>CM019069.1:146012672-146554329 GCA_009667805.1 Leptobrachium leishanense
GCATTCATGGGGTTAAACATCTACCGTACACTACATTGTTATTCACATATAAATATCAGTGCTGCAGCCATTCGCAAACATGCGCGCATGTTTGACTCACACGTGGACAAAAGGAAGCTATAAAGTGGCTCGGTCACGTTCACGTAGCGAGACGTAAAGGGTTTTACAACTTGGGAGGTTCTGGATTTTTTTTATATCTGATTAACACTGGAGGGGGGGGGGGATCCCAAACTCTGCTCTCCCCGGATTTTACTGAACTGCAACTCCCATGATTCTCTGGCCACCCTATGGGATTCTAAGAATTCTGTAAGCATTCAGATCCGGAGTGTGACAGCCCCGCTTTAACATTTTTATTGAAACATATTAAATACAGATCGAGTACCCCTAATCTAGAATGCTGGGGTCCAGAAGTGTTCGGGATTTGGGGTTATTTGCATATAATAATGGAGATATTTTGGGTTTGGGACCCGAGTCCGAACACGACATTCATTTATGTTCCATACACTCCTCCTGAAGGGCGTTTTATACAAGATTTTTATTATTTATTTTGCCCCTCCCCCCCTTTCAGGACCAAGGGTCTTTAAAGTCAATGCATTTATGTCAGGACAGGCATTGGTCCTGAAGGGGTTAAACAATGTATTTCAATTTATCCGAGATCGAGATATCATGACGGAATGCGGAAAAGTTTCCCAGGTGACCGAGCCACTTTAAATACAGTCCTTTGTCGAGCGAGCGAGCAAGCCGTTTCCCCCATCCTGAAGAGATTGGACTTGCTCCTAAGGCAGCGGAGACATGCGGGGGGGGGGGGGGTTGCGTGCTCGTGCGTGGGAACTCGAGGTGCTATGAACAAGTGGTCTTTTCTCCATGCAAAACTGATCGTGAACTCTACTAACCCTGCAGGTGCGTTCTGACACAATGGCTCACTTTCTTTTCTGCAAGCCAGCATTGCAAACGTTAAAAAGACCTGCAATTCGGATTCCCGGGGACCAAGCAGCAAGCAGGTTCTAAAAGGACCCCCCTCCTTTCCCCTCTCGACCACTACAGCCCAGCTTGCAATGCTTAAGCCGTGCCTTCGCGGACTTTGTGCTGGGCAACGAACCCAGGGCAAAGGTGGCCGACGTTGGCACATCAGCAAGTACAGTAGTGATGACCAACGATGGTACCCAGAGACATATTACAAGCTAGACGTTCCATGACGCACCAGCCAGGCTAGAAAAAGCCTAAGCATCATGGGACATTTAGTTAATAGACATCTGGAATGCCATGGTTGGCCGCCTGTATCCTTAACCGGTGCTTCCCATCCCTGGTCCCCAGGTCTCCCTAACAGGACAGGTTTAAAGGATCACCTTGTGGAAATGCAGACTGAACCCTGCAATCACCGAGCATCAAATCATATCACCTGTGCTGTGCTTCAGATATCCTGCAAACCTGGCCTGTTAGAGGAACCTGAAGAGCAGGGTTGGGAAACGTTGTCCTAGAGGACTCATGCCTTCGTACTGGAACGTGCAGACGGCCAAATGCTGGCCTAACCAGCGGACAGTCATTTCAGTGCTGTTGGGATTATTAAAACCCAGCTGTACCATAAAGGTTTGCTGCGCTTTGCCCGTATCCTACAGATTTTAGAAAACAAAATGACATTCAAGGATGATAAATTCTCCTGGCAAAACAAATCAAGGTAGGTAGGCCTGGTTAGTAAAGATCTTAATTATCGTTGGAATGGATGTGAAGAGAAATTATGTGCTGGATGGGGCGCTTTAAGATAAAAAGGGGATTTTTGGTAGTGATATATGGAATAAATAGGAGATGGGATGGATGTTCTGACCGGGAGGGGGGAATGGCGTACGAGCAGATGGAGGCGGCGTGCACGGTGTACAAGGCAAAAGCCGTCAGCACAACAACGAGACAGCGCATGGCAGTGTAGAGTTACAAACCTTAGAACCGGTAATTTTCCCAACCTGTTGGAGGCACCACAGACAAATCTATTAGGAGGCGGCGTAAAGGCATGCTGCAAATCCCCAAATAAGCCTTCCCCGGTTATTCCCTACCACCTAAAGCAGAGGGAGGTCACAGTAAGGCAGCCCAAACCAATTCCCAGGTTCTCGCAGTGCTACAACTCCTACGATGCTTTGCCAGAGTTCAATCCGGAACACAAAAGTATCGCGAGAGCTGCAGCTTTACGATAGCCGGGGAGGGCTGCCCTTTAATTGTTTTTTAATCAGCCGCCCGTTTAATTAAAGCGTCATGCTGTTTAATAAGCCGCTGTGACAGTTTATATCTCGTAATATCGTTATTGAAGCTCCCGCAGTATCGTCTGTACCACAGCCCAAGCCAGTGTGTGTTACGTAAAGAAACGCTCCACCAGGATTAGCCACCGCGCCAAAACAAGCAATTCTCAATTAGGAGGGTTCGTTAAAATCGGCAGAGAAAGATCAGACTAGGGCAACAAGAAGAGGGAAGAATGGGGGTTTAATGGTCAAATATCAGGAGGAAAGACATGTTTTTTTTTGCTCCATCCCTAAACTGCAGCCTATACGTTAGGACAGTGCTCCCCCTTATCTATGGGAGCTCCTAGAACAGTGATGACAAACCTTGGCCACCCAGATGTTTCTGACCTACACGTCCCATGATGCTTCGTCGCGTTTAAGGATTGTTGAGCATCGTGGTGGATGCAGTTCAGAAACATTTGAGGTGGCGAGATTCTCCATCATTGTTCTAGACCAGGGGTCAGCAACATTTGGCTCTACAGATGTTTTGGAACTACATCTCCCATGACGCTCAGCTACTCATTAGATTGGCTGAGCCTCATGGGAAATGTAGTTCCAAAACCTCTGTAGAGCCAAGGCTGCTGACCACTGACCTAGACGATAACTATATATCAGCAAGAAGCCCTGGGAGAAGAAAAAAAAAAGTATGTCTATAGGGAACCCTAGTCTTCCGCAAACCTTTTAACCGCTCTACTGCCATTGGTTCTATGGAAAATCACTTCCCATTAACTACACCGTAAAAATGCGACCACGCAGCCTGTAAATGTGTCCTTACAATGCATTTACAGGCTGTATGCTTTATTCGACAGGCGTAGGGCCTCCCTCTGCTGGCCAGATCGTGGTAGTGCAGCGGGGACTGCCGCCATTCGCCTACAGGAGACACAGAGGTCCCAATGCTTCAAAGAGTCCCAGTGGGTCGTCTGTCATGTCCGACATACTGTAACTTTAGGGAAGTGTTCTGGAGCCTGTTTGAGAATCAAATTCTTTTGCATGGCTCCAGAATCAGACCAGATCGAGTTACCTTCGATCTCAGGCACCTGAAGGTGCTTTGGAACGTCGGGGGTCACTCGATTGTGGTGCTGTAAGGGGTTAACATTAACCTTGTACACTGGTACAGCGCTCTAATGTGAAAAGCCACCATTGTTCAAATGACCCTTCACACATCGGTGGATACAAACGTATACCTTGGCTTCTGCATGTGAATAGTTACTGTGCATAGAGGTCACATGATCATTATGTGGAATACAGTCGACGGGGGGGGGGGGGCCATCGCTGCCATCATATGTCAAATCAGATGGCAGTGAAGGATCTCAGCTGAAAAGACGGGGCCAGTATTGTTTCAGGGGAACGCTCGCCCCCTTTCTCACTCTTGCAATACGGAGGTGGTTTCTGTATTTTGGTTTTGCACCGGCATGTAGACAAAGTAAGGGGTGTTTCATGTGTCCTCTCTACTCACCTGTGATCATCTTCGATGCAGACTGTGACGGGGTCTCGATGTTTGGATGTGAGCCCGGGGGTTGAGGCGGAGGGGGTATGGTTGGCCGGACCCTGGGTTTGGGCACCGGGCGAGGTCGTGTAAGCGTTCCAGTTCCGGATACCGGTGGCAGAGAATGAGCAGCCTCTGATGCCGACTGTTCGATACCCAGCGGTGGCGTATCGGGGGGTGACGGTGAGTGCGGTGGGCTGGGGGACTGTTCTGTCGGATGCTCTATGGAGGGTACCCCGGGTTTAGACTGGGGTGCAGCAGTCGTCTGCATGGGAGGCTGCGGCGGAGGATGATTGGGCGCGTGGATTACAGGCTGGCTTCCCGAATGCCTCCTCGGAAGAGAACCAAATGAATAGATCACAGGGGTGTTGGTGCTTCCTTGGCTAGTGGTGCTGGCTAGTGTAGCGGGATTTTGGGTAGTGGCAGAGGTTTTAGGAATAATGGATGGTGGGGCATTTGATGAGGCAATTGAAGCCTGATTTCCGAGTTGCCCGGGAAGGGGGATCACTGGCTTAGGGGGCGCCGGAGCAGGTTTCTTAGTAGCTGCAAACGGACAAGAAAAAATGTCACCGGACACCAAAACAGCAAACACTACTTTATCACAAACACTGGCAACACAAAGCTGTGCTTTCGACGTGTAAGATTTAAACCTATTAGACTAGACTCGGTTCATGCAAATCCTAGCGCCCCAGATGCTTAGGAACTACATGTTCCATGATCCTCCGGTTCAAAGAGCAATAGAAAAAAAAATGGGAACGATGGCTTCCTCATTCATCCACCTGTTTATAGCATTAGGGCAGGGGGGTCAGCAACGTTGGCCCCACAGATGCATTGGAACTACATTTCCCATGGGTCTCGCTCATGCCCATGAGTGGCTAAGCATCGCAGGAGATGTTCCTCCAGATCTTTTGGGACTACAAGGTTGCTGACCCCCGTTTCCTTTAGATCGGGGGGTGCTGGATGAGAAGAGTGTTCCTTTAAATACTCTTACCTCGTCTAGTGGAGTGAGGGCTGGGGGCGGTGATGGGTACCGGGACCACGGTTCCAGAAGTTGTGCTTCCCCCGGAGGGCTGGTGGGCTCCATTCCGTAAAGATGGAGGAGTGGTTGCTGTGGGGGTGTCTTTGGTCTTGAAGAAGCTGCAAATAACCGGGATGTCAACCATTTATTACACGCATTAATTATCGATTCATGCCTCACCATCAGGCGTCCCTCCCTTTGCATTGTTCTGTCACTTTTCTACTTTTACAAAAATTTCTACAAAAATTAAAAAGAAAAGGAAAAAATTCTTTGTAGGTTTGTGAAGAAAAATGCAGATGTTAAAGGGTTAAATTCGAGAAGCCCGAGGCTACCTGGCTCTCTCCTGTGTCGCGTGCGAGTATCCGTATCGTTACCTGGCCTCGTCATTCACGTGCGCTGGAGCCTGGTCTGTAGACGACGCACCGACTGAAGCGTTGACCTCTATCGTCGTCGGCTGAGCATCCGCCGTCGTTGTCCCGTCTGTCGGCGGCAAAGGCGGATGGAACGCCGGAGCGCCGTGCTTCCTGGTTAAGGTTCCGGTTCGTCTGTTGTGGAAATCCAAACCTTTAAAGATTATGCTGCGCGGAGAGGAGAGAGGAACAGGCAGTCCGTGAACAGAGGATCAACGGGATGAATTATTTGTATCAATTCTCTTCTAACACAGCTGGATCCCCTCGCGCGAACACGCCAGACATCCTTCAGAGTTAAAGAAACACCCAAAAACACCGGCACAGCTTCAAATACTAGACAACGGTAATCGCCATCTGAAACCACAATGACCATAAACGCATCACCGCTGCATCTTCACCCTAGGGCAGTGATGGCAAAACTAGGCCCCAAGATGCTACGGAACAACGTGCCCCAGGATGCAGTGTCACACATCACTCTGGCTGAGCATCATGGACTATGTAGTTCAGAACATCTGAGGTGCCATGGTTGGCCGTCACTGCCCTAGGACTTAAAATCCCAGGCCTTGTGGGTATTCTGTAATTTGTGACCTCATTTAAACTCCCCGTCTTCTCGCATTCAGCTGACATCTCTCAGCACCGAGAACAATAGCCTCCTGCCACCTTCTCTCAACATCCCCTCCTCCACCTCATTAACTGTTAAGTACTGTAGATTACTTAGTGGCTGTTGCTTATGTAAAGCTTTTGCACAGATTTTGGCAAGTGTTGCATCATAGGAAAAATCCACAAAATGGAAACAGGAGAAATAAAATCTAATTCTATTTTCCCTTTGTACATGCAATTACTTCAAACAAAGCAAAAGGCACAGCAGCATGTGTTTTATAATGTGTTTTATAAGGTGGTTATGTTTGTAATGCACAAGTGATCTACTTACAGCTCGTGCACGCGGTAGTGTCCCTTTAAAACGATGCTAGATCACTGTATTTTTAATATGCAGTGTCAGAACGCATACGTCGTGAATGGCCAGCTCTCTGAAAAACCCCTCACAGTCACCGGCGCTCTCTGAATAACCCCTCACAGTCACCGGCGCTCTCTGAAAAACCCCTCACAGTCACCGGCGCTCTCTGAAAAACCCCTCACAGTCACCGGCGCTCTCTGAAAAACCCCTCACAGTCACCGGCGCTCTCTGAATAACCCCTCACAGTCACCGGCGCTCTCTGAAAAACCCCTCACAGTCACCAGCGCTCTCTGAAAAACCCCTCACAGTCACCGGCGCTCTCTGAATAACCCCCACAGTCACCGGCGCTCTCTGAATAACCCCTCACAGTCACCGGCGCTCTCTGAAAAACCCCCACAGTCACCGGTGCTCTCTGAATAACCCCCACAGTCACCGGTGCTCTCTGAATAACCCCCACAGTCACCGGCGCTCTTTGAACAAGCCCCACAGTCACCGGCGCTCTTTGAACAAGCCCCACAGTCACCGGCGCTCTTTGAACAACCCCCACAGTCACCGGCGCTCTTTGAACAAGCCCCACAGTCACCGGCGCTCTTTGAACAAGCCCCACAGTAACCGGCGCTCTTTGAACAAGCCCCACAGTCACCGGCGCTCTTTGAACAAGCCCCACAGTCACCGGCGCTCTTTGAACAAGCCCCACAGTCACGGCGCTCTTTGAACAACCCCCACACAGTCACCGGCGCTCTTTGAACAAGCCCCACAGTCACCGGCGCTCTTTGAACAACCCCCACAGTCACCGGCGCTCTTTGAACAAGCCCCACAGTCACCGGCGCTCTTTGAACAAGCCCCACAGTCACCGGCGCTCTTTGAACAAGCCCCACAGTCACGGCGCTCTTTGAACAACCCCCACAGTCCCCTGCGCTCTTTGAATAACCCCCACAGTCACCGGCGCTCTTTGAATAACCCCCACAGTCCCCGGCGCTCTTTGAATAACCCCCACAGTCACCGGCGCTCTTTGAACAACCCCCACAGTCCCCTGCGCTCTTTGAATAACCCCCACAGTCACGGCGCTCTTTGAACAACCCCCACAGTCCCCTGCGCTCTTTGAATAACCCCCACAGTCACCGGCGCTCTTTGAATAACCCCCACAGTCACCGGCGCTCTTTGAATAACCCCCACAGTCACCGGCTCTCTCTGAATAACCTCTTCGTGCTTATTATAGAGGTTATTCTCTGACCCAATATGCATTTATTATTCCTGGAAGGCTATAAAAATAGTGTATTCGGCTGAGCACCATTCCTGGACCGCTAGTCACAAATCCCCGTCTGCGTTGCAGCACTATCGCTCGATAACACCAACCTCTCCTTCTTCAGCAGGTCTCCGTCCATCACCGCCATGCTAATCGGCCTCTTCCGCTCCATTAACCCGAACTCATAAGATATATCGTTGCCGGCGGCGTGGGGAACGTTATTCGTGCTGGCTCTGGATGTGTCTCGGACGAAGTCGCCGCAAACATTAAAGTCGATTTCTGGTAAAGAGAGAGAGAATGCATGAAAAAAGGCAAAAGAATAAATAAGAGTCCTCCAAAATGTGGCGGTTCCTCTCCAGCGGTAACCTGCCTGCGGGAGCTCGTGGAAATGCTGGCAGAGAATCTAGAACCGGACTTTTTTCTGCCTCTAACACCTATAGAAAATCGCCGCTAGCTGTGCCCGCTGTACCGTTTATACCAGGGCTGTCAAACTTGCGACCTCCCAGATGTTGACGCCTACAATTTCCACAATTCCTTCAATCTGATAGCCAGGGAATCATGGGAGTTGTGGTTCAGAAACATCTGGAGGTCGGAGGTTGACAGCCCTGGTCTATAACACTCCATTGTGTTAATAAATACTCCTGGAAAATAGACCTGCCTATGGTACAGACCCCTTTTGCTCATCCCTTGAGTTTTGTCAGGGTGTCTAAGAACGAGATGACGGGGCGATCGTAAAAGGGAAGCGGGGCATCCTCTTACCGTCAGGGAAAAACCAGTCTGCATGCTGAATGATGGGTTCGATGATGGTCACCACGTGGACAGATGTTGCAGCGGCCATTTCCGCCAGGGTTCTGCAAAAATCAAGAAAACAAAAAGTTTTGGACACATCCATTAAATTGTTTACATCCTGATGGCTTTATTTATTTATGCCACGTTCTTATTTCAGGGCAATACGAAGGAGCTGGACCCCCGCGGTGCCGTCCAAACCATTTAGAAAGACATTCCAGGAACCATTAAGCAAAACGACGCAGAATGATTTAGTATTTTCGCATTTAAAGAAAAAATAAAAAGGCTCAACTGCTCATGGTCTGACCCAGCGAAAGCACGGTGCGCAGGCACGGCAAAGAGAAACTGGAAGGAAGAGCGAGAGACTATCGGAAAGGATTATACAGCAAAAGGAAACACGCAGATAAATTATAGGCGTCCCGTCACATGTGGGCAACGTGATACCCTGCGAAAGGCCTGAAGATGACAGAGCGGGTAAGTAATTGCCGGTAGAAATAAAACCACCAGCCTTGAAACTTCAAACTAACAACCGAACCACAGATCCCACAGTCACCACAGCGGATCCTTCATCTCGTTCCAGGAAAAAGAGAGGGATTGGAAATGTTGGAAGTTACGGTTCCTCCGAAACGCTGAAGCCTTCCCCTGCTCTGCAGCTGTGCTGGCTATTAAACCCTGGGGCCCCAGATGTTTCAGAACTACGTGTCCCAAGATCCTCTGCCAACCGAGAATTATAGTACTGAAACACCAGGAGAGGCAAGGGATTAGCCGACGCCGATCTGCTCTGAAAGATGCAGAAACCACGTAGAAAGAGTAGAGAGAGCACTGTGTTTCCCCAAAAAGGTGCATCTGTGTTTATTGCATAGGATGAGCATCGAATACGCACCTTTTTAGAGTAACACAGCGCTGCCTCTACTCTTTATACAGGTTCCCGGTGCCTAAGGCCTCAGGGTGTTGGTGGTGAGGCTTTGCAGCGTGTTTGGGAGTATCATTATCCTGTAGTGGGACTTTATTTGTTCCCCCTGCCTCCACATCTATTCTGCCTGGTCTGAAAGATGGCAACAAAGTTGATAATATATATATAGAATGCTATCAACTTTGTTGCCATCTTTTTAGAGCAGATACATGGCATGCTGTCTGCTGAATGTGTGGCTCTGTCAAATGACATCACCCAAGACATAAACCAAGGGTCCCCCCCCCCTCCAAACACACCCCTGGTTTCGGCCTTGGGCAATGATGTCATTTGGCTGAGCTATAGAGTCCTGTAGTGCAGGAACTACCATATTGCATCGTAGGTGTGTGTGTGTGTGTGTATGTACGTGTGTGTGTGTGTACGTGTGTGTGTACGTGTGTGTATATATACGTTTTTGCAGGCCGAGTATCATTTCGAGACCAGACGTGTTTTGGATTTGGGGATTTTTTGGGATATTTGCATATCATTAGGAGATATTTTGGGGATGGGACCAAAGTCTAAACACGACATTCCTTTATGTACCAAACGCACCACATACAGGATTTTTAATCATTTTGTCCCCCGTCACATGATATCAGGGTGAGGATTTTACGCTCATCGTGTCATGGCGCCACGTGTTTCAATATTTCTGAATTCCAGGTAAGGGACTCATCCTGTATTTACAGATATTTAGGTAATAAATTGGCCGCAGTAAAGCGTCACTCACCCTTCATGCTTTGCCCACAGCAGGTTGGGGCCCAACACGATTGCGATATTGCTTGGAGTCATCTTATTAACGTCACTGCTGTGACTCAGCTTAGACAAGAATTTCACCAAATACCTTAAAAACAGAGGCACCAGGTTAAAGGTTTTCCACGGACAAACCCTACGTTCTAATTATTATTGTCATCATTTATATAGCGCCAACAGGTTCTGCAGCGCTGTACAATAACCAAAGGGAACGAGATAAACGGACATAGGATGGAAACAAGAGGTATAGAGGGCCGTGCTCATAGGAGCTTACAATCTAATGCTTCGAATACCCCATGATGCAGGGAGGGATCCCTCAAGGGGAGGAAACTTTTCATGCAAACATTAGTTTTAAAAACCCATCCTGACAGTTGCTGAGAAAAAGGAAACGCTTTGTGCATCTCCGCGTTGAGCGTCATTCAGGTCATTTCATGGCTATTTTGCTGTACAACCCCTCACTATCGCGTGAACGTGGCTGCCCAACCCTGTCTACGTGTGTGTATGCTTAGCATGCTAATTCTTGAAGTCTGTAAAACAAGCTCTTTTAGACAATAATAAAAATATTAAATAATAAAATATATATTTTTCAAATTATCTTTTAGATCTTCGAGTCCGCTACATGGCTGAAGCGATTAGATCACGTTGCACTGTTGTGTTATGATACATATAGATAGAAAGCTAGAAAGAAAAATTTTAGAGAAAAAAGAGGATGAAAAAAGAGAAAAGAAAAAGAAACGAAGAAAAAAAAGCAAAAAGAAAGGATAAAAATAAGTGAAAAAAGGATGAAAATGAAAAAGAGAAAAAGAAAGAAACGAAGAAAAAAAAAAAAAACGAAAAGCAAAAAGATAAAAAAAAAAAAAAGAATAAAAAAAACCCTCCCTAAAAAAACAATACATATAAATATGCTGCTGTAGATTTTCTCCAAATATTATGGTTTATACACGACTCCCGAACCTCATTTTTCTTTTTAGATACAATATTTTAGGACACGGCGGACCCCGCAGGTCTTTGGCTTCTCCGTCCAACATCAAGTGCATCTGATATATATTTCCGCGCTCGCTTTAGAGCAGGGATTCGGCCACCTTGACCCCTCAAGATGCTTTGAAACAAAAATTTCCCCGTGAAGCTCCATTGACCTAATGTGAGGCTGAGCATCATGGGAAAAGTAGTTTCAAAACAACCGGAGTGCCGAGGGTGCTGACCCTCTGATTTAGAAGACTCGGTGGTATTTACCGGAAATTTTCCAGGTTAGGCTTGGGCAGTTTCTGACAAACACACCACAACGACTGCAGCTTGGAGTCATAATCCGGTATGCTGGGGAGGAAGAAGGAAGCGGGGGGTTAGAAGAAAAAAACTTTAAATCGTAATAAACCTTGCAAGACATGAGAGCTTAATCACCAACCTCACAACTGGCCCTGAATCGCAATGGACGGTGTCATTTCAGGCCAATCCGTCTATTCACTAAGCTGTCAATTCGCCAAATACTGGTGAATTGACAGTAAAATACGGTGCAATTCACCGGCACCGAAACTGTCCCATAGAAGACTTCCGTGTCTATTCACACAATGCCGAATTGCATCTAAATGACCTGATTTTCAGTGTTTCAATTCGACGGGTTTAAACAGGCGAATCCCATAGGTTTCAATGTAATAAAAAGAAATTTTGTTTAACGAGCTGTTATACTTTTCATTTTTTGCAAAAACCCATTTATTTTTTAAAACACCGCTTTTATTAATTATTTTTATTATAGGACATTTTTGTTTCTTATTTTTTAAAACACCCTTTATTTTGTAACAGACCTTTTGATTATTTTTTTTAAAGGGACTTTTTTTATTATATGGACACATTTTATGGATTGAAACTCATTAGGAGAATTCCTCCGCCCCCCCCCCCCCCCCCTTCCCCCAATTTGGTGGTTTTCACTGCTTCGGCGACTCGGATTTCTGCAAAATACGGTAACCATTCGCCAAATCGTGAATTCTTCATATTTTCAAGAAGATGGAAGTCTCCGAAACGCAGCGAATGGCAGCGAAACACAAAGCATCAAAGTAGCAAGCGATTTCGGTGCTTTGTGAATAGACCCTACGGTGCCGCTCTCTTGGCTTCGTTAATTTCACATCAGTAAGATTGACAGGACCTGCCTCTTTGCAATAAAAGGAAGCCCTTTGAATTGCTCCAGAATAGGACCTGATCGAGTTTACATGACGTCGGGGCATCTGCAGGAACTTTTGAAGATCGAGTAAACTCGATCGTGCTAGTGAAGAGGTTAGAGGAGGGCAATCCTTACAGAAAAAAACCTTTGATACATATATCCTTACTTGCCAGCTTGAGTCCATTCCTCATAGAGGTTGAAGGTCATCAGAGGTTCCGGAAGTTCCCTAAGGTAGGACTTCAAAGCCCCTGCATAAAGGAACAGATGATAACGTACCCATTTGTTGACAAACTAAGCAGACACAATCAATGGATGCTACGCTTGATACAATCATTCTCTTCTTGACCATTATCGGGTCAGCAACCTTGGCCCACCAGATATTTTTGAACTACATCTCCCATGAGGCTCTGTCCCTTTTTAGTTTGGCTTAGGCTTATGGGAAATGTAGTTTAAAAAACATCTGGAGGGTCAAGGTTGCCGAGCCCCGATCTAAGACAATGCTTTAGACGCAATCACACATGTATCAGGGGACAAGCTGAGTATGGGGCGCAGGGGACTATCACAGGAAGGTTATTTTAAGGTCTAAAAGAGATGACTTTCTGCTCGCTCACCTGCCACGGCGTGCGGGTCGGAGTAGAACTCCTCCAGCTGGGACGTCGAGCAGTCCAGGGCGGCTTTCAGCTTCTTTAGCTTGGAGGCCCCAGCCGCAATCCTGAACAAACCCTGAAGAAACAGTGATAAAAAAATAATAATAATTATATTTATATATATAAAATGTTTCAATCTTCAGGAATGAAAAGGTTTATTATTATTTATTAAGCGCCAACACATTCCGCAGCGCTGTACAAAAGGTGCAATGGGTAACGACAGGACAATTCTACAATACATACAGGAGGCAGGCCAGTAGATACATGAGGGCCCTATTCCCGGGGGAATTTACAATCTCCATGGGTGAGGGGATTCTGGTCCATACTTTTCAGGGAATATATAGAATATTGTTTGCAATGCCCTGTTGTATGAATTGAAGCAATTTTTTTTTTATCTGATGAATCTATTAAATCGAATAAATAAATATATATAAAATAAAAAAAATAAAAAAAAATCGGCAAACTAATCGATTACAAAAATATGAAAAGAATCTTTTGTTGCAGCTTTAACAACAAATTATACAAAGAGAAAAAAATGATTTCCATTTTGTAGAAATGTATTTTTCCCCCCCCCCCCCCCAGGAATCTGAAGCTCTGTACCTCCCAGATGTTGCTGAACTACACCTCCCATGTTACTCTGGCCATTTCTTGCCAAGAATTCTGGGAATTGTGTAGAGCAGCCATCTCAATCTACAACAGGATTGAGATGTTTAGGCCAGGGC
Organism: Leptobrachium leishanense; assembly: GCA_009667805.1. Lineage (NCBI taxonomy): Eukaryota > Metazoa > Chordata > Amphibia > Anura > Megophryidae > Leptobrachium > Leptobrachium leishanense. The sequence goes on from CM019069.1 coordinate 146,026,058, forward strand.
TGTCAAACTCTGCGCCCCTCCCCCCCCCAATGTTGATGCCTACAATTCCCAGAATTCTTTGAATGCAATAGATGGACAGAGAATCATGGGAGTTGTAGTGTAGATAGAGCAAGGTGAGCAGAGTTTGACAGCCCCGGTTTATGCAGTCTAGAAGTTACCCGGTGCCTCTGTATAACCTGTATACCCGGACTCGCGTTTATTCACACAGGGAGATGCCTACCTCTTCCTTCATTCCAGTCTCTAGCAGCATCATTACGCAGGCTTCGATGGGCAACGCAATCTCACGCGCGCTGCGCTTCAAATGCTCTTCCAGAGCGGTGCCAAACGCAGGCTTTTCAATCCATGTATCTGAAAGGAGAACAACAAACCATAAGAACATAAGGGACGCGGAGAAACAACACATTAAGGAGGGAGGAGGGAGAAACCCAGAAACAAGGTAACAGAAAAATGGATACAAATGATGAAGGTGAGAAGGAGGAGAGCAGGTTACAGTGCGCTGGACAAGGAGGAAAGAAAATAATCAAGGAAAGGCAAGATAATGACAGACACACCAGGCTGAGGCGAGAGAATGCCACAGACACACCAGGCTGAGGTGTGGCGAGAGAATGCCACTGACACACCAGGCTGAGGTGAGAGAATGACACAGACACACCAGGCTGAGGTGTGAGAATGCCACTGACACACCAGGCTGAGGTGAGAGAATGACACAGACACACCAGGCTGAGGTGAGAGAATGCCACAGACACACCAGGCTGAGGTGTGAGAATGCCACAGACACACCAGGCTGAGGTGTGAGAATGCCACAGACACACCAGGCTGAGGTGTGAGAATGCCACAGACACACCAGGCTGAGGTGTGAGAATGCCACAGACACACCAGGCTGAGGTGAGAGAATGCCACAGACACACCAGGCTGAGGCGAGAGAATGTCACAGACACACCAGGCAGAGGCGAGAGAATGTCACAGACACACCAGGCAGAGGAGAGAGAATGTCACAGACACACCAGGCAGAGGAGAGAGAATGCCACAGACACACCAGGCAGAGGAGAGAGAATGTCACAGACACACCAGGCAGAGGAGAGAGAATGCCACAGACACAACAGGCTGAGGCGAGAAAATACCACAGACACACCAGGCTGAGGCGAGAGAATGCCACAGACACACCAGGCTGTGGCGAGAGAATGCCACAGACACACCAGGCTGTGGCGAGAGAATGCCACAGACACACCAGGCTGAGGCGAGAAAATGCCACAGACACACCAGGCTGAGGCGAGAGAATGCCACAGACAGAGCAGGCTGAGGCGAGAAAATACCACAGAAACACCAGGCTGAGGCGAGAGAATGACACAGACACCCCAGGCTGAGGCGAGAGAATGCCACAGACACACCAGGCTGAGGCGAGAGAATGCCACAGACAGAGCAGGCTGAGGCGAGAAAATACCACAGTCACACCAGGCTGAGGCGAGAGAATGTCACAGACACACCAGGCAGAGGCGAGAGAATGTCACAGACACACCAGGCTGAGGCGAGAGAATGTCACAGACACACCAGGCTGAGGCGAGAGAATGTCACAGACACACCAGGCTGAGGCGAGAGAATGCCACAGACACACCAGGCTGAGGCGAGAGAATGACACAGACACACCAGGCTGAGGAGAGAGAATGACACAGACACACCAGGCTGAGGAGAGAGAATGACACAGACACACCAGGCTGAGGAGAGAGAATGACACAGACACACCAGGCTGAGGCGAAAGAATGACACAGACACACCAGGCTGAGGCGAGAGAATGACACAGACACACCAGGCTGAGGAGAGAGAATGACACAGACACCAGGCTGAGGCGAGAGAATGACACAGACACACCAGGCTGAGGAGAGAGAATGACACAGACACCAGGCTGAGGCGAGAGAATGACACAGACACACCAGGCTGTGGTGAGAAAATGGCCAGACACCTTGCTGGAGCAAGGGAATGGACAGACACTTGGCTGGAGCGAGGAAATGGACAGAAACCCAATTGGGGGCAAATGAAAGGGGAGACACGCTAGGGGCGAAAACACAGGAATTGCTTGAAGGGGGAATGTAAGGGAATGCACAACGACAGAGGGAATGAACGATACAAAAAGAGAGTAGGAATTTCTAACGAGAGCCCACAGGGGGCGCGATGCTGAAGAATGCCAGAAAAAGGAGGATGGCGACCGACTTTAAGGGCGGGATGGCTAATCCTCGGCACCTCAGAAGTTTCTGACCCAGGGTTAATGCCGGCGACGCATCCCAAGACTCTGAAACATCCGGGGAGTCGTGGTTAGCCAACGCCGCTGGCTAGAAGGCGCCACAGAGAGGCAAAAGCTGTGTTAGGGTATTTAGGAATTTTGTCCCTGTGTGGAAATCCATTAACCCCTTAGTGAAGAGACGAGCAGGGATACGAGGGATTGTTAGTCTGTCTCTAGAGGCGGAGGTTAGACGGTCACTGCCAGAGAGTCAGCACCGGGAGGAGCGTAAAAGCCAAGAGCGGTTAGAAAGGACGCCAGAGTTGCGTTAAAGGCCTCGGCGAGAGCCCGGCAGGAAGCAGCACATACAGGATAAGTACAGTGTGCGAGGAAGAGTACCAAGCAGTAGCTGGCAGGAGTGCGAGCGACGTTACCTTGCTGAGCTTGGATTTCGGGCAGTGCCTTTTCTAAGACAGCTAGTGCTTTTCTATGGTAATCTGCCTGGGCCTCTAATAACTGAGGACAGAACCCACACACAGAGAACAGAACACAATGAGTCACAACGCTGGCGGGAGACACAACACATGCCATCAAATGAGACGCAACCCCGTGACACGGGCGGGATAAACGCAGGGTATCGGGCCCAGGGTCCTGTGAGCTACACATCTGACATGTTCACCACGGCCCAGGTGCTGAAACCACCCCCCCCCCCATATACATCCACTAAAACGATGTAATAGGACGCACTCAAATGGGCTTTGGTTTAAAATAAATAACCTCACAAAACCTAATGAAACGTCCATTAAGTGAACAATCATGTTTCAGTGGGGGTTTTAAGAGGTTCTAGTATTTTCTGTCTAAGCCGCAAAACCTGTGTGCGTCCTGTAAGAACGTTCTTGTGGATATATTACCTGTGTATGTATAGAGGGGCACGCTTGTGTGTGTAGAGATGTGTGTACATATAAATATGTGTGTGTCTATGTGTGTGTGTGTGTGTGTGTCTATGTGTCTGTGTGTGTGTCTGTGTCTATGTGTGTGTGTGTGTGTCTATGTGTGTCTCTATGTGTGTCTATGTGTGTGTGTGTGTGTGTCTATGTGTGTGTGTGTGTGTGTGTCTATGTGTGTGTGTGTGTGTGTCTATGTGTGTGTGTGTGTGTGTCTATGTGTGTGTGTGTGTGTCTATATGTGTGTGTGTGTGTGTGTCCATATGTGTGTGTGTGTCTATATGTGTGTGTGTGTGTGTGTCTATATGTGTGTGTGTGTGTGTCTATATGTGTGTGTGTGTGTGTGTCTATGTGTGTGTTTGTGTGTCTATGTGTGTGTCTGTGTGTCTATGGGTGTGTCTATGGGTGTGTGTGTGTCTATGGGTGTGTGTGTGTCTATGGGTGTGTGTGTGTCTATGGGTGTGTGTGTGTCTATGGGTGTGTGTGTGTGTCTATGGGTGTGTGTGTGTGTCTATGGGTGTGTGTGTGTCTATGGGTGTGTGTGTGTCTATGGGTGTGTGTGTGTCTATGGGTGTGTGTGTGTCTATGGGTGTGTGTGTGTCTATGGGTGTGTGTGTGTCTATGGGTGTGTGTGTGTCTATGGGTGTGTGTGTCTATGGGTGTGTGTGTCTATGGGTGTGTGTGTGTCTATGGGTGTGTGTGTGTCTATGGGTGTGTGTGTGTCTATGGGTGTGTGTGTGTCTATGGGTGTGTGTGTGTCTATGGGTGTGTGTGTGTCTATGGGTGTGTGTATGTGTGTCTATGGGGGTGTGTGTGTGTCTATGGGGGTGTGTGTGCGTCTATGGGGGTGTGTCTATATGTGTGTGTCTATATAGATCTATCTGAACAGCGACCGTGGGTGTATGTATATATAGAGAACCATGCATGTAATTATATACACACACACGAAATGAACTACAAAATCCAATAGTTGTGTTGCACTGACTAAAGAAATGTATGTAATTTTAGGGTGCAATCACCGCAACGGGCTAACCCTGAAAACACTCAAAAAAGAACACAATGATATGTCTGTGTACAGAGAGGCACTCAGCTACTCAAACCACCATTAAGCGATTCCACCCCATATCGTTCACGCATTTATCGAAACCATCTTGATAAAGGTTTGATTGAGACAAAACGTTGATTAATTTGCAATAAAGATCGGGCTTCTCTGATATATATGTATGTAAATTTTGTTTATAGATATGTATACATATATTTGTATAAAGTTGTATAGATCCGTAAAGAGGTGTGTGTGTGTGTGTGTGTGTGTGTGTGTGTGGTGTGTGTGTGTGTGTGTGTGTGTGTGTGTGTGTGTGTGTGTATATCTGTACAGAAATGTGTGAATACTTAAAATACATTTTGTGTGTATTACATGTATACTCCTGTGCATACATGTATAAACATTTCTGTGTGTGTAGTAAAAACGCAGCAGAGGGAACACACTGTATGTGGGATTAATAAATGGGTTGTCGTGCTTTAAGTCCCCATGTCTGAAACCTAAAATAAAGCCAAGGCTCCCACATTTGCTCAGGACCTAAAAACGGGGACCTCGCGGTGAAACGTACCGTTACAAAGTACTTCCCGTACTCCCCTTCCTTTGAGACAAAGCTGTACAAGTCGGCTGCGAGCTGGTCCTGTAAGAGGTGACAGAGACAAGTCATGGATTATGTGTCTACATGCATTTCAACAGAACCTCTGTCACGGTCCAGAATGGATAAAAGAGGATCATGACCCAAACGTGCTTGGATTAAACAGCTCCGAGGCGGAGCGAGACCATCACGTGGAATGTCGGCGCGCATGTTTAGCAGCCAGACGACCTGCTCTGGGCTTTGGTACGTCTTGGGATCAAGTCAGTGGAAGCGCAGTGTCATGGTATCAAGGTCACATACCCTGCATTGTTCTACTTTATTAGCCGCTTCATCCACCTCCTCCTTCAGAGAGTCCATTTTCCCCGGCACAAACTGTGAGTTCGCCCCCGAAGACTTCTGCGCCTGGTTATACCTGCCGAAAGACCGAAAACCATTCCCAATCAATCAAGATCAAGACGATTAACCTGCAGACGTTTCCAGACGCCTCACAGGAAACTGCCCAGCAGACATAACGTTTGTGGACCATCATCCATGCAGAGGTTTGAGAATGAACGGTAACTGGTGACAAACATCACTTTTTGAAAAACCCAGATACCTTTTGGCCACCGAGCAGATCCCAAGATGTGATAACTCACCTCGCCCGTGCAGAATCCCAATCCAACACCAGCTTGGCCAACTGCTTCCTCTGCTTCTGTATGTTTGGGATGTCCACCTGCAATGGGAAAATAAAAAAAATTAAATGGAGAAGTGGTCACCATAACACACCGAGTGTTACAGAATCTCAAGAGCAACGATGGTAAACCATGGCACAACAGATGTTTCTTAACATGTTGCATGATGCCAAGCTGTCAGAGCATCATGGGACATGGTTGCCAAGGTTCGTCATCACTGCTCCTTGTTGGCGCAAAGCAAGTGGGCTTTGGTCGACAGTTGACAGGGAAAGTATCTGGAAGAGATATCGTAACTTGTTTCCTCAACCAAAAGCTTCATAATTCACAGAATATCTTATGGTTAGGTCATCGGGTTACAAAGACACCCTGTCGATGAGACGCGGTAATCAATGGCGTACGTCTACGAGGTCTTTTACGGGAAACCTGTGGCTTTCTTTAAGCCACCCAACATGGAAGTCTTCAATGGAGACAAAATAAAGCATCGAAACTGCATTCGGACCACACGTCTGGACAACCAAATTGCTCTTGCAACGATCTAGAGTGGAAAACCATTAGAAGAGGCAAATAACGGGGTATATGGAAACCCAAAGAATGGATTTAGTAACAAAGGGCCACAGTCACTGGCCAAGGGTGTCCTCTGGAGAAGACATCCCAACTAAAGGTCTTCAGCGATATACAAGCACGGTGACTGCTAACAATTTATCTTTCAGAAAAACCAGAGGACCGGGCAGTCCGGATGGACCAGGAAGGAGTTTTATTAAACGGATGTGGTCTTGTACGACAGGTTTAGGATGGACTCACCCAAAGCACGTGCACCACAGTGCTACGTTCACCTTGGCCGATGAGAATTGGTCGCGCGCATGCTGGGTAGTTTATTACTATTTTTTGGTAGAAATAGAAAATCTCTTGCCTCTGTCAGCATGTTTAAAGGTTCCAAGATGTCCTTTTCTATTTGCAACTCGTGTTGGGAGAGTTCCTGGGCCAGCCTCTGCTCTGAATCCCCACACGAAAGCAACGTCTTCCTGCAACACAATCAGCAAGTAACGCTCAGTCGCAGAAATGGGAAATAATATGTATTTAACCAATTTACTTTCTTACTCCAGGAACAGACTAGGTCAAGGTCAGACAATACGTGTGGGGCCTGACTGGCGTTTTCATGGAGATTAAAACGTATGCATAGTATTTGATCCGGGCACTGATCAGTCATAACATTATACCCCAGGCGCCATGTAACCATATAATCAATGTTAGTCCATTTCACGGTCAGTGGTTTAACGTTGTGGCTGATCAGTGTGTAGCTACCTTCAAGAAAAGAAACTGAACACAAAACCAATAATTTTATTCTTTTTGTGTTTCCATGGGATGTGATCAACACCTTTGATAAGAGGGGGTCGCATGACATCAAAATAAGAATCAAATGACCCCTCAAAACCATATAAAAACATAACCACCATCCCCCATAAGTAAAAGGTAACACAACTTACCCCAAAAGGGTGTCATCACCGAGTTGAAAGTTCCCTTCCTGCATGGATTGAGACACTCCCATGAGGGGCAGCTTTTTCTGCAGGAGAGCAAGGTGAGCGTGAGAAATGATAAAACCAACACCGGCTCGATCAGAGGTATATCAATCGAGTTCAACTTAAGAGATGCACCCCAGCATTAACCCCGAACAAGAAGCCCACTCACCACCCGCATAATGACAGCTTGGCCCACTTAATCTCCGTCTGATTCTCCATTTTAATGTGCTTTATTATGTACGACGTCCTGTGCAAAACCCCCGCAGCCCCGCGCTTTATTTTGTTCATAACGAGGATTATTTGATTTCAAATTGGCAGGTGTACTCACATATCTCTTATCCGGGTCGGTACCCGGCTGCCCCTGCAAGCACAGGAGCAGCTTTTTGTGCGAGTTGTGACAAACCATTCGGACATTTTCCAGGCGCCTCTCGATCTGCAAGACAGAAATAAAAACCCCAAAAACCATAAATAATGATAAATCAGAACAGTTCATGCATCGATTTCTGGCGTGAGCATTGTATAGCACCAACATCCAGGAGGAACCAGAGGGAAAACATGTTTTAACTGGAAATTAATCACTAAAATAACTTTTTTTTGTAGAGATAAGTGTATCCACATCCGTTCCTAAAGCAGATGGGATGGACACATTAACCAACATATGTGATGAGAAGGAGCCCCCTGTGCCAAGAAAGAATCACCAGTGCCAAGGTCAGCCAAGAAGTTCCCACCAGAGCCAAGGTCAGCCAGCAAAGACCCACGTCAGCCAGCAAAGACCCACCTGAGCCCACGTCACCCCATGAAATTACCCATCAGTGACATCAGCCAGGAAGGACCCACCTGTGCCCACGTCAGCCAGAAAGGACCCACCTGTGCCAACGTCAGCCAGGAAGGACCCACCAGTGCCCACGTCAGCCAGGAACTACCCACCAGTGCCCACGTCAGCCAGAAAGGACCCACCTGTGCCCACGTCACCCCATAAAATTACCCATCAGTGACGTCAGCCCGGAAGGACCCACCTGTGCCCACTTCACCCCATGGCATTACCCACCTGTGCCCACGTCAGCCAGGAAGGACCCACCAGTGCCCACGTCAGCCAGGAAGAACCCACCTGTGCCAACGTCAGCCAGGAAGAACCCACCTGTGCCAACGTCAGCCAGGAAGAACCCACCTGTGCCAACGTCAGCCAGAGAAGACCCACGTCACCCCATGAAATTACCCATCAGTGACATCAACCAGGAAGGACCCACCTGTGCCAACGTCAGCCAGGAAGGACCCACCTGTGCCCACGTCAACCAGGAAGGACCCACCTGTGCCCACGTCAGCCAGGAAGGACCCACCTGTGCCCACGTCAGCCAGGAAGGACCCACCTGTGCCCACGTCAGCCAGGAAGGACCCACCTGTGCCCACGTCAGCCAGGAAGGACCCACCTGTGCCCACGTCAGCCAGCAAAGACCCACCTGGGCCCACGTCACCCCATAAAATTACCCAACACTGACATCAGCCAGGAAGGACCCACCTGTGCCCACTTCACCCCATGGCATTACCCACCAGTGACCAGGTCAGCCAGGAATGACCCACCAGTGCCCACGTCAGCCAGGAAGAACCCACCTGTGCCAACGTCAACCAGGAAGGACCCACCTGTGCCCACGTCAGCCAGGAAGGACCCACCTGTGCCAACGTCAGCCTGGAAGGACCCACCTGTGCCCACGTCAGCCTGGAAGGACCCACCTGTGCCCACGTCAGCCTGGAAGGACCCACCTGTGCCCACGTCACCCTGGAAGAACCCACCTGTGCCCACGTTTGCCAGGAAGGACTAACATCAGCCAGCAAAGACCCACCTTTGCCCACATCAGCCAGCAAAGACCCACCTTTGCCCACATCAGCCAGCAAAGACCCACCTTGCCCACATCAGCCAGCAAAGACCCACCTTTGCCCACATCAGCCAGCAAAGACCCACCTTTGCCCACATCAGCCAGCAAAGACCCACCTTTGCCCACATCAGCCAGCAAAGACCCACCTTTGCCCACATCAGCCAGCAAAGACCCACCTTTGCCCACATCAGCCAGCAAAGACCCACCTTTGCCCACATCAGCCAGCAAAGACCCACCTTTGCCCACATCAGCCAGCAAAGACCCACCTTTGCCCACATCAGCCAGCAAAGACCCACCTTTGCCCACATCAGCCAGCAAAGACCCACCTTTGCCCACATCAGCCAGCAAAGACCCACCTTTGCCCACATCAGCCAGCAAAGACCCACCTTTGCCCACATCAGCCAGCAAAGACCCACCTTTGCCCACATCAGCCAGCAAAGACCCACCTTTGCCCACATCAGCCAGCAAAGACCCACCTTTTCCCACATCAGCCAGCAAAGACCCACCTTTTCCCACATCAGCCAGCAAAGACCCACCTTTGCCAACGTCACCCCATGACATTACCCATTAGTGACCAGGTCAGCCAACAAAGACCCACCCGTGCCCAGTCCAGCTCATGACATTACCCACCAATGCCCAGGATCAACCAGGAAGGACCCACTAGTGCGCAGGATCAGCCATGCAGGACACATTATGGCCAAGATTAGCCAAGAGGGACCAATGGAAGCCAGGAGGAAAGCACGCACCTACCAGTACCCAGACTAGCTGGAAGGACCCACCAGAAGGCATATCAACCGGGAAGGCCCCATTAGTGCCCAGGTCATCAAGAAGAACAAAGACAAACCGGGCCAGCTGGTATGGATCCACACATGGCTACATTGAATGTGGAGGAGCCACCTTGAAAGCACTTTATCTCATCCACAGCTACAAACCCCAATCGCAAAATATCTATAGAGACAACCCCATAAAGGAAACACACGAGCACATGTATTCAGGTTATTCATACCGGCGTGAATATAAACACAGCAAGACACCTTCTATTCCTTTACTACACACTGCAGAAGAACATGCGCGTCAAGTCACATTATACAAAACCGGAGCACGGCCTGTGCGATTCATCAAAAACTGCGTTTTATGGAACAAGCGGAGACTTTCTGTTGTGTTACATTCCAGCTGCCAGATAACAGCACAAATACATGTCTCATGTCAGCAGCTCCTTGCACGAGAAACCCCGGCTAATCCACCGGATTCCAGGGAAACGTCAGCCCGGAACGAGCCAGAACTTTAAAACTCCTACAGCAACTCCCTTCCCACCCCTCTCCATCGCTCCTTGGCGCACAGCTTCGAGCTTTTCCTTTTTGTACTTTAAAAGAAAAGGTTCTATGTCGGCACGGAGGAGATCCGCAACATTGTATCACTAGATCGCGAGTAGAGAACGGAATATATATACACACACACACACACACACACCAATGGGGTTTAGTCATTAAACTGCATCCCGTTTACGGCCGACAGGGAAAAAATAACATTGGCCAAAAATATGTGGGAGAAACGTGAAGTTTGCGAATGGTTACTTTACTGTGCATTTCATTTAAAGGGCCAGTACCAGCAAAATATGAAATGTCCTTATTTTGTTTATTTGATGTTGCCGATATCTTACATGTGTTTCTCTTGTATGTTTAGTGAAGGATATATTTTCCTCTATATGTGTCACTGGGTGCATCCGTTGTGTGATATTTTCCTCTATATATGTGTCACTGGGTGCATCCATTGTGTGATATTTCCCTCTATATGTGTCACTGGGTGCATCCATTGTGTGATATTTTCCTCTATAATGTATCAGAGTCAGGAGGAGTCTTTACATCGCTAGATATTACGATTAGAGAGCAGAAAGAGGAAAACATCCAAAAACCAGTCACAAAGAACCATCCGAAACACAGAGACGAACAGACAGCACTTACTGAGAAAGAACTAAACAAAAAGCGCTTCAAAAACCACAAATATTCAGTAACGCAGTGAAGCACATCTTCGGTTGGGGTCAGACGAATTAGTGCGCTCAGCGCTGCAACCTTGATGCTCCTATGGAGGATCGAGTTTTACAGCCCCGTCGAACGAGCGTCGTAGCGCTTCGACGGCTTTCAGCACGGCTGCAGCACGTCCGCTGTTGCGCACGCAATTCGTGCAGGCGTTGCAGTGTGTGACCGGCCCCGTCGAAGCGTCACAACACTGCGACTGATGCCGGGAGGCACGTCAGTACGGGCGCACATAGTGCTCTCGTCTGACCCTGCCTTATACCTCTCATAAGTCATTTACCAGTGCATTGCTGTATCTGGCGTCACCACAGGATCAACGTTAAAGGGACACTACTGAAGAGTCGAGTGTCCCATTTATGCCCTTAAACAATCGTGACAGCCTCTGCCCAATTATTTTTTTACAATTTTTCCCCATTTTACTCAACCTTTTGTCACTCAACATGCGCAGCTCCTCCTCCTCCTCCTCTTCTTCGGCTCAGGGACTCCCGATTCCGGATGTCCCGAGGTTTTTCTGTGCCATTTGTGCCCTGCGCTACTTGCGTACCATAGGAAACACAAAGTGCGCACCGCAATGGGATTTGCAAACTTTATGTACGCAGATGCTGCAGCACCTGCGCTGAACGATGGATCGGAGCTGCGCGCATGCGCAAAGCTGATCCATCACGATCGGTCTCGCGGAGAGTGACGACAGCATGCGCTCTGTGTGCCGATATCACGAATAACCGAAACATAGCCGGCTGCCGGGAAATTCCCCAACTGCAGGTGATGTGGGCTGGGGCGGAAAAACCTAGTTCACTTCCAACATTTTAGGCAAAATGGAGGGGGAACTACTCACATCCTGACCTTTTTAAAAATAAGTGGTCAGGAGGAGTAGAGCGTCCCTTTAAGCCAGTGTTTCCCAAACCTGTCCAAGACCCTCCGCCTCACCAGGTTTGCAGGATATCTGAAGCACAGGTGATATGATTTGCTGCTCAGTGATTGCAGGATTCAGTCTGCTTTTCCACAAGGGGATCTGCAAAATCTGGCCTGGTCGAGGGTCCCGAGGACAGGTTTGGGAAACACCGATTTAAGCACTTGCATTCAGGTTAGGAGAGGTTAGTCCGGAAGCAGGTTTCTGAAATCTGATCATCGTCCGTAGTCAGACCGATCGCTTGCCTTGGACGATACTAGTCGTCCGTTGATGTACGCATATGGTTGATCACGGTCATCCATAGTCAGGGGCGTAGCTACCAGGGGTGCAGAAGGTGCCACCGCACCCGGGCCCTTGAGTCGGGGGGCCCCACACTCGCGTGTGCGTGTATATATATAATATAAATTTCTTTTTTTGATTTATTTTATACTTATGTGTGAGTTTTACTTTGGAGCTCCTACACACTGCACATTACTGGGAGATTTATTGCTGTGGAGCTATGTGAGATACAAATAGTGCACGTAACATTAAAAAAGGGAAGGACCGAAGAGGTGATAGTCTACCTGGAAAAAATGGGACGCCGATTGTCTGGTGTCAACATTATGGACCTGGAGGGGACCAAAGCATGTTAATGGAAGGGGGGGGGACAAAATATGGTTTTGGCTAGGGTGGAGGGGGCCCATCATGGTTCCTGCACCTGGGCCCTGAGGTTTCTAGTTACGCCTCTGTCCATAGTTGCTTCCCGTGGACAACCTATATCGTCCGACTACGGTTCCAGTGGACGGCCAGCCTAAGTCTCTGAAAATTAAAGAGGAATAATGGATGTAAATGGGGGGGGGGACGACGACTCTTAATTTAACCCGCTGAACTGGTTTGGGGAAGGTTTAAAAACCACCAGAACGTTTTGTAAGGCAGTGCTGCCTCTTTCGCCGCAGAACGCTTGGATCTTTAGTGCAAGGGAGCACAACCTGCCGACAGAGCGCGAGTCGAAAGTCCCAGGCCAGTGAGTCAGACTTGGCAAAGCGCACCGTGAGACAGAAATACAGCCCGAGCCTTAAAGGAACATCTTATCCCATCAAAGGACTCCGTACGGGGAATGCTCCGCACAGGGAAGGATTAAAAACAACAACAAACAAATTACAGAGTTCCCACACCTCGGCGACTCGGATTAACCCCATCACTACCAATATATATTTTTTTTAAAAAATACGGTTTTAACATTATATCGGAACCATGGGGTGCGTAACTAAATAAATTGAGGGTAAAATAGAAGTTTATCCATTAGATTGTTAAAAAAAAAAACGTAATACGAATTTGCACATTTTTAATTTTTAACGTACTCGTTCATCCTTTACAGAAATATTGCTGGGGTGAAAGGTTCCAAACTCTAGATGGTGTCCGTTTATCAATCAGAATTTTACATGGGGTCTGCATTATTAGCATACAGGCAGAAGTGGCTGGATGAGAAGACTGCCATTCGACGCAAGGGACTGGAAAGCGACATCAGAACGTACAGGTTACAAAAGGTATGTGACAGATACAAAGTTTACAAAAAACAAACAGAACTTGGCCTCAGCATTTTCTAGCTCTGCTCTAGCTTCTAGCTCTTGGTCCGCTGCGACTTGGCTCTCGATTTCTGACTCCTGTTAATCTCTAAAACGGACTCTGAACGGATAATTCCACTTTTAATCCATCCGGTATGCCTAAACACCAAACAATCTGCTAAAGCCTCTCATATGACTCACTATACCCGGCGAATTTCAGCGGAGCCCATTCACGTTAAATCTACAGGAAGTGCATCAAATCGAGCGACCAGTGAACCTACTGTATCAAACGCAAAGAACCTTCATTTCTAATGGTTTTGGTCACTTGCTAGGACTTCTGATTATACACCAAGACACGGAGGCTTCATATTATGCTTTACTCTTCCAACAGCAGCAAAGAAAAATTCAATAAAGCTTTGTAATTTTGAACAAAGGAAAAAAAGGTTTCACATATATACTGTATAATATCATAACCAATCACTGTAGAGCACTCCAACTTGGGCCAATCAGTGTCCAGCATCGGTTATATATCCTTCGACCTGCGTCACATGCCTCTCTTTTCTTTGCTGCTTTCGACAGCTAAGTATATTTTATTACATTTGCGCACATATGCTTATATGTCCTTGGTTTTTAAGTACTTTCAGCGTCTGGTGCAATTTCCACCAGGTTTTCTTTCCTATAACTAGGTCTCTACGGCAGAGCGGCGGTGCGCTTTATTCCCAGTTTGAGGTAACTCTCTTTGAAACGGTAAAGTGTCGAATTTTATTTCGTAACCCATAATTGCGTCTAACACCCAAGGGTCTGATGTGATCTGACTCCAATGATGGAAAAAAAGATGAACCCTGCCCCCTATTGGAGCCTGTAAAAAAGGTAAGTTGTGTGGCGTACTCACCAGAATATGCTGCTCTGCGGTAACCGCGATAAGGTCGTCCTCGATCTGGTCTGGACCTCTGAGGAAAGAAGGTTGAATGTCCAGTCGACTCAGAGCGTCCTGTTGGAGCATGGGCGAAGCCTCTGGAGTGGAATTGAGAACCTCGGCCGGGAAAACGGCCTCTATTTCTCCCGGCCCTGTCAAAAACCTTGTTTGGGAAGGTTTTCCTCATAGTGGCCTGGACTTTTTTTATATTATGAAAAGAGTTCGCTCGGAAACCCATTTGTTTGATAAAATCTTCGGCGAACAGACCTCCCGCTTTCCTGCGGGCCAGGTTCCTTATTGGCCATAGAGACCAGTTTTGGTTCTACCTTAAGGCTAGGGTCAGACTAGCGCAGTTTTAACGTGCGTTTAGCCGCACGAAATCACGGCCGTACTAGCAGCAAATGACGTCCAATGCCGGGGAACATACGACGAACGGCCGCACGAAAGTTCGTCCGCGCAACGCAAGTGGCCAACGAACGCATTTTTTCGAGAACGTCAAACCGCTACTACTGACGTACAGAGTGCGCTGCGGCCGCATAGCGGCGTGTGTGCGTGATTAGGAGACGTCAGACGCTGCTAATGTCCGGCCAACATAGCGTCCAGACTCAAAAAGTGTTTTATTGATGATCCGTACAAAATCACGGACGAAAAGGCGCATCGTATGACCGCTATCGCGTATTCCGGGGGAAAATACGTACGTTCGTTCGACCGAACTTTTTCACGGACGACGTGAAAAATGCGTTCGTCTGACCCTAGCCTTAGCAGAATAGAGCGTCTGCGCTCTGTTGAAATGGCTGTATTAGCATTTCCTAGCATACACACCATTCTCTGTACCCAGCCGCGGTACTCGAAAATATCAGGCTTAGCATTTCCCAAAAGGGAGTGTTCGATGGCATTGAACAATTTAGTTAATGGACCTAAGATGTCCAAAAGTTTATCTTGGCATACTCTCAGGGTTGCTTCCAGACCTCTTTTAGGGGACCAACCTGTTTTGCTGAGGAATTCAATAATATCCTCGTTTACAACGGGCGCAGAGGCCACTTCGTTGGATAGAACAGGTCTTGGGCATTCAGCCCTCATTTTGTTCCGTGTCTTACTGTCCATGGGCTTTCTGATCCGAGCCTCAATATAGCTAGCCACATGTTCCAAAGGGGCCCATTCAGACGAGCGGGGATGCTTCAGCATCTCAGGAACAAACATAGCCTGTCCCAAAGCGTCCAATGGAGCCGCACTGTCCCCATGCCTTCTTGAAAAAGAAGAGGAAATTGAGGAGATTGAATCTGAAGCCCCTTCGGAGTCATTTGGGGCCCAGTCTGTGTCGCTAGTGTCCGACTCCTCATCCTCTGCAGCTTCTGAACTAACCTCATCAGAGCTGTTAGACTCGGTGCGCCTGGCCCTTTTCCAGCCGCGTTTTTTGGCCTTGCGGATAGGCCTCCGTTTACGGGTTTTGCCACTTTTGTGTGGTAATTTCTGTAATTCCAGCTCCTTAGCAGGAGTCGTTTCTATAGCTGTTTTTTTAGGGAGACAGTCAACTCCCTTAGTCAGGGTATAGGGTACCCCACCCTCTTGGGCCGACAAGTATTTGTCTGATGTGGAAGGCACCATAACGTTAGGGTTTTCCCCCAGAGTCTTATCAGTATTTTGAGCCGCCAATAGCTTCAATAGGGTGTTTTCAAAATTGGTGGACATTAAGGCAATGGCTGAAATTACCTCCGCCGAAACGGCGGGTCGTTGAGTGGAGCTCATAGCTGTCGTTGGTGTTTCAGGGTCCGACATGAGGAGCGAATAACTAGCCGTTTGTTACCACAGGGAAAACTCGTCCGCTCTGAGGTAACTACGCGCGCGAGCGCAGGGCAGAGCTCCCGCCTTAGCAGGCTAAAGGCGCGAAGCCACGCCTGTCTGCAAAAGGCAGTTGCTCTGTATAATGAAGGCGCTACCGTGCCCGAACTGGGGAAAAAACCGGGAAATGATAAACTTATATTGTGGACTCCTTGAGAGACCGGCGGTACGCCGCTACCCTATTTTTAAAACTGGGAATAAAGCGCACCGCCGCTCGCCCGTAGAGACCTAGTTATAGGAAAGAAAACCTGGTGGAAATTGCACCAGACGCTGAAAGTACTTAAAAACCAAGGACATATAAGCATATGTGCGCAAATGTAATAAAATATACTTAGCTGTCGAAAGCAGCAAAGAAAAGAGAGGAATGTGACGCAGGTCGAAGGATATATAACCGATGCTGGACACTGATTGGCCCAAGTTGGAGTGCTCTACAGTGATTGGTTATGATATTATACAGTATATATGTGAAACCTTTTTTTCCTTTGTTCAAAATTACAAAGCTTTATTGAATTTTTCTTTGCTGCTGTTGGAAGAGTAAAGAAGAGTAAAGCATAATATGAAGCCTCCGTGTCTTTATTTATAATCTTGATTCCCCGTCAAATGTATAGGGGAATCTAGGGATCGTCTTAGAAATCGTCTTTGGATCCTGAACTCTGGTCTCACATACCAAGCTTTTGTTTTATTGCTCTGCAGCTCTGTTATACACCTGCAAACCCATAATAAATGGAGGAGCCCCTAAGACGACACCCGCACACCCTGAATTTATGATGGAGCCCCTAAAAAGACACCCACACACCCTGAATATATGGAGGAGCCTCTAAAATGACACCCGCACAACCAGAATATATGGAGGAGTCCCTAAGAAGACACGCACACCCTGAATATATAGAGGAGCCCCATAAAAGACAATGAAACACCCCTAATATATGGAGGAGCCCCTAGAAGACACCTGCACAGCCTGAATATATGGAGGAGCCCCTAAAAAGACACCTGCACAGCCTGAATATATGGAGGAGCCCCTAAAAAGACACCCGCACACCCTGAATATATGGAGGAGCCCCTAAAAAGACACCCACACACCCTGAATATATGGAGGAGACCCTAAAAAGACACCCGCACACCCTGAATATATGAAGGAACCCCTATAAAGACACCTGCACACCCTGAATATATGGAGGAGCCCCTAAAAACACACCCGCACACCCTGAATATATGGAGGAGCCCCTAAAAAGACACCTGCACACCCTGAATATATGGAGGAGCCCCTAAAAAGACACCCGCACACCCTGAATATATGGAGGAGCCCCTAAAAAGACACCCGCACACCCTGAATATATGGAGGAACCCCTAAAAAGACACCTGCACACCCTGAATATATGGAGGAGCCCCTAAAAACACACTCACACACAATGAATATATGAAGGAGCCCCTAAAAAGACACCCACACACCCTGAATATATGAAGGAACCCCTAAAAAGAGAAACACAAACCAACGCACTAGCCTCTTCTGTGAGTCGGACTCGTGGGATTAAATCAGATCTCAAACTCAGGCCCTGCAGCTATTGGCTGCCTCCAATTCCCAGAATTCTTTGAATGGATGGCCAGAGCATCATGGGTGTTGTAGTTCAGAAACAGCTAATCGAGATCCCTGGGTTAAATGCTACAGGTATTTGGATCTTTTTAAATATGTGCATTTTTCTTTGATTTTTCCATTATTATTATTCTGGAGCGTGTTTTAATCTTTTTTCGTTCCTTAGACCATCTTGCACCACCAGCCGCCAACGAATACATCTCGGCTCCAAACAGGATCGCCGCCCTGTCCGACACAACCTCCCCAAATTTAAAGCCGTTTATTTTCCGCGGGTTTAGTTTACAAAATCTGTTATCTGGCGGCGAGAGGTAACAGGCCGTACCAGAGGAATGTAACCTTGTGTAGGAGCAGCCGACGTGTCTGATTGCAGGCCCAGAGACCAAAACAAGGCCCAGCTATGGCCGCTTTTCAAACCTTAATGTGTCCAACAGCACCCAGAGGGCCGAAAGCCTCCCGTGCTGTATTTACAGACACGCCGTATACCACACAACCTGCATAGACGGCTCAAAAGTCAGTGAGGCCCCCGTTATTGTAAAAAAAAGCAGAAATTAGCCCCCCCCCAAAAATATATATAACGAAGGTCCTGACAGCTGTATGTTAATGTAGGAGCATATTTGTGTGGCATGTCAGTACTTCCAAAAACATGTGCACACGGAAACGCCACATAAATAACACCACGAGGCCCCTGTCTGAGTGAGGCCTTAGGCGACTGCCTATTTGACCTAATTATAGAGCCACCTCTGCTGACCTGCAACATGCAAAATAAAAAAAAAACAATACTTTTAAGGACTATATACTGGGTAACAGAGGGTGTATCAACATCTAAAGGGATATTCTACTGGGGAGTGGCACGTCCTAGAGCAATATACAATACAGGGTGTAAATTCTACCTCAAATGGCCCTTTAAGGCTGGGGTCAGACCAGCGCACTTTATCGTGCGTTCTGGCGCACATAAATACGGCCGCACTAGCAGCAGATGCCGGGCAATGACGGCCAATATACGATGTACGGTCGCACAAAAGTCCGGCCGTGCAATGCAAGTGGAATTTGAAAGCATTTTTCTGAGAACGCTGAACCGCTAGTACTGACGTACTGAGTGCGCAGCTGCGGCATAGCGGCGTGTGTGCGTGATTAGGAGATGTCAGACGCTGCTATGTCCAGCCTACATAACGTCCAGACGCAAAAAGAGTTTTATTGACGATCCGTACAAAATCACGCCCGAAAATGCGCGTCGTCTGACCGTTTTTGCGCATTCCGTGAAAAAAATACGTCAATGCGTTCGGACGCACTTTTTCACGTTCGCGGGGAAAAATGCTTTCGTCTGACCCTAGCCTTAGTCGCGTTTTAACTAGGGATGTGCATGGCTGAAAAATTTGTTTCGTTTTTAAATAATTTCGTTTTTGGAATTTCGTTTCGATTCGAATTTCATATATCAATTCGATAGTTGACATCAATTCGTATTTTGGATCACTAAATAAAACCAATTAATCTAATTTTGCTGTTAAAAGAAAAGCTAGGGTTAAATTTTAAGCTGTGTCACAGATTTAGTATTTGAGTCAAATTTAACAGTGAAACAAATTAACTTGTTTCATAAAGTCCTTTGCTGACTATTACTTGTATTGCAAGTCAAGATCAATTTGATAGTTGATATCAATTCAAATTTTTATTCGTTATATACCATTTCATTTTTAATTCGTTTCGTATCGATTCGTTATTCGGAAGTACTTCCGAACTATGAATTATCAAAGTTCGTTACAAATTCCAAATTTTTCCGAAACGAATGCACATCTCTAGTTTTAATCCTGGAAACCAATCAAAACAACCTAATTCAACACCTTGGTTGGAACACAGCAAAACCATTACTCAAGCTTATCCTCTTGCTGGAATACAGTTGACTTGTGCTGTGATTGGCTGACAGTCGATCACACAGCCAATCACAGCACATTGACATGTTAAAGTGCATTTAAACAGCTTTGTGGGTGTTAAAGCCACGTGCTTCCTTGGAATTTTGGGGCTAAAACAGGACGCCCTACCAAAACAATGTGTTGTTTTGCCCAGATTTCATCAGAAATGTAAAACCGATAAAAGCAAATCAGACACTTGACGGCTACAGGTCACTGGAGTCATCGGAAGAGGAGCGGAACAAGAGAAGAATACGTGGAAAGAATATATTAAATAACAAAGTTATCTGGCGTGTTCAGGGGAAAGCAACCAGACCTGTTATGCCGCGGCGAAGGTAAAAATAAGATTGTATTGCGTGTCCTCCTGTCAGAGGATCTGCTAGTACAGCGGCTGACATAAGGACGGACAAAATATAAATGACAAAGTATAAACAGGAGGAAAAAATTGATAAAAGCTCACAGAAGCTAATGGGTTCCTCTCCAGTAAGTGTCCTTGGCAAGACACCTAACGGTACATACTCGCCACCCAGGACATACTTGAAAACTAGAGAAATCTCAATGTATCCTTCCTGGTAAAATCCGTTCAAAAAAGAAGCGAATGGGTAAAAAAAAAAAAACACCTGATAAAAATGGGGTGTTAATATTTGGAATAAAGCTGAAAATTTAAGGGTCTATTCGCTTTACCGGCCCATTTCACCGAAAATAAGGGGAGTTCACTATTTAGCCAACGTTCACCTTATTTTGCTGAAATTTGACTGGTGGAAGCAGTTATTAGACATCGTATTGCACCGCTAACCGCCAAACTGAGAAAAAAAAAATAAAGGAAAGAAGTCTTATTCTATCAGAAGTTTAAATCAATAAAAACGTAAAAAAAAATTGTCCAGATAACAAAAAACTCATTTAGAAATAATAAATAAAAAGTCCTAATTTTTTTCTTTTTTTTTTTTAAAAGTTACAATAAAGTGTTTTAAAAAATAAAAAAGATTTTCCATTTATTACTTTAAACCTTTCAACGCAGCGAAAATCTGGGCATTCTGCGAACTGTGTCTAGAAGACCCGATAGCCTTCTACGGGGTAATTTCAGTGCCGTCGAACTGTGCCGTATTTCACCGTCAATTCACCTGTATTTGTTTAATTGACAGTTTTGTGAATAGCCCCGGAATTGAACCAAACTGAAATGCACGGTTTGTTTGGTGCAAGCCCCTTTTAGTAAAAAGTCACGGATGTCTTTTTAGACATGTCACTGCTGGATTCCCAGTCACTGCTGGATTCCCACTCAGAAGAGTCTCAGACAGCCAAATGCATTGCATCATG
This sequence comes from Leptobrachium leishanense, assembly GCA_009667805.1. Taxonomy (NCBI): domain Eukaryota; kingdom Metazoa; phylum Chordata; class Amphibia; order Anura; family Megophryidae; genus Leptobrachium; species Leptobrachium leishanense. The sequence continues at coordinate 146,046,952 of CM019069.1, forward strand.
GAACTTGTAGTTCCACTATATTGCCTTTAAATTGCCTTTTATTTCCAGGCGATTCGCACACACATAATAAAGTATAAGAGGCACCGCCTGGTGTAAACAGGAGAAAAAAAAAACAAAGTATCCAGGGTATACGGCAACTGACACAATGAGCCACTAATCCCGAAGGCCGAGCCAAGAGCAACCGAAAAAGGCGACGCTCCGTGGACTGTGCCGATGAATCAGACGCCCCGCCGGCCCCACGCCCTGCCCGGGGACGTAAATTGTAGGAAAAAGCCGGGCCATTGTCTCGCTTTCCTTTTCGCTGCTCCTGTTTGTCACCAGGCTGGAAAGAACCCAGTGGAAAGAGAGAGGTCTGACGCTTCCCAAAAACAACGTGAAGGGGCCCAAAAACTCACATACACAGCCAAAGACTACAAGCAGAATAAGCTTCCATAGAAACACCTGTAAAAAGGGGGAAAAGAGGAATGAAAATAGAAATGTATCTACAGATGCGGGATGCAGTTCTTCCACTAGAAATATTGGGGTCCCAACAGTCAATTGTTTAAAGGGGACCCCCCCCCACACTGCTGCTTACAAGGCGAGTCAGCCTGACTCCTGTCCAAATCTTTAACAGAAAAAGGGTCCCCAGGAGCAAGTTCTCAGGGCCAGGGTCTCCTTTATCCTATAGGCATGTGCAGGGCTCAAAATTTCCACTCGCCTACTCGCATTTGGCGAGTGGAAATTAAGGGAGGGCGATGGGAAATGCACACGCAGGCAGCACAATAAATTATTTCATGCTGTGTATTCCGGCAATGCCACTGTGTAGCCCCCCCTCGGTAGGCTGCACGGTGGCAGTAATCAGCTGCCTGACCTGGCCAAACTCATCTCTGTCACTGGCATGGGGGTGGAGAGGAGCTTCCCTGCCTCCTCGCTCTGCTCACACTGGGCTCTGATGTCTGGGTATACATGTATCTGGGGTCTGATGTCTGGGTATACATGTATCTGGGGTCTGATGTCTGGGTATACATGTATCTGGGGTCTGATGTCTGGGTATACATGTATCTGGGGTCTGATGTCTGGGTATACATGTATCTGGGGTCTGATGTCTGGGTATTAAATGTTATTTTTGTAACTTTTTAAAAAAACTTTAACAGTGAAATTTCATAAGATAATTTAAAGGGGGTGTGTTTAGGGGCGGAGTTAAGGGCTGCGTAGGGGTTAGGTGGAGCAACTGGTGGCGAGTAACACTTATGGCCTGGTTAGTAGCTTGGGACTTGAAATTTTGAGCCCTGGTAATGTGCTCATATACTGGGCCATATTACATAGTTGGTGCTAACTTAACCAGAGCTGTTGTAAAGTTACCAGAGCCATTATAGCCTATGGAGCTGTTAAGTTTACAACAGCTCTGGTTAAGTTAGCACCAACTATGTAATATGGCCCACTATGTCCAGGCCCCTGGGGCAAGTTCTACCTGTAACCACCCGATGGTGGCCCTATGCCTGGGACAAGGAGTAGTACGGACCACTGCAAACATTGTCCCCTCTTACCAATGCCTTATTGTTTGAATGGCAGTGGACCTCAGAGTGCTTTCTTATGAATGGCATATGGCATCACAACAAGCCACCACTTCGGCATAAAACAAGGGTGCTCAGCCTTGGCTCTCCGGATGTTTTTGAGAGGCATCTCCCATGATGCTCAGCCACTTGTTACGTCAACAAAATGTCATTACGACACATGCCCGAGGTCACAGATTACTGACCCGTGACATAAGGGATCGTTTAAAACTCAAAATATGGGCTTCTTGTATTTAAAACCGCTTTATCAGCCTCCTTATTAGTCATGTAAGAGGCGTTAGCCACCGTGACCACTTAAGGTTGTTTGAAGTGGTCGTGGTGACGAGACCTAGTCCTCTCACACATATGACAGGATATGAAAGGTAAGTTATATTTTGGAATATTTTTTGACTTTATTTTACCTTTTTCATGACTTATTTATTTTTTGGGTGTTTTTTTTTTTTTTCTCCTGCTTACCCAGCGCAGCCAACATGGGTTAATTATTTAACCCCTGTATTAAAAAAGGGGGAAAAAAAAGTAAAAATCCCTCTTGACTTCCTTTAATAATCTCATTTATGCAGATTATAAAGTCATTCTATATTTCTGGCAGAGCAAGAGTGAGCTGAGGATCATGGGAGATGAAGTCCTGAAACATCCGGGGAGGCCAGGGTTGCTGCCCCCCCCCGGTGTATCGGAAGCGGTATATATATATATATATATATATATATATATATATATATATATATATATATATATATATATATATATAAATAAATAAATAATCGGTGTAGGAGACAGCGACGCATATAAATCACTTACCACCAGCAAGTCTTCTGTTAATACCTCAGTCTTCTCCGCTCTGTAAAAACAGGAAACAAACAAATTAATTATATTTTGGAGGAGGAGCCTGGGAGATAACGAGTATATTTCACATTCTGACGGCACGCGCGATGTAATGTCGGTACGACCTGGCAGCGATGGAGCTAAAAGGTCAACGAAGAAAGGATAACGTGACAAAACCCACCACAAAAATATCAATTTCTTTCCTGCACATTACAGACGCGACTACAATAAATCGATAACACCTTGGCGGGCCAGACATTGCCAAGCTGAGCATCATGGGAATTCCCGTCACCAACCGGACATCACGGGTCACCAAACCCATAAAAAAAAAAAATCAAAAAAAAAATCTATGGGTTTATCCACTGAAGGGCGAATAGGTGGAGATAAGCAGCTTTTAGGACAGATCAGAAAAGGTGAAACATCGGTGGGAATTACGGTGAACTCGTCACTAAATAACTTCGGCAGAAAAGACAATAGAAACACGGCAAGAAGCGTGGCGAGCCACGGTGGAGAGAAGAGCCAGAAGCACGAGGAGCCACGGCGGAAAGAACGGCCAGAAGCACGAGGAGCCACGGCGGAAAGAACGGCCAGAAGCACGAGGAGCCACGGCGGAAAGAACGGCCAGAAGCACGAGGAGCCACGGCGGAAAGAACGGCCAGAAGCACGAGGAGCCACGGCGGAAAGAACGGCCAGAAGCACGAGGAGCCACGGCGGAAAGAACGGCCAGAAGCACGAGGAGCCACGGCGGAAAGAACGGCCAGAAGCACGAGGAGCCACGGCGGAAAGAACGGCCAGAAGCACGAGGAGCCACGGCGGAAAGAACGGCCAGAAGCACGAGGAGCCACGGCGGAAAGAACGGCCAGAAGCACGAGGAGCCACGGGAGAAAGAACGGCGAGAAGCTCAGGGAGCCACGGCGGAAAGAACGCCCAGAAAGAGCAATGAGCCCCGGCCGAAAGAGCAATGAGCCCCGGCCGAAAGAGCAATGAGCCCCGGCCGAAAGAGCAATGAGCCCCGGCCGAAAGAGCAATGAGCCCCGGCCGAAAGAGCAATGAGCCCCGGCCGAAAGAGCAATGAGCCCCGGCCGAAAGAGCAATGAGCCCCGGCCGAAAGAGCAATGAGCCCCGGCCGAAAGAGCAATGAGCTCCGGCCGAAAGAGCAATGAGCCCCGGCCGAAAGAGCAATGAGCTCCGGAGGCAGGTCCCCAAATTGCAAATTCACCATAATTGAGCCACCGTAGTTCCCAAAACATTTGCTAAACTAAATGCTCTTTACTTTACCGGGTGTTAGTGAATGACCCCCTATCTGCTACAGAATGTGTCTCCAATATCCGGTTTCTGCTTCCCCGTGCCATGCGAGCGATACATTATATATGAGCCCATTCCCTGCCTTTTACTATAGGCGTGCGCTCAGGTGTAACACGCGTGTGAAAAGACGCCGGGGCCGCTGGATCCAGGGGCAGGAGGGACATGGAAGGAATGTGCGGCATTCGTTCACAGGCTCAGCAGGAACATGTCCAGGCACCGGGACCTGGCGTCCCTGTCCCCCCCCTCGCCTCCAACGTTAACTGTCTCGGGAAACAGACCTTCTGCGGCCGCTGGGGGTGACCCGCTGGGGGTGACCCGCTGGGGTAACTGGTAACCTTTTACAAAGTAACAAAATGTATCATTACCTCATTAAAAGGAAGAAACCTAAAAGAATGCGCAACTTGTGACACAGGGCCTGACAAATCCAAGGGCCGGGCAGACAAAGGCGTCTAGGATTAAATCGCTCATTCCACACTTATCTGTAAGTGAGCCTGGCTCCTAGAAAACAGCAGCTGGCTCCTACATTTAGTATAAAGGTGAGCAGCTGTAGGTTTACGCAGTCCACTCCAAAGGCTACAAATACCCAACCTGGGTCTTGGGCGTCTGTCTGGTGCCTAATAACTTCCTATCAACTTTAGGAGCCAGTAAGGAAACGTAGGAGCCAGCCAACTGCACATTTTAGGAGCCAGTAAGGAAACGTAGGAGCCAGCCAACTGCACATTTTAGGAGCTAGGGAAGCTTTTGGATACAGAATAGTTTGGAGCATCCCTGGAATTTAGCAGGAAGGAGTGAAATTCTAGCAGCGTTGGGTCCCTTGTGTCAAAGTGTGAATTTGTACGTCTAGCGAATTCACAGAAACGTTACCGTCACCAAGTCCGGGATGGGTCTGACACGTTACCGTCACCAAGTCCGGGATGGGTCTGACACGTTACCGTCACAGAGTCCGGGATGGGTCTGACACGTTACCGTCACAGAGTCCGGGATGGGTCTGACACGTTACGGTCACAGAGTCCGGGATGGGTCTGACACGTTACCGTCACCAAGTCCGGGATGGGTCTGACACGTTACTGTCACAGAGTCCGGGATGGGTCTGACACGTTACCGTCACCAAGTCCGGGATGGGTCTGACACGTTACCGTCACCGAGTCCGGGATGGGTCTGACACGTTACCGTCACAGAGTCCGGGATGGGTCTGACACGTTACCGTCACAGAGTCCGGGATGGGTCTGACACGTTACCGTCACAGAGTCCGGGATGGGTCTGACACGTTACCGTCACAGAGTCCGGGATGGGTCTGACACGTTACCGTCACAGAGTCCGGGATGGGTCTGACACGTTACCGTCACAGAGTCGGGATGGGTCTGACACGTTACCGTCACCGAGTCCGGGATGGGTCTGACACGTTACCGTCACCGAGTCCGGGATGGGTCTGACACGTTACCGTCACCGAGTCCGGGATGGGTCTGACACGTTACCGTCACCGAGTCCGGGATGGGTCTGACACGTTACCGTCACCGAGTCCGGGATGGGTCTTTCTCAGAGTCATTATTTGATCCTGTGTTGAGGATTAACCGTATAAAACCTGAGTTTCCCACAATTACAATCACCGAGGATTGCGGAGGGGAAGGGAAGGTGCAACGTGTGAGCCAGGGATCTCAAACTACAGTTCCCAGAATTCTGTAATAGAACAGGCACAGAATCATGGAAGTTGTAGTTCAGGAACATCTGGGGGCGGGAGCGGGACATATGGAAAAGGTAATGGATCCGAATTGATGAGTACAGGGGGGCTTTGGACTCTCTGGCAGGCGGTGTTAGTCGATGCTGGGGGTGAGGGATTCAAAGAGGGAAGAAAAGTAAATATTACAAAAGCAACGTCAGCATTATACGTTAAATAGCGCTAACATATTCTGCAGCGCTGGACAATGGGTACGACCGTGTTACAGTACTTCGGGACAGGGTGACATTTGCCAAACGGTTACAGGAGTAATCGAGGACCCAATTCCCGTGGGAAATTATGTATATACAAACATCTCTAGATTGCAAGCTCTTGAGCAGGGCCGTGCACACCTCTCGATTCTATTGCTAGGTATGTTTGATGGGGTCTGGTTCTCACAGTCTATTGTAAAGCGCTGCAGAAACTGCTGGCGCTATATAAATCTTAGATTATAAGCGCTCGACCAGGGTGCTCGTACGGTTCAGTATGTATATTTGTTGTTCTGTCTCACACATTGTACAGCGCTACGGAACTAGCTAGCTTTTTATAAAAACCACACACACACACTATTAGCAGTCTGTTAATGAAGGGTTAAGCAGTTCGGCTCATTTTACTTCCCTGAGAAAGGTTTCTCACAGTTCCTAGCATTAAATTCGAGTTGCCTCCCCTTTACAGGCATGACTCAATAGGAAAGCATGTCCCCCCCCCCCCACCTCCTTCACAGCTAATGCTGGAATACCAGCCCTGGATCTGACTGCACGGCCGGCATCCGGCTCACTATGGCTACTTAGGACCAGGAAGCCTAACTTCCCGTGTGAGAAAGCAGCAGCTTCCCGACAGCAACACAGCCATACGCTGCACCCCATTATACAGCACCCCATTATACAGCACGCGGGCACGCGCTGCACCCCATTATACAGCACCCCATTATACAGCACGCAGCCATACACTGCACCCCATTATACAGCACGCAGCCATACGCTGCACCCCATTATACAGCACGCAGCCACACGCTGCACCCCATTATACAGCACGCAGCCACACGCTGCACCCCATTATACAGCACGCAGCCACACGCCGCACCCCATTATACAGCACGCAGCCACACGCCGCACCCCATTATACAGCACGCAGCCATACGCCGCACCCCATTATACAGCACGCAGCCATACGCCGCACCCCATTATACAGCACGCAGCAATACGCCGCACCCCATTATACAGCACGCAGCCATACGCCGCACCCCATTATACAGCACGCAGCCATACACTGCACCCCATTATACAGCACGCAGCCATACGCTGCACCCCATTATACAGCACGCAGCCACACGCTGCGCCCCATTATACAGCACGCAGCCACACGCTGCACCCCATTATACAGCACGCAGCCACACGCCGCACCCCATTATACAGCACGCAGCCACACGCCGCTCCCCATTATACAGCACGCAGCCACACGCTGCGCCCCATTATACAGCACACAGCCACACGCCGCACCCCATTAGGCTAGGGTCAGACGAACGCATTTTTCACGTTGTCCGTGAAAAAGTGCGGTCGAACGAACGTACGTATTTTTTCCCGGAATACGCGACAGCGGTCATACGATGCGCCTGTTCGTCTGTGATTTTGTACGGATCATCAATAAAACCCTTTTTGCGTCTGGACGTTATGTTAGCCGGACGTGTGCAGCGTCTGACGTCTCCTAATCACGCAAACACGCCGCTATGCGGACGCAGCGCACTCTGTACTTCAGTAGTAGCGGTTTGACGTTCTCGAAAAAATGCGTTCGTTGGCCACTTGCGTTGCACGGACGAACTTTCGTGCGGCCGTTCGTCGTATGTTCCCCGGCATTGGACGTCATTTGCTGCTAGCACGGCCGTGATTTCGTGCGGCTAAACGCACGTGAAAAATGCGCTAGTCTGACCCTAGCCTAATACAGCACACAGCCACACGCTGCACCCCATTATATAGCACACAGCCACGCGCTGCTCCCCATTATACAGCACGCAGCCACGTGCTGCACCCCATTATACAGCACGCAGCCACGCGCTGCGCCCCATTATACAGCACGCAAACACGCGCTGCGCCTCATTATACAGCACGCAGCCACGCGCTGCGCCCCATTATACAGCACGCAGCCACGCGCTGCGCCCCATTATACAGCACGCAGCCACGCCCTATTATACAGCACGCAGCCACGCCCTATTATACAGCACACAGCCACGCCCCATTATACAGCACACAGCCACGCCCCATTATACAGCACACAGCCACGCCCCATTATACAGCACGCAGCCACGCCCCATTATACAGCACACAGCCACGCCCCATTATACAGCACACAGCCACGCCCCATTATACAGCACACAGCCACGTGCCGCACCCCATTATACAGCAGCCATACGCCGCACCCCATTATACAGCACACAGCCACACGCTGCACCCCATTATACAGCACACAGCCATACGCTGCACCCCATTATACAGCACACAGCCACACGCTGCACCCCATTATACAGCACACAGCCATACGCTGCACCCCATTATACAGCACTCAGCCACACGCTGCACCCCATTATATGGGGTGCATGACGGCTATGTGGGAAGTAGGGGTGCAACCAGGGTAGGAGTTACAGGGTTATTTGTAACGCTCCTCCACCCCACCCCACCGTAGAAAAGTGGGGTTCGGTTCCTGGCGGTTTTATTTTGTTTATATAGGGTTAAGAGTAGTAGAGCTTTCCTTTAAAAGAAGACAGGGATCTCAAACGCCTGCCCCCCCCCCAGATGTTTATTGCCTACAATTCTCAGAATTCTTTAAATGCAATAAATGGCCAGAGAATCATGGGAGGTGTAGTTCAGAAACATCTGGGGCAGTTGGAGTTTGAGATCCCTGCTCTAAGGGTTGTCCATTCCTCGGCAGGACCTGAGGATTTACCCTGGGCCCGCTGTGCGCCTTACGTTGTGTTTCATTTATTATCAGACATGTTGCTGGTTAAACATTTCCCCCCTCTGTGTGTGTGTGTCAGGAAAGGAGGAATGCAGCTTTTATTTTTATGCCAGGTCCAACACTTCATGCACATATGATCAGCGTGACCTTTGCACACCAGAAGTATCCGCTTCGCCTGCAACATAGTTGCGCAGGGTTTAGTTATTAGGAGAGCCCGGGCAATAAATGCCTGGTTTGCAGGTGCAGCCGCGTCGACCTATAGGCTTTATTTATTCTAATGCAGCAGATGGCAGAATACAAAAGAACTGTCCCATCCCCAGAAATCATACCATCACATCCAGCAGGAAAGAAAACCACCTAGATCTAGGGTGTCGGCCATGTTTTCCTGGACACGTATAAATTATCCATGCTGAAGGTCAGTGCATGAAAAATGCCACCCCGCAGCATGTATAATCCATACGCTGCAAGTAAGAAATCAAAGTAATCCCAGGTGACCTGCTTTTATTTCCTTGCTGCAGCATATGAATTATACATGTTGCAGGGCAGCACTTTTCCCTCTGCATGAAATAGTGATATGTGTCCAGGAAAACATGGCTGACCTGGCAACCCTACCCATAACTCATACCATCCCTGAAGACTGGTGTATGTGTATGCAAGAGGGAGGAGGGGCAGCTCGGAGGGGCTGCATGCCATGTTTTCCACAACGTAGCCCACTGGCAGGGTGATGGGTTTGCTGCTAGTTTGTACAGGACAAGATAAAAAAAAAAAAGTACAGATCTCAAACAATATGGATATAGAGCTGCCAGGTCGGCCATCTTTTCCTGGACACGTATTACTATTTCATGCAGATGGAAAGCACAGGGTAGGTGCTGCCCTGCAACATGCAAAACTCATTCACTATTACCTAATCCAGGAGTCAGCGACCATGGCCCTCCAGATGGTCTGGAACTACATCTCCCATGATGCTCCGCCACCCTAGTGAGTGTATGAGCATCACTGAAGATGTAGTTCGAATGGCACGCTGACCAGTTTTCTCAGATATCTAGGTATGTGGTTAGACCCAAATCTATCCTTTCACCCCACAGCGAAAAACTCTACCCCCAAACCAGGTGCCCTGTACAGAAACAAATCCTGCCTGAGCCCCGCGGCAAGAAAGATTGTACGACAAATGCTTATGCTGGCTATTGATTACGGAGATCTAGTGTATGCAGCCGCCCCGCAGACACCCCTTCATAAACTTACTACATTGTATAACTCATGCTGCCGCTTTGTGCTACAATGTAACTACATGACCCACCATTGTGACATGTTAAAAGAGCTAAACTGTCGCTGGAATCCAGACGCTTTTGTGTTCTTGAACTCAGGACATACTTCAAAACGTGAGAAATCTCAATGCATCCTTCCTGGTAAAATACTTCTAAATGAATTTGGAGGGCAAAGGTTGATGACCCTTGAGCTAATCGAAGCAGGTCACCTGGGATTCCCGTTTAATTCTTCACCTGCGGGATAGAAGTTCCACGTGTTGCAGGGGTCCTGCCCTACCCCTCAACATGAATAAATAATATCTGACCAGGAAGACATGGAGGATCAGGCACCTGGCAATCCTACCTGGAAGAGATAGAAGGGGAAAGGGAGCAGGGAAGCACAGAGGGAACCCGAGTCAGGCGTGGGATACGATTACAGGAAGGAATAATCCGATCGCATTCGGTAACCATTGTAATTCAGGGGTAATTACTCTGCGGCCTGGAGGAGCGCGTCGTCAGGTAGCGAGGTTTGATGGGATAAGCTGCAGATCAATTGGATTAGGTTGTTATCTGTGCGCGGGTAAAATCCTGGGAGAGGAGAAGGCTTTCTGCAGCCATGGAAAAGAATTCCCAGGGAGCGATTTATTCGGGGGAATCTTACGGACGTGACAAAAGATTGCAAATTTAAACAACTTGGCAAGAAAATGTGAAAATAAGATCAGGTAATGGCGAGGGCAAGAAGGATGGGGTCATCTGTATCTGAGTAGGACTGAAACTTTTCAGGTCTATTCAAAGAAAGGTGAAAGTCAGAATTTTCACTACTCCTGTCATTCTCCTAAGTCAAAATAGCCAAACCAGAAAAATTCTCCCATTTATCTCACTTTCCAAATCGGGCTATTTGGTCTAGATTGTTCTCTTCTCCTGCCAGTTCTCCTGAGTTTCACCTTTCTCTGAATAACACTGTTAAATCTTCTGGCTTTCCAACTGCCAACTCTAAAGGACGCAAAAAAAAAAAAGTAAAATCTGCAATTTCAGCTTAAAATTTACAATTTCTCCAACAAAGAGCGACTGGGGGAGAGCAGAAAACTCTAAATCAGAGGGCCAGCAGATGTTTTGGAACATCAGAATGTGCAGCTGAGCATCCAGGGAGATGTAGTTCCTAATCAGCTGGAGGGACAAGGTTGCCGACCCCTGTTCTAAAAAGGAAATTATTTTTTTCCTTTAATTTTTACCATCATCACCTTGCATTCTTCGCTTACCTCTATGTATACTGACGCTGCAGCGATGTACAAGCCAAGATGCCACGACACGTATTTAAAAAAGGTCACATTTACGCCTGTATTGGCCATTTTTGAACTATTTCTACTGCTAGAGAATAAATGTACACGGCAAGCGTGCAGGAAGCCAAGCCGGATAGAAATAGAATGAAATATATATACATATATTACACACACATTGTAAAAGTCCTATAACACTTAACCTTTTACAAACAAGAACTATTTCTAGAAAAGAAAAACAAAATATTAGAAATACGGGATGGGTGGGAAGGCTGGCGTCAGACGAGCGCACTATTTGTGGCCATACCGACGTGCCTTCTGGCATTCGTCGCAGCACTTAGATGCAACAGCATCCGTGCAGCAGCCCTCTCAGTCAAAGCGCTAGGACGCGCGTTGATAGAGCTGCAAAGTGCAATCCTCCATAGGAGTTGGCCAGACGGGCGTCGAGTAGAAGGGACGTCCACACGCACATCTGACGACAGCCTAAGGCTGGGGTCAAACCAACGCATTTTGAACGCGTGTGCAGCCGCACTTTATCACGGCCGTAGTAGCAGCCAATGAGAGGCAATATACGAAGTACTGCCGCACGAAAGTTCGGCCGCGCAACGCAAGTGGCAAATGAACGTCGAACCGCTAGTACTGACGTGTGTGTGTGTGTGTGTGCGCAAAAAGTGTTTTGACGATCCGTTAAAAAAAACACGCATCGTTTGACCGTTTTCGCTTCCACCGTAAAAAAAAAAGTCAATGCGTTCGGGCGCACTTTTTGACGGTCGATGCGAAAAATGTGTTTGTTTGACCCTAGCCTTAAATGCAAAATGAAAAAAACCGCAATCCTGCATTAAAATTGACATTTTGCTTCTGCGCAGGTGGAGGACATCAACCCTGCTTTTAAAAAAAGGTATGCCGGTAGGGATTCATGGGATATATACCATTTTCAATGTCTCAAAATACAAAAATACGCATCCTTTTTAATTTTTGTAAGTGAAGAGGTTAAGTAGACAGCCCGGAGCTAAATATAGTCCAATGGCTTTGCTAATCACAAGCAACAGTGTAAAAAAAAAGGTAAATACTTAAAACGATAAGCGGTCAGCTTTCAGATCCTCTGTCTCCAAGGCCGCAGAATAAACGTTTACGTTGCTGTAAACTGTTACATTTATTCTTTGTAACGAATGTGCAAACACCGAGCTCTTCAAAGAAAGAAAGATATTTTTTTTTTCCTGCTTGTAAACAACAAAAAAAACAACAAAAGCAGCTTTATGTCACACAAGGAGCAGGCCCGGCAGGCTATAGGTTACTGTTCAGATGCAATTCTGAAAATATTTATCTCGCCAAGAACAAATAAACCAATTATTTTTTTCAAGCTATGGGAGAGCAGAATGAAAAGGCGAGTATGGGAGGTAATCGAGATGAAGATCAATGGGATTAAGAGGAAAAAAAAATAGGAACAGTACATTGAAAAAAGAAAAACACAGCATGGAAGTTGTCACAATGTGTCAAACTACAGCCCCCCCTTCACAGATGTGTCTGCACTACAACTCCCGTGACTCTCTGCCATCTGTTGCATTCAAAGAATTCTGGGAAATGTATGGATCGAGATCTGAAGGGCTTGAGTTTGACGTCCCACGGCCTAGGTGCAATTTATACGGAGATCGCTGTGATGTGTGATAATAATAGCGCAGTGATTGAGTACAGGATGTTCAGGGGACATCGCAAAAGGGACAGTAACCGTATAATACATTGCAGAGCTGCCGGGGAGAGCTGCCAGATCCGCCGTGTTTTCCTGGACGCATATACTTTATACAGGTTGATGGGAAGTGCATGAGAAATCCAACCCTGCAGCATGTAGAATTTAAACACTCTGCAGGTGAGAAATCAGGAACCCCAGGTGACCTGCCTTGATTCAGTAAGGTCTTGCCGGTATATATGAATTATACATGTTGCAGGGCAGCACTTTCCTTTGCGCTTTCCCTCTGGATGAAATCGTAATGTGTGTCCAGAAAAACATGGCCGCCCTGGAAACCCTACCACCCTGTGTCACGGGATTTCCCTTCGCCCTTCCAATCACCCCACAGCACCAGGCTGTCACCCAGTTTTCGGAAGGACTAAGGCTAGGGACAGATGAGCGCATTTTCTGCGGCCACCGTCAAAATGTACGTCGATGCGTGCGCACGCATTTTTTCACGGAATACGCTTAAGTGGTCAGACGATGCGCAATTCTGGACGTATTTCATGACGATGGGGTGAAAAGTTTGAACGTTATGTAGGCCGCACACTAGCAGCGTCTGACATCTCCTAATCACGCACACACGCTGCTATGCGGCCGCAGCGCACTCTGTACGTCAGTACCAGCGGTTTAACGTTCTCGAAAAAATGCGTTCATTTTCCACTTGCGTTGCGCAGCCGGACTTTTGTGCGACCGTACTTCGTATATTGGCCGTCATTGCCCGGCATCTGCTGCTAGTGCGGCCGTGATTAAGTGCGCCAGAACGCGCGTTCGCACTGCCTCAGTCTGACCCTAGCCTAAGGGAAGATGCATCACGAGGGTCTGATTGAATCGCACTCGCGGTGCTTAAATAGTTAAAAATCGGAATAGGGACTTTTAACGGCCATGCAGCCCAGATTGGCTGCACGTCCAGGCAGCATGTCATCTTGGCGCGCATGCGCGTCGGGATTACATTCCCCGTGCGATCCGTTTGGGAGGTTCATTCACAGTCGTCGCGTCCCATCGTTCATTCAGGCTTTGGACAAAGCAGCGAAAATCCCAATTTGCGCCGAGAAAAACACGACAGGTCTACGAGCGTCCACACACACAACACACTGTATGTACATACAAAAACACACACGCCAGGCCTTGCATATATATCGCACACATATTGCAGAGAGCCTATCTACGGGCCGCGACCTTGATGGAATTCCTTTGCGGTGAGTGTAGAGTGATACCAAGACTGGTTCTGCCAGATTCTCCCGAAAACCTTACCGGAGGCAAACCACGAAGCAAGTGCATCATACTATATATAAGAATAAAATATGCCATATACACAATACATCCAGAAAGTATTCAGGGTTTTTTTTTTACATTATGTTGCAGTTTTACACCAAAATAAGTTTAACCCCCCCCCCCCACAGTCTCCACTCAATGACCCACTGACAAAAAACCTGATTTTTTTTAAAACATTGCAAATAAAAATAAAAAACTGGAGATATCCCCTTGACATAAGTATTCAGACCCTTTGCTAGGACCCTTGAAATTGAGCTCCTATGCGACCCATTTCTCTGGATCGTCTTCACTTCAAACTGATCCACCCGTAGCAGATCAATGTATCGGACATGGTTTGGAAAGGGGCACAGCGCTACGGAACTTGTTGGCACTTTAGAAATACTTGTAACTGTAAGAGTTGTTTGTACGAGATCTCTCGGCTGTAAATGGAAATCCGGGCAAAAGCCAAGCCATGAGGTCAAAGGAGCGGGCTACAGGGCTCAGAGACAGGATTGTGTCCAGGCAAAAGCCAAGCCATGAGGTCAAAAGGAGCAGCCTGCAGGGCTCAGAGACAGGATTGTGTCCAGGCAAAAGCCAAGCCATGAGGTCAAAAGGAGCGGCCTGCAGGGCTCAGAGACAGGATTGTGTCCAGGCAAAAGCCAAGCCATGAGGTCAAAAGAGCGGCCTGCAGGGCTCAGAGACAGGATTGTGTCCAGGCAAAAGCCAAGCCATGAGGTCAAAAGGAGCGGCCTGCAGGGCTCAGAGACAGGATTGTGTCCAGGCAAAAGCCAAGCCATGAGGTCAAAAGGAGCGGCCTGCAGGGCTCAGAGACAGGATTGTGTCCAGGCAAAAGCCAAGCCATGAGGTCAAAAGGAGCGGCCTGCAGGGCTCAGAGACAGGATTGTGTCCAGGCAAAAGCCAAGCCATGAGGTCAAGAGCGGCCTGCAGGGCTCAGAGACAGGATTGTGTCCGGGCAAATGATCTGGGGAAGGCCACGAGTCTGTATTGAAGGTTCTCAAAAACCCAGTGGCCTCCATAGCTGAGGCTGCAGTCAGACGAGCGCACCCATACTGACGTGCCTCCTGGCGTCTGTCACAGCGTTGTGACGCTTCTATGGGGGCCAGCCACACGCTGTAGCGCACACACTACATCTGGCGTGCTGCGGACGTTCTGAAAGCATCCCCATCGAAGCGCTACGACGCAGCTGCAAAGGGTGATTGCCCAGAGGAGGATGGAGCCTTGCAGCTTGAGGTGACCAGACTGGCGTCAGAGTGGAAGGAATGTCCACGCTCCTGGATGTCCCTTCCGCTCTGCAAAACGCTCGTCTGACCCCAGTCTTATATGTTAGACGTTTGGACTCTTCCGGGAGCTGCCGCCCGGCCAAAGCGAGCAAAAGGAGGGAACATCTGTGGCTAGTGAGGGGACCAAAAACCCCAATGGTCACTCTGGGTGAGCACCAGAGATCATGCGTGGAGATAGGAGAAACCTGCAGAAGGACAACCATCACTGTGACACTCCATCAACCGGTCTTTAGGGCAGATTGGCCAGACGGAAGCCTCTCCGCACTGCAAGACAGCATGGAAATGGTTTGAGAAATAATATATATATATATATAATTACACACACACGTACGTACGTAAGGGTCTTGGAAAGAGTATACTGAGGGCTTGCTGATGCACATATATATATATAATTACACACACGGTATAAATAGCATAGAACATAAACGATTTCCTGTAACATCTCCGTAAAACCTAGAAATATACTAAACGCAATGACAAGTTGTTCAGCTTTACGTTTCACATAAACACCGGTGTAATAAGGCAATTAGGGTCAATCCGAAAGGTAAAGTGTTATTAAAAATAATAAATTCCTGGCGCACCTTGTGTATTAGAACATCATTTTAAAGTACAATATGTATGATACAATTGTAAGTGAACGGTAGGTAAAAAATAATAAATATGTATTTTTTTATCTAACACTGAAAACACTCAAAAAATTCAAAAAAATAGAGAAATCGGAATACTTCTATTTGTATTGATGGTATCTTTATCTTCCTCCATGGTAAGTCCTCTGGAGTTAGCTTTTTCCCCCCCCCCCCCCAATGATGACTCGTTTATTCATTAGCTCATTGGATGGTATATGGAGGTGCTATATAAATTCCAGGGAGGGGAGGGAGCAAACCTTATATAGACAGGTGCTAAAGTAAAAAATATGCAGCAGGACGGTATGCTACTATATTCAAAAAAATGGATTCAT
The DNA here is from genome assembly GCA_009667805.1 of Leptobrachium leishanense. Taxonomy (NCBI): domain Eukaryota; kingdom Metazoa; phylum Chordata; class Amphibia; order Anura; family Megophryidae; genus Leptobrachium; species Leptobrachium leishanense. Next base: position 146,063,052 of record CM019069.1, read on the forward strand.
ATAAATTCATATAAAATAAACCATATGGTATGCAGAATAGAAAATGGTAATTGACAAGTAATCGTAAAAGGGGATCACTACAAGTATTCCGATTTCTCTATTTTTTTGAATTTTTTGAGTGTTTTCAGTGTTAGATAAAAAAAAAAACAAAAAAAACACATTTATTATTTTTTACCTACCGTTCACTTACAATTGTATCATACATATTGTACTTTAAAATGATGTTCTAATACACAAGGTGCGCCAGGAATTTATGTTTTGCTCCTTTTACATTATTTGTGTCCTCGGAGGTGTGTGGACACTGCACATTCCACTGTGGCAGCACCTACCCTAATTAATATCTATTTATATTACACGGAAGCGCTGCCTTCACATATACACGTTTTTCCATTAAAAATAATAATAAAGCAGAGAAATAAGCAGAGAGGAACGAAAACAAGTCTCTGGATCCATATCGGAGCTTGAGCTGCTACATTGTTTAGGCCCAGCATTAGTAGCACAGCCTGGATGACATTAGAATCGCCAGGTCGGCCATGTTTTCCTGGATACATCACTATTCCATGCAGAGGGGGAACACAGGCAAGAGTGCTGACCGGCAACATGTATAATTCATATACGGCACGAAGGAAGGAAAGCAAGGCAGGTCATCTGGGATTCCTTACCTGCAGCGTATGGATAATACATGCTGCAGGGTGACATTTTTCATGCACTGACCATCTGAATAAATTATACGCATCCATGGCCGATCTTGCATCCCTGATGACAGACACTTCTCGCAGAGCCCACTGCACCTCCGGTTCCTAAGTTAGGGTCATACCCATTGTTTATTGTACAGCGCTGCGGCAAATGCTGGCACTATATAAACCAGGATAATAAAAACTGACATTAGTATCACTATGCAAACAGGTTGTACGGCGCTTGTTTGTTAAAAGTGGCGAGAGGGGGACAATGGGCAAACGAGCTCAAAGTGGGCAAAGTGACCCAGGGACAAGGAGTGGGTCCTCTAGGAGAGAAAGGTCATGGGCTGGATCGGTTCGAAACGGAAGAGGTTTATTTGGCAGAGCGGTGAGATGGTTATTAACGGAGACAAAGCGCCTCGCCTCTGCGAGACGAGTCTTTATTTCCTGGCCGTGCCTTGAAGGAGTTATTGTTCCCAGGTTCCCTCATTTATTCCCATTATATAATCTCTTAATGCCCTTAAACTCCTTAAATGGTACAATGGGTGGTTTGAGGAGCGGGCAGCCGGGCATTAACCTGAATTCACACCGCTTAATTACAGCATATTGCACCGAGCCAAGAACAGGCCGAGCCGCGAAGGGCGAGAAACAAAATAACCACCAGCGCGAGTCACACCTCTGACACACAAGAGGACTCGACCTAAATTAGGGTCATTTACAGCCAACTTCTGAAACCTAAAGCACTGGATACAACGGCCGCATCGATGGAAAGGATTCAACGCGACTACATTCTCTTATTACAAACACTTTTTTGGATAGTCCTTAAAATTGACTTTCCTGGTGTGAAAAAAAAATTAAAAAATCATATAAAAAAGGGCAAAAAATTAAATTTATAGCCTCCACACAGCAAATAATAAAGTTTATTATTTCAGAAGTCACACATCACAACAATCCAGAGAACGGCTTCAAGGAGCTCATGTGCTACATTCCCCATATGCAGCAAGGAACTCTGGGTAATACATGCAAATGACGTTTGCAATTTCAATTTTTTTTTGCATCCTGGGTCTGTTTTAGCGCAGAACCCCCTTACCAGTGCAATGCCATACTAGATGACTTTTTAATATCCTGGATTTAGAACCTTTCAGTTATTTACCAAATCGTTTCCTGGGCGTCGAAGCAAATTTCATTTTTACTTTACATATTTTAAGCCGTTTGGCCTCAACCTTGACCATCCAAATGTTTTGGTACCAAATGCCCCGAGATGTTCAGCCACTCATCAGAACGACTGAGCCTCGTGGGAAACGTAGATCCAAAACCTCTGCATGGACAAGCTTGGTGACCCTGGGGTACATATTCATGAAGGAGTCTGTACAGGTTCACCATGTCCATGCACGGTTTAGAAGAACATCCCCCTTAGCATTATTTCAAGTTCTGCAGCCGAAAGGAGACAATTCCACGCTGGAACTTCACGTGTCTGAAGATTTAAAATACTGGGGTCAAACAACGGATCCCCCCCAGCAAAGTAGGCCCTCCAGATGTTGGAACTACATTCCCCACGAGGCCCTAATGGAGACTGAGCATCATGGGAGATGTAGTTCCAAAACATCTGGGGGAAGGGGTCAATGTTGCGGACCTCTGCCCTAAGAAAAAAATAAGCGTTGCACTTTTCAGGTGAGGAGCCAGGCTACTTTTGGCCAACACTACAGAAAGGTAGGATCCAGAGGTAGGCCTCTAGAAGCCCAGTGGCTACCTGGCCCCTGGGCTTGCCAAGCCCTTCTCATACATAGTTTAAGCTTTGACGCCCAGGTTACGGCTTTTCATTTCTGATCGGCACAGGCGTTGCTGGTGATGACAAGTATCTGAAGTATGGGTGAGCTCACCAGCACGCACGGACACACCTATAACAACGTAACCAGTAGGAGCGCGCGTGTAACACATTAACACAACGTACACTTAATGCTTGGTGGTTAAACAGCATACATGACCTAAAGCTATGGCTTAGACACTCGGCAAAGCTTGACAAATCTACGTCACGTTCAAAGGCCAGGCAAAGCTTTTTACGTAGATTTGTGCTCGACAGTCCAAATATTTAGAAGCCAGAAGTAAAATTGTACTAGCCATTGGCTACCAGGGGGCCCCTGGCCTTCTCAAGTCCTGAACCAAGTCATACATGGTTATTCAGAGAGAGGTGAAAACCTGGAGAATGACTGGTGAAAATTCTTGGTCAAAATAGCCGATTTGGAAAGTGAGATAAATGGGAGAATTGTTCAGGTTTGGCTATTTTGACTTAGAATTTTCACTTCTCCAGTCATTCTCCTGGTTTTCACCTCTCTCTGAATAACTGATAGTATGTCCAAGAAACAGGCATATTGAGATCGATGCATTGTTATCAGTTGGGAATGCATTCCGTCTAACCCCATTGTACAGCGCTACAGAAATTGTTGGTGATGCATCAATACTTGTAACTGAAATTATACAGGAATTGTTTGTTTTTTTTTAAAAAAATTTTTTTTAATTTGCTGTCACTTAAAAACCACACCAGAAAATATGCACTCTGACATCTGAGGTGTCGCGGCTTCCCATTTCTAAGTACAGCATATCCCATGATGCTGTGGCTCCCTTGGGGCTGTCAGAGCATCATAGGGCATGTAGTTGTTCTTGGGAGGCAAGGTCAGCCGCGTCACTGCCCTAAATTAGGAGAGGGTATAGGATTTCAATGCAGAGAGGATACAGTATTTTTATTTCTTCTTTCTATAAAATGTGTCAAATTAAAGAACCTTCAAAACAATTAGAAAAAAAAAAACAACACCACAAATCCTCGGCGCTGACGAGACGGGACAGTCTGTACCGGACACATCAAGGAGGGCCGTTCGGAAGCTTTTATATTCTAAAAATAAGCTTTCCACCATCACAGAGACTGTTATTTTATGACCTCAAAAGGAAGAGAGGATGTCTAGAAGACATTTATACTGCAAATAAATGATTAAAAAAATAAAAAAAAAATGCCTAAGGAGGAAGAGCAAATAAATAATTAAAAAATGCCCAAGAGGAAGCGTGAATGCGATGAAATTAGATGATGCACACATAGGGCAAATTAAGTCAGCAGGCGGAGGTGAAAAAAATAGAGGACGAAGTGGAAATAAGGGCCGAGATTTAAGAAACATTATCTGACCTTGAGGTTTTAATAATCTAATAAATTAAATAATATTATTATAAATACATAAATATTTTCATTTAAAACACAGGACCAACATAGGCAGATTTTTCTCCATTATGTATTTCACACGGTGAAACATAGAAACATAGAAAAATGTCGGCAGATAAAAACCTTTCGGCCCATCTAGTCTGCCCAATTACATGGATACTTTAGGAAAGGGCTGGATTTAAAGGGACAGTCTAGAGCACGGCTGCTCAACCTTGGTCGTGCAGCTGTTTTAGAACTACACTTCCCACAAGGCTCTGTCCACCTAATGAATGGTTGAGCATCATGGGGGATGCAGTTCAGAAATATCCTTGTTTTAGCACCAGAAAGTGACTTACGTAAAGTTTTGAAAACCACTAGAATGTGGTTGCCGAGGCTGTGCATCTACGTTCTAGTGGTTTTAAAACGGTCAGTGAATCGGTTTCTGGTGCTAAACCAAGCATTCCCCCCCCCTAATTTACACCCATTACGTACTTCCCAGCTCCAGCGAGTTATATATGTAATAAATGGAATTTTTTTTCCATTTATTCTTTTTATTTTTTGCAAAAAACACTAATTTTGTTTTAGAACACCTTTTTGTCTGATGCGTTTGATGCGCATTTTACGTGCGTGATTTTGTACGGATCATCAATAAAACTCTTTTTTGCGTCTGGACGTTATGTAGGCTGGACATTAGCAGCGTCTGACGTCTCCTAATCACGCACACACGCCGCTAGTGGACGCAGCGCACTCTGTACGTCAGTACTAGCGGTTCTGCGTTCTCGAAAAAATGCGTTCATTTTCCACTTTCGTGCGGCCGTACTTCGTATATTGGCCGTCATTGCGCGTCATTTGCTGCTACTGCGGCCGTGATTAAGAGCGCCTAAACGCACGTTAAAAGTGCGCTAGTCTGACCCCAGCCTTATTTATTTTAAGATTTGTTTTTTCCTTATTTATTTCGATACAAACAAACCAGTTCCCTTGCTGTGGTTCCTTTCAGAAGGAAGGAAACCCCCCCCCCACCCCTTTCTATACATTTGTTTTGGCACAGATTTTGCAGACCGATTACTGTTTTTGCCTTTATTTGCTTTTACACACACTTTCGCAATGTGTCCAGCATTGACTTTAGTCTCAATTTCTTTTCAAAACGGGAACAGTTTTACCTCGTTGGCCCCTCTTCCTGAAAGACTTTTAAAAATCAGACTGTTGTCTTGCAGTGTCTCAGATCCCTCCCTGCATTATTCTCGCCACTCTCTGTGCAAACTCGACTCTTGGCTGACCTTCGACACGATATCAGTATTATGTAACAGGGAAATCCGTGCACAATTCTCACACTGTTATCAGAAAGAGAAGCCCATGATCTTAAACGACTCCTGCGCCTTATAGAATACTAAACCTTTCAATGGAAAATGCTTAAAGGGACACTAGTACTTACACAAGCTGTAACTGCATTACTTGTGCATTACAAACAAAAAACACATTATAAAAACACATGCTGCTGTGTTTCTTTGTTTGCAGAAACTGCATGTAAAAAGGGAAAATAAACTTAGGTTTATCTCCTGTTTCTATTGTGTGGATTTTTCCCATGATGCAACATTTATCAAAATCTGCGCAAAATGTTGAATTTACTGCTGTGGTTTATCTAGTCTACAGCATTTGTCAATGAGATGGAGGAGGGAATGTTTAGATAAGGTTGCAGGGGGCTATTGTTCTCCAGGCTACTCCGGATAAGGCTAGGGTCAGACGAACGCATTTTTATGTTGTCTGTGAAAAAGTGCGTTCGAACGAATGGACGCATTTTTTCACAGAATACGTGATAGCGTCATACGATGCGCATTTTCGTCCGTGATTTTGTACGGATCATCAATAAAACACTTTTTGCATCTGGACGTTATGTTGGCCGGACATTAGCAGCGTCTGACGTCTCCTAATCACGCACACACGCCGCTAGCGGACGCAGCGCACTCTGTACGTCAGTACCTGCGGTTTCACGTTCTCGAAAAAATGCGTTCATTTTCCACTTGCGTTGCGCAGCCGGACTTTTGTGCGACCGTACTTCGTATATTGGCCGTCATTGCCCGTCATTTGCTGCTAGTGCGGCCGTGATTAAGTGCGGCTGCACGCGCGTTCGCACTGCCTCAGTCTGACCCTAGCCTTAGAGCTGGTAGCTGAATGAGAAAAGACAGGGAGTTTAAAAGACTTCTAATCTACCACCTGGTGAGGTCCTTTGAATACATCCCACACAATAAATTGATGTGAGTCGGTGACTGACCCATTCACTCCATTCTATAGCCAAAGCCACACAATGAGGAGAAAGTGATGGAAAGATACTGGGGGGGGGCAGTTTACGACCCAAAATATCACACAATGGATGCACCCAGTGACACATAGAGGAAAATATCACACAATGGATGCGCCCAGTGACACATAAAGAGGAAAATATCACACAATGGATGCACCCAGTGACACATATAGAGGAAAATATTTTCTTAACTAAACATACAAGAGAAAAACAAAACACATGTAAGATATCAGCAACATCAAATCAGGACATTTCATATTTTGGTGGTACTGGCCCTTTAAATGAAAATAAGAAAAATAACAAGTCTGTTGACCAGTCATGTCATTCCAACCCGAATGCCCTGGGAAAGCATGTTTTAACCCCCTCATTAAAAGACACAGTTAAACTCTTGATCTAGTCTGCTCACAGCCAATCAGCGCACGAGTCAGCCGTATGCTGGCACCCGTACAAAAAGAAATAAAAAAAAAAAAATTAAAAAACACACACACACACCGCTACAAGTTCCTAAATTTTCTTCAATATCCCTATATGAATTGTTACTGCAAAAACACTATTTACAGTCTGTGATAATAGGGATGTGAAACGCATTTGTGCGGCTAGAGAACACACGGTAATAGAAGGAGCACATGCATTTTATTTTTAACCCTTCCTAGCACTGCAAGTTACATGTGCGCTTAGAAGGTTATGACGGAGGAGTTCAGGAGGCCGACCTGGTCCTGGGAATGGCAAGAGAGTCTCCTGGGTGGAAATTGGAAGCCAAAAATTAAAAAAATTCAGGAAGGTTTTCTCTAACAATGTATTAAAGTGAAAGAAAAAAAAAAATTGTGAGAAGTCCTAGAATCCTGTCCATGGCTCCTAAATTTCAGGAGAATTCCACTTAAAGCTTCTATAGAAAACCCAGCAGGGCTCCTATACACATACCTGGCTGCTGGGTTTGTTTGTTTGTTTTTACTGGGTCCAAATATTGATTAAATCTGTCACGGCTTGAGTTAAAGCTAGAGTCGAGTGACAACAATAACACCAACGGCGGTCACGGAAGGGTTAATAAGATGCCAATCCTTCCTTCTGGGATCAGTGAAGTGTAAAGGATCGGCTTCGCTGCCCAGGCTCAGAGAGCTGCACAATACAGAGGGTAAAAACATGAAATATATCAACCTGTGAAAGCAGAGGAGAGGTCTTTATTGTACCGAACGGCCACCAGCACACGACGAGTTAATCCAGGGCACAGCATACCCACGGACTAGGTATCTGCCGGCTCAAAGATGTAGATCTGCCTCCTATAGTTCTGTCTTATTCAATAAATATATCTTTTTGTTTTACATTAAAAGGCTAATGTCAGACGAACGCATTCTGAGCGCACTGTGCGTCCGTGCACAACCGACGCACTTTCTGACTGATGATACTGTAGACACCACACGGTCCGTTTGTTTTTGACTGATGTAGATGGGAAATAAAATTAATATGTAAAATTAAAAAAATTGATACATGATATGAAAAAACATTTTGTCCGTCAAAAATGCAGTAAGTCTGACTACGTTCCATCACTCAGGCACAAAGCTACGCGGACGTGGCGCACTCTGTGCGTCCGTCATAGCGGTTTGGCGTTCTTGCCTAAATTGCGTCCGATGCCACGTGCGTTGTGCGTCCGCACTTCGTGTGTGGGTCTCTATTGATCATAATTTTATGCTACGACAGACGTTAAGGCTAGGGTCAGACGAAAGCATTTTTCCCCGCGAACGTGAAAAAGTGCGTCCGAACGCATTGACGTATTTTTTCACGGAATGCGCAAAAACGGTCAGACGACGCGCATTTTCGGGCGTTATTTTGTACGGATCGTCAATAAAACTCTTTTTGCGTCTGGACGTTATGTAGGCTGGACATTAGCAGCGTCTGACATCTCCTAATCACGCACACACGCCGCTATGCCGCAGCTGCGCACTCAGTACTAGCGGTTCAGCGTTCTCAGAAAAATGCGTTCAAATTCCACTTGCGTTGCACGGCCGGACTTTTGTGCGGCCGTACATCGTATATTGGCCGTCATTGCCCGTCATCTGCTGCTAGTGCGGCCGTAATTATGTGCGCCAGAACGCACGTTAAAAGTGCGCTGGTCTGACCCCAGCCTAAAACGTGCGGCGAGACGGACGTGATCACTGCATTCGCCTGACACGGGCCTAAGACCCAGAGTGCTCCCATTTCTCTGATAGAATAATATATATATATATTCTATCTTTTATTACAGACACAAACAATATGGCAGATGGCATTAGCCAAATTAGTCCAGATGCCAAAACCAACAGGATGTGTTGCAAGATGCAATGACACCCAGGGAATATATTCTGGGTTCACTGCAGGAAATATTGCTAATTTGTGTGCATGTAGTAGTCAGACATGAACCCATGTGTCAGCAGTGGTGGTAAACCATTACAGAAACAAATGATCAAGCGGTTATTGTGTTTCAAAACCAACCTGAGTGAAGCTTGTCTTTTAGGCTAGGGTCAGACGAACGCATTTTTTCACGTCTACCGTCAAAAAGTGTGTCGATGCGTCCGAAAGTATTTTTTCACGGAAGACGCGATTGCGGTCATACGATGCGCAATTTCAGACGTGATCTTTTACGGATCCAAACCAGGAAACTCTGGGTGTCTGGACGTTATGTTGGCCGGACACAAGCAGCGTCTGACGTCTCCTAATCACACACACACGCCGCTATGCGGACGCAGCGCACTCTGTACGTCAGTACTAACGGTTCGACGTTCTTGCAAAAATGCGTTCGTTTGCCGCTTGCATTGCGCGGCTGAACTTTTGTGGGGCAGTACCTCGTGTGTGGGCCTGCGTTGGACGTCATTTGCTGCTACCACGGCCGTAATAAAGTGTGGCTAAAAGCACCTTCGCACTGCGTTCGTCTGACCCCCAGCCTTAAATGCAAGGTTTGTACATATGAGAAAGAAAAAAGTATCCCTACATCATGCAACACAAATACATGTACACACACACACACACACACACACACTTTTTTGAATGTTCCTGTGCCAACAAAAGCTCAGTATCCCCTGAAAGGAAGCACAATCAGGCGTCTTATCCGCAAAGTTTCTTTTTATTTATCCAGGTACGGTCAAGGTTCCAGTCCCAGAGGTTCTTTTGATAAATTCCTGTTATTGGCACATAATGCTTTGTATTCGGATATGGCTGCTGAGTGCACTTGGTTTTGGCGGAGATTACACATATATTTAGGAGTACACACTCAGGGCTTTTATCCGCAGAGAAGGTTTTTAAATTTACCCATAGTCAACGTTTCAGTCCCCGGAAGGCTTTAAGGCTGGTGTCAGACGAGCGTAGTGTTCACGTCCGTGATGGTGCAAAAAAGTACGTCCGTGATAGCATGACATAAAGGCCAATGGAGTCCCACACACTAAGTACGTGCGCACTGAACTGCGGACGCACAACGGCCGCGGCAAACGGACGCAAGTTAGGCGAGAACGTACAACCCCTAGAACGGCCGCACAAAGTGCGCTGCGTCCACAACGTCTGCATAGCTTTGTGTGTGAGTGATGGAACGTGGTCAGACGGACTGCATTTATACGTCCAGCATTTTTGACGGACAGAATGGTTTTGCATTTTAATTTATTTTCCCTCCTACATCAGTCAAAAAAAGTCAGTGAAAAAACGGACCGTGTGGCCACTACTGCGTCTTCCGTACTGACGTCCGTCCGTCCGTACTGCACATACGCGCAGTCCGTAGAAATCACGTTAGTCTGACCCTAGCCTTAGCAAGACCTTGATAAATGGTTGGATACATTGAAAGAAGGTTGGGGGCTATTTGAAGTTATTCTCTGGGAAGGGTCTCCTGCCACTGCTTGGATAAGTCTTTTGTGATACAACAGCGTTTGTCAGACTCTGCAACTTCGGCAAACACCTAAACAACTCTGATTGTATGCTGGTAAGGCTCCTGATTGTGTTTGGTTATATAGCCACACACACCTTGTAGATTAGAAATTATCTTGGTAACAGGGTCCCCCCCAATCACACTGCATCCTTGTTAAGCAATGTCTGCTGCTCCAATGTATCACCCCCTTGTTCACATATCTTGTACAGCGCTATACAAGTATAATACACATACTATAGGGAAAAAAACCTCATGCACACATATATACAATGTCATTTTACTCCTGCAGCGAGGTATAATAGAAACATAGAAAAAGGTCGGCAGATAAGAACCTTTCGGCCCATCTAGTCTGCCCAATTACATGGATACTTTACCTGGATTTATCTTTTGTTTAGGATAGCCTAATGCCTATCCCATGCTTGCTTAAATTCAATTACTGTTTTGGCCTCTACCACTTCTACTGGAAGACTGTTCCATGTATCCACCACCCTCTCAGTAAAATAATGCTTCCTGATGTTACTTTTAAACCTTTGCCCCTCTAATCTAAGACTATGTCCTCTTGTTTTGCTACTTTGTTTCCTTTTAAATATTCTCCCTTCCTCTACCTTGTGGATTCCCTTTACGTATTTAAATGTTTCTATCATATCTCCTCCGTCTCGTCTTTTTTCCAAGCTGTACATGTTAAGATCATTAAGCCTTTCCTGGTAACTTTTCTCCTTCAAGCCGTACACCATTTTAGTAGCCCTTCTCTGAACTCTCTCTAAGATGTCTATATCCTTCTGGAGATACGGTCTCCAGTACTGCACACAGTACTCCAAGTGAGGTCTCACCAGTGCTCTGTACAGTGGCATGAGCACTTCCCTTTTCCTACTGCTAATACCTCTCCCTATAATGAAGCTGCTCTCAATGTGCCCAATGTAAAGAAACTACAAATGTTTACAAACACAAGAAAAGGTACGATGTTGCAATGTGATAGTTCTATGAAACATACAGGTCTATTCAAAGAAAGGTGAAACTCAGGAGAGTGACTGGAGCAGAGAAAATTCTAGGTCAAAATAGCCAAACCAGAAAAATTCTCCCATTTATCTCACTTTCCAAATCGGCTATTTGGTCTAGATTGCTCTCTTCTCCTGCCGGGTCTCCTGGTTTTCACCTTTCTCTGAATAACCCTGATAATAACAGATAACTGTCCTGTTCATGGTGGAGAGTGCGGATCATGTGCATCAGGGGTTAACAGTGTATGTTGGGTTGTGATGTTTTTGTTTGGAGGAGCCGGTGCTAAGCGGCACACCCGGATCTATGTACGTAATGAGCAGACATTCGGGCCAGGAGCCACGATGTTGGTGAGCGGCCCCGGGGAACTGCTAAATATAGCTGCCCCTTTCAGCCAGGCCAAGGCGAGGAGGTATTACTGTTCACACGGCACGGGGGAGCATTCACTAAACGGAGAACTCATGGGGATGAAATATATATATTACACAGCCGCGTTTCTTTCTTTTGGGACAAATGTATTATTGTTTTGAAGTGGTCAGGTTGTGAGGAGTGCCCCTCTTCTCCCCCTCCTCCACCAATATGATGGGTTTTTAGGGAGCCTTCCTTAAAATAGAACTGTTCTGAGGGGAGGGGGAGTTGACGTAACATGTGGGTACCCCCATAATGCCATTCTGGAATACAAATATTTTGTTAAGCAAAAGAAAAAAAAAAAAGGTTTCCTCCACCCCACGCAGCAACCGAGATTTTGAATTTCCCGGCCACCAGTGAGGTCACCTGTGCCGAAGTCACCCTGAGACGAATCTCCGTAACGAGGGTTCTCAGAGAGGCAGCTCCGATCCATCGCTCTGCGCAGGCGTTACGGAACGTGGGTACGTAAAGTGCAGAAGTCCCGTCGTGGTGCGCAATTTGTGGCTCCTACACAAGTTGCGTAGGAGCTGCGAATTGCGCAGAAAAGCTTCAGGAGTCCCTGAGCCAAAGAAGGGGAGCAGCATGTGGCCAGGGGCAAACCAAAAAAATAAGAGAAAATAATAAAAAGAAGAAAAAAAATAAATAATCACAAAATAAAAAATATTTGTGCAAAGGCTGTCAGCAGCATCTACCCAATTATTTAAGGTCAAAAATAAATGGAACTCTGGTTTTCAATGGAATATCCCTTTAATACACTCAGCCATATTAACAGCAATATATAGCCACACGCGTAAACACGCAGAAACTGCCTTAAAGGGAGAATATGAGTGTTTTATGACACTGGCAACCTTTAAACTCTGCTTTACAAGTTACAATGTAAGAGTTGCATAGAACAATATAGGCATAAGCAGGTTTACCCTGAACAGTCATAGTGTTGACAGATTATGAAAGTCTCAGCGTAAATATAGATACATCGGAACTTTATATTTATAAACATGTACATAAAGCCAATTTTACATGTTTCTATATACAAGTTTAGTTCCACGCATTGACAGGAGAGCTGTATGAGCCTGTGTCACTGTATCATACGTTACGTCCACCCTACACCTACCCCAAGATCATCTAGTAGGGACCTCAATGCATTATAGTATACAGGGCTCCGCCCTTCAGGTGTTTTGGAACTACATTTCCCATTAGGCTCAGCTAAACTAAGGAGTGGCTGAGCATCATGTGGAATGTAGTTCCGAAACATCTGGAGGGCTGAGGTTGCTGAGCCCTTTGTGTAAAGCGTTTGGAGCTGGTCTCAGTTTCAGGCATCCACGAGTCGGGGGGCCGCGAGGCTATTCCTCGCAGACACGGGGGTCTCACTGGATAAATATCAGATTTAAAATCTTTGCAATAAACCTGCACCAGTTTGCGGCGGTGATAGTATACGTGTAACAGCCAGTCGAGAGAGGACGACAAATAAAATAAATGGTAACGCAGGTAGTCAGACTTGTGCAACCTTGCAGAGCTTTTACAGGAGGATGTCAGATAGGAAACACATAAACCTGGCTATGAGACGAGTAAGCGGAGCCCAACCTGCTCTGTTTACTAAAGGAGGTGGTGAAAAAGCGAGAGAAGTGAAGGAAATAAAAATAATTCTCACCTCTACGTAAAGCAACACACATACAGCTAGCAGTCTATTACAGAGCGAGCGACCGGAGGTCCCGAGAGCGGTCGAGCGAGCGAGCGGTGGTCCCGAGAGCGGTCGAGCGGTGGTCCCGAGAGCAGTCGAGCGGTGGTCCCGAGAGCAGTCGAGCGGTGGTCCCGAGAGCAGTCGAGCGGTGGTCCCGAGAGCAGTCGAGCGGTGGTCCCGAGAGCAGTCGAGCGGTGGTCCCGAGAGCAGTCGAGCGGTGGTCCCGAGAGCAGTCGAGCGTGGTCCCGAGAGCAGTCGAGCGGTGGTCCCGAGAGCAGTCGAGCGGTGTCCCGAGAGCAGTCGAGCGGTGGTCCCGAGAGCAGTCGAGCGGTGGTCCCGAGAGCAGTCGAGCGAGCGTGGTCCCGAGAGCAGTCGAGCGAGCGGTGGTCCCGAGAGCAGTCGAGCGAGCGGTGGTCCCGAGAGCAGTCGAGCGAGCGGTGGTCCCGAGAGCGAGCGAGCGAAGGTCCCGAGAGCGAGCGAGCGAAGGTCCCGAGAGCGAGCGAGCGAAGGTCCCGAGAGCGAGCGAGCGAAGGTCCCGAGAGCGAGCGAGCGAAGGTCCCGAGAGCGAGCGACGAAGGTCCCGAGAGCGAGCGAGCGAAGGTCCCGAGAGCGAGCGAGCGAAGGTCCCGAGAGCGAGCGAGCGAAGTCCGAGAGCGAGCGAGCGAAGTCCCGAGAGCGAGCGAGCGAAGGTCCCGAGAGCGAGCGAGCGAAGGTCCGAGAGCGAGCGAGCGAAGGTCCCAGAGCGAGCGAGCGAAGGTCCCGAGCGCGAGCGAGCGAAGGTCCCGAGCGAAGGTCCGAGCGAAGGTCCCGAGCGAAGGTCCCGAGCGAAGGTCCCGAGCGAAGTCCCGAGCGAAGGTCCCGAGCGAAGGTCCCGAGAGCGAGCGAGCGAAGGTCCCGAGAGCGAGCGAGCGAAGGTCCAGAGCGAGCGAGCGAAGGTCCGAGAGAGCGACGAGCGAAGGTCCCGAGAGCGAGCGAGCGAAGGTCCCGAGAGCGAGCGAGCGAAGGTCCCGAGAGCGAGCAACCGCCGTCCCGAGAGCGAGCAACCGCCGTCCCGAGAGCGAGCAACCGCCGTCCCGAGAGCGAGCAACCGCCGTCCCGAGAGCGAGCAACCGCCGTCCCGAGAGCGAGCAGCCGCCGTCCCGAGAGCGAGCAGCCGCCGTAACCGAGAGCGAGCAACCGCCGTCCCGAGAGCGAGCAACCGCCGTCCCGAGAGCGAGCAACCGCCGTCCCGAGAGCGAGCAACCGCCGTCCCGAGAGCGAGCAACCGCCGTCCCGAGAGCGAGCAACCGCCGTCCGAGAGCGAGCAACCGCCGTCCCGAGAGCGAGCAACCGCCGTCCCGAGAGCGAGCAACCGCCGTCCCGAGAGCGAGCAACCGCCGTCCCGAGAGCGAGCAACCGCCGTTCCGAGAGCGAGCAACCGCCGTCCCGAGAGCGAGCAACCGCCGTCCCGAGAGCGAGCAACCGCCGTCCCGAGAGCGAGCAACCGCCATCCCGAGAGCGAGCAACCGCCGTCCCGAGAGCGAGCAACCGCCGTTTCGAGAGCGAGCAACTGAGAAATTGAGATCTAGAGAGACGCCTAGATAGATTGGTGCAGCATTTACCAATTTAGGCCAAGATAAAAAAAAAAAAAAGAATCAATATCAGAGTTGAGAATAAAAACTGAAACAGTTATTCCACAAACCAGAAATTCAGTTCACCGCTAGCGTGTCACTAACATAACACCCGAAGTTTACTGGAACCCAGTCCCTCGTACAAATCACGCACATTGAGGCAGATGCTTCCTTAATTACCCGGCCACAGAAACAAAACATCACGGATAAACTACAACGACAACACGGGAACCCGGGCTTACTGCATTAACGTGAAGACTCCCTTACTTTGCTCATGAATAAAAAGGCAGAGGCAGAACATACTAGGGATGCACCGATACCACTTTAAGACCGAGTACCGATACTTTTATTTAATGTCATGTGACCGCTTTCCAATAAAAACAGACCTCATATAAAAATGCCCCAGCTCACATGTATATATCCCCCCCGAGATATATATATATATATTTTTTTTTTATGTATATCAGGCCTCAAAATTTCCACTCTCCTACTAGCATTTGGCGAGTGGAAATTACATGAGGGCGAGTGGAAATGCAGATGCAGGCAGTGCAGGATAGGGGTTAGGTGGGGCAACTAGTGGCGAGTAACTCTTAAGGCCTGGCTAGTAGCTTGGGAATTGAAATTTTGAGCCCTGATGTATATAACGAACGATCACTCCTGCACTCCAAAAATAGAAAAATGCCGTGCCCGGTGCCCACTCAGCAAATATAGAGAGGAATAGCGGCACTCTGGGTCTTTCCAAATGTAAAAATTTATTGTGGAAATTCAACGTTTCAGTCCGCTAACCGTGGACTTTCATCAGGATGAAAGTCTGTGGTTAGCGGACTGAAACGTTGAATTTCCACACACACACACACACACACAATGCCCCCAGCTCTCATGGATATTGCCCCCATCGAACGCTGGGTAAGCTGGCCGCGTGCATGAAAAGCACACGGCCAGCGTTCCCCTCCGGCGGCTGCAATACTCACCTGCTTCCGAAGGTCTGGTCGCGCTGCTGTGGCGCGATCACGTGGCCGCTGGCGCTTCTGTGACGCTGCTTCTAGCCGAGAGGCCAGCTTCCCCAGCCCTGCGGCGGATACCGGCAAGCCGGCGCAGCGCTGGCTTCCGGTATCGAGGGGGGGGGTGTATCGGACCATTTGCACGAGTACCAAGTATTCGTGCAAACGACAGTAGCGGTACATCCCTAGGACATACGGATACAATATAACCAAACATTAACCTTGAAAAAAATAAACCGCAGCTTACAGCCATGAGACGACGAAGCTGAAAATAAAAAAAAAAGAGGACCGTTTTATGAATTATTTTTTGTTTGTAGCAGGGCCTTTGTTCACGCAGGGCCACAATACAACAATCTGGCCGTGTACCTTTGCAATGTTCACAGTATTTCTTAGACTTGCGTCAACAAGTGGATACTACAAACTCTACCGACATGCAAAAGCAGCACACCGCTTGTGTAGGGACATAACGAGACATCATACAGTGACACAGGCTCATACAATTCATCCATTCAGTAAACAGAGGACACACACAATACAGGGGAGTCTGGGATCCACTGATATGTCATTGTCCTCTGTGTGTCATGTGCAGACCTAATACAGGGAATCTGGGATTTACTGATTGTCTTCATTACACAATACACTATCAGTAAATCCCAGATTCCCTGTATTATGTCCTTTCTGTCTGCATTACACAGAGCAGACACAATACAGAGAGTCTGAGATCCACTGATATGCCTGCATTACACATAACACACAGAGGACACAATACAGGGAATCTGTCTGCAAAACATTATCAGTAAACCCAGGCTCCCTGTATTATGTCCTCTCTGCATTACACAGAGCCGACAATACAGAGAGTCTGAGATCCACTGATATGTCTGCATTACACATAATACACAGAGGACACAATACAGGGAGTCTGGGATATACAGAGTGCAGAATATATACTATACTGCTTCCATCGCAGTCAGAAATAACATGTAACAGTATCTTCGCTTGTATGTAACCCTCTGTATACAACGTGCAGGTCACATTTATATCGTCTCGATCGTGAGCAATCTACGTTTCTTTAAATATTTAATCTCTTCCTAACGAAGCACGTCTTTAATAAACTAGACGATCTCATTTCAAAGAAAAGAATTGGATTATCACTGCGGACGCAAGGAGTTAGTAATTCCCCAGGCGCTGAACTCGAAGGAAGGAGAAAAATGAAGAAATGAAACTCTAGGCGGAATCCGCCCGATTTCTGCGCATTGTAAAAGGTCAACGCGATCATGGACATTTCTCATCGTATTCGTATCACATATTAAATTCTTCAACAGAACCAACGCAGCGTTGCAGGACAGCCATTCTGCGCGTCTACCCCACCTGCTCATTCCACCTTACAGACTGTTTATCCTTTTAAAGTATGACCTTTATTATCGTACACAAAAACCGGGGAAATAAAGTGGTCAAAAACGGTCCATTTTTTATCCGTTTCATTTGTTTAGGAACACGTGTCAAGAGTTAAATTTTTTTTTTTGGATCTAGAAAAAAAAAAAAACACAAAGTGCAAGGATGGCCATCAGTGGTACCCCAGGCAGCCTGAAGGATTGCTGGGATTTGTAGTCCTGAAACTACTGGGATGTATACACCAACTATCAAGTAGGGAAGACACCTGGGCTAGCAGGCGAGTTTGGGGGTGAAACCAACCTTTCGCCTGGTACCCAAAAAAGGCCTGTCTGCTGTCTCGCAAAGAAAGGGGGAGCAAATTAATCCCTTACAAAGACTATAAAACGCCTGTGTTACCCAGGGTAGCATTTAGGATAGAAATGGAGAGTCTCGCTATATGTAACAAATTAACACGGTTGTGTATAATCACACACACACACACACACACACAAAACAGTTTTTGCTGGAGAGATCCTGGAGGGCTGGTACATCTACATGGAGAATATATACAGGTTTTTCCACTTTGGCGATTCCATGTCGCTGACATTTCGGTGAAATCACTATTCACCGCAGTGCGCCGAAAATAGAGTTGCCAAAGCCCTAAGAAAGAGATTGAGAAGGTCTCTGAAGAGCACTGAAAAGCGCCAAAATGATCCCGGCCAATTATATATATTTCTTTGAATTGCTGTGATGTGCAAATTGCTTCTGCAATTATAAATCATATATGAAAAAAAATTGTTTAAACCAATAAAAAAAATAAAAATTAAAATGTGTATAAATAATGATAAAAAAAAAAAGATATTTTACAGATTATCAAGTTCCTTTTTAAAAAATTGGGAAAAAAGGTTCTAAAAAATGTAAAAAAAAAAAAATATATAAAAATTTTACATTGAATCCTATAGGATTCCCCTTTTTGAACATGTCGAAATGAAACACCGAAATCAGGGCATTTCGTTCGAATTTCGGCATTCTGGAAACAGAAGACACAATAGTCTTCTATGGGGCAATTTCGGTGCTGCCGAATTGCAAATACCTGTGAGAAATTGCACTGCATTTTGCCGTCAATTCGTCCAGTATTTGGTGAATTGATGAATCGCCCGTCTCGCCGTTCAATTTCAGGCAAACTCTGAGGTTAGTGAATAATAACAGATATTCTCTCACTCGCTCCAAAAGC
Organism: Leptobrachium leishanense; assembly: GCA_009667805.1. Taxonomy (NCBI): domain Eukaryota; kingdom Metazoa; phylum Chordata; class Amphibia; order Anura; family Megophryidae; genus Leptobrachium; species Leptobrachium leishanense. Next base: position 146,081,390 of record CM019069.1, read on the forward strand.
AGTCACTCCGTTCCTCAAATCACCATTAAGCGAGTCAGCCCTAGTTGCACCACCACAGTAGATGCAGTTTCAACAAACGGAGGACATTTACGGCGCTTCACATAAACGTCCAATCATTATGGCAAATTCATCGACGTTTCGGCTCGTTCAAACCTTTATCAAGATGACGCTAAAGGGTCGAACGAGGCGAAACGTTGTTGCGTTTTGGACTTTTACGTGAAGCGCAGTGATTTTGGGCTTATTTTCCGGCATTACATCTGTAAAGCGCAACAGAAAATTTTTTAATGTGATATAAAGTAAATATTTAGGATTCCAAGAACAGGAAATAGTCATTTTTTTTGGCGTGCACACAGACACACGATCTCTGCAATGCATCACCTTTATTTGGTGGAGGCGCTACATGTCCATGTAGGAATGTGACCCGACAGAGCAGGAAAACGTATGTATCCATGCGGGATTACAAGCCATTCCGGGGATCTCTGGAAAATCCGTTAACAACCTCCTGATGCCTAATATGGTATTACTGATCCATCACGCGTTTCCATGCAAAAGAGCGCGGCCATGTGTTCCTCGTTACAGCCGGGGGGGGGGGGGGGACACACTGGATTTTAACGTTCCTAAAAGAAGCAACGTGGGAAGCGCACGGGGAAGGGATGGAAAGATGATCAATGGGGGACATGCAAGGTAAAGGGGCGTACAAGACAGGTCTTGAGCTGCTTTAAGAAGATTTCTGGGGGGAAAAAAAAAGAACCCTTAGGCTAGGGTCAAACGAACGCATTATTCGCAGCGACCGTCAAAAATTGCGTCCGAACGCATTGACGTATTTTTTCACGGAATGCGCGAAAACAGTCATACGATGCGTGATTTTTTACGGATCATCAATAAAACACTTTTTGCGTCTGGACGTTATGTTGGCCGGACATTAGCAGCGTCTTACGTCCACTAATCACGCAAACACCCAGCTAGCGGACGCAGCGCACTCTGCACGCCAGTACTAGCGGTTCTGTTTTCGAAAAAATGCGTTCATTTTCCACTTGCGTTGCGCGGCCGGACTTCGTATATTGGCCATCATTGCCCGTCTTAAAGCCTTAAAGTCCTACATGAGGGCAGAAAGTGCAGCTTGAAGCCAGAAACCCCCAATATGGAAAAGGGGTCATTTTCTTACATATAAAAAAGATCTTTCCATTCATTCTGGTCACTTTGACTGACAGTTATTGAGAAAATGTAGGAGCCAGCCACACGTTTTTAGGAGCCAGGCAGTTTGCTCTATCGAATGAAACAAACGTCCAGAATTTAGCAGCTGTCTCCTGGGTTTTGTTAAAGGCCCTTGAAACTCTGATACAATGAAAAACAAACATGAATAACACACACTATCTTTTTCATGCCAAAAGTCGATCATTCAAGGGTCAGGCGATTGTTTTTTCACCCCCCCCCCCCAAACTTATCAATGTGCTACTAAATAGCCAAAACCTACAGGGTAATTCAAAGAGAATCGAAACGTCACCGCATGTTCGGTGACTTTTTGTTCTCTTCAATTCGGATTTGGCAATCCCATTTCGGCGACCCTGCGGTTTATTCAGCAAGCACCACAGGGCCGTCGTAATGCAGGGAAAAGCTGCCGAAAACCCGGTGAACGCACACCGAAACATCTGGATTAACCCCACCGAACACGCTGGAGAAGCCCTAGCAGGAGCCGATCACGGCGCAGAGCAGCCGCCGGAAAAAGCCGACACCGCTGACGAATGGAGTGAGAGAAAAAAAAAAAAGTTTGCTTGAATGTTTGAAAAGTGAAACGCTGTTTGCAAAGAAACTACTGAGCGAAAATGTCTGAAATTTACATATAAGATCCAATGAATGATAATAAAGAGGGCTGTTACAGAAAAAAATAAAAAAATTAAAATCAGAAAAATGCTTAAAAGATCCTAAAAAAATCTATAAATAAAGAGACTCTTTACTGCAGAATATTATAATGAACGGTTTATTTTGATATTTAATTAAAAAACGGGAATATTTTTAACATTGAAGCCTATGGGATTCTCCTGAATAAACCTGTCGAATTAAACCACCGAATGGCAGGGCAATTCGGCAACCTTTCACTGCTGGTTTGTGTTCTCTGAATAGACGAAGCAGTGCTTTTTCATGGGGATTCACTGCCCTCGAACAGGCGCCGTATGTGCAGGCAATTCGCCAACATTTGGTGAAATGCCTGCTCTCTGGATAGCCGAATGGCCAGGAAAGGTAACCGTACAATGAATTTCACTGTTCGGTTACCTTTCGCCAGCAATTCGGATCTCGTTGAATAACCCTGATAGAGCAGGAGCCAACAACTTTAACCCTACAACTGTTTTTGGAACTACATTTCCCATGAGTCTGTACAAACCAAATGAGTAACCGAGCATCATGGGAGATGCAGTTCCAAACCACCTGGGAGGGCCACGGTTGCTGACTTTTGATCTGGGGGAGGTGGCAGAGCTCGACATAAAAATGTGACTTGGGGCGGCCCCTTTAAAAACTGGAAAATGCTCAGAGGGCTCCTCATCACCACCACCGCCACCCCAGTCTGTTTGGGAGGACCATCACCCCGATATGAAACCCCCATGTGCCAAATCACGAAAATTAAAGGTTTTATTGTTCGGGGGGGGGGGGGGAACGTCAGCGAAAGATACTGTGACAGCCGTTAAATGAAGATTTCCAGATGCCAATACGTCTAATTTTTCACATTTTTAATCTTGGAGGAATTGCGCAAAAAAAAAAAAAAAAAAAAAACACGCCATCCGCCTTCCTGGAAACAATTTTTTTTATCTCTCACACACAGCAATAAATGTTAATTCTTGCAAATAAAACCAGATCCGCAAGTGACCGCCCTCACTCATTGATTTTAAAAGCCGGCTTTATCCCAGGCAGCAAAATATTTGTCGTTATTTATGGGAATTATTTTAGCCCTTGGCCTCTATCCGCAGCCAGCGCCGCACAAAAAGGCACACACAGCCCCCAAGTCAGCATTTTCTATTATCGACTGTTTCTATTCTGACATTAACCCTTACTGGCTGCAGCGCCGGCAAACTGCGCGAAAAAATAATAATAAGATGATGCCAAGTAGCGATACTGCACGAATTACAAGATAAATATTTACGTTATTTTATGGTCTGTAGCAGCTTGGTGACCAAGCGTGGCATCCTAGATGTGAAAGAAACACGTGGAGAACGCTCTTCTGGCTTGATTTGCAGTTTACTGCGATTCGCTATTCAGCAGATAAGCCCCCTTAGTATAAAAATACCCTTTTTTTGGTTCCTTTAAATGTGTCAAAGAGGAAGGTTTCTGTTCCCCATCTGTCTGGAAGACAGACTTAAAAAAACAAAAAAAAATAATAAGTCACTAGCACCCGACTCTGCGGAAACACGGAGGGGGTCGTGGCGCCCCAAGTTTGCAAGAACTGCATGTCCCATGATGCTCAGCATAGTCTGAATGTACATTCCAGTGGTTTGTTTTCGTTTTTTTAACTTTACCTGTATCGATTCACTTCACTTCAAAAACAAGCATTTTCCCAATTTACATCCCACTATTTATCTCCTATGTTTAGGGAGTTAATCTCGGGTAAAGAAAAGTCCGCGGACTTCTCACTCTTGACTGAAAACGCACATGCTTTATACTTACCAAGCAAGTGCCTGCGCCACCTCCGGATTTTGCCGTTTCACTTGCAGGGACTTAGTTGCCAAGTAAAGCAAATGCATTAGGCCAGGATTGGTGAAAACCAAAATAATAAAGAAAAAAAAAAAATTCCAGGCATTAGGCTCGAAAAGCATTATGGGAGTTGTAGTTCTAGTTTCTGTGGGGCCACGGTTCACAGTCTGCTGATCTCTTCCCCCCCCTCACTCAGCTTCTAAAATCATCGCTCTGCGTACCCACTTCCTTTGAACCAGTGATAGTCAACCCTGGCACCCCAGATGTTCTGCTGCTACTACTACATTTCCCATGAGGCTTTGCCTTGCGCGACACCTAGTTCCTTATGCATCTGCCGTCACTGCCTTGGCTGTCGTGCCGGTTGGAGCAGAGTTCTTCTCACCCTTGATTTTGATCACCTGCTTGTAACGGTTGCTCTGCGCTCCTTTGTGCAGCGCTACAGATCATGTCGGCTTCATGCTACTCCTTTAACACTCTTTTGACCCTGCATATGTTACAGAGTGGTGAATAACCCTGGGCCAGGATCCAAATCCGTTCGTAAACAACTAGCCAGAGACCAACGGAGACCAGGGACTGCCACAGGAAACTTTGACCCATGAGCTGACACTCTAAACCTAAAGGACAGTAATATTTCACTAGGAATATGGTGAGCACAGCATATTCCCCATAAAGTGGCGCCGTGTTTATTACAGCAGGCGAGCTTTAACGTATTCGTCCTTGAACGCCATAATAATCCAGCCGTTCCAGCATTCCTGTCATTAAGCAATTTACCTTTTTTTTTTTCCTTCTCTCTCAGAGCAATGTCCGACGCGTTATCGCGGAAATGCCCCGAGTGGACAGTAAACTATTACTACAACCAACCAGCATCCGTACATCCTCCTGGCGTCTCGCCCTCCTCTGCCCGAGACACTTTGTAACACCCCCAGTCCAAAATTAAATGGCCGCAGGCAGACATTCATGCGTTAGAGAACGGCGCTGGAGGCGGGGCCAGAGACCAGGTCTGCGGTCAGACAGTGCGTCCGTTGAAACTGATGCACTTTATAACGGGTGAGATTGTGGTTACATTGTATCAGATATAAAAGCTGTATGCGGGGGTTTCTCCACGTCCGTTGTAGCTTTTTCACGTCTATGCCATTTCGGCGTCCGTTGCAACACGCGTTTGCTAGGGTGTGAAAAAGTGCGCACGCGCTTCGTGTGTTGTTCTCTATTGACTCCTTTGAAAAGCTACGACAGACGGCAAACCATGCGGCCAGACGGACGCGAAACGTGCGCTCGTGTGACCGCAGCCTTAGATGACATCACGACCGGTCAGGGCCATATATAGGATTATTATTTTTCAATAAAAATTTTATTTAGCACAAGAGCAAACAATTTTATTTACAGCAACCGCTTTCCGACACGACAGCATCTGTTAGTATTTAGTGCAGGGAGGGGGTCGGCAACCTTGACCCTCCAGATGTTTTGGAACAACGTCTCCCATGATGGTCAGCCACTCACCCAGGTCTCGGCCCTCCATAGGTTTGGGAAGTACACACTCCGCGAGGTTCTGAGGCTTTAGTGAGTGGCCGAGCACCATGGGAGACGTAGATCAAAAAATCTGGAGGGACGAGACCTTAGTGAGTGGCTGAGCATCATGGGAGATGAAGTCCCAAAAACATCTGGGAGGGGCAAGGTTGCCGACCCTGCACTAAACATTAATAAATGCCGTTAGAAAGGGGAGTTATTTATATATGTGAGGATATAGATCAATCACAATTTCTTTAGGGCAAAATGGCCAGAGAACTACATTTCCTATAAGCCATCACTGTTTGAGACACATAAATATATATGACATATATATATATATATATATATCAGGGCTCAAAAGTTCCACTCGCCTACTAGCATTTGGCGAGTGGAAATTAAGTGAGGGCGAGTGGAAATGCACACGGAGACAGCACAATAAATTATTTTGTGCTGCGTATTGCAGCGGTGCCACCGTGTAGCCCCCCCCCCTTCCCAAGGCTGCACGGTGGCAGGAATCAGCTGTCTAACCTAACCCAGCTCATCTCAGTCACTGCCAGGGGGTGGAGAGGAGCTTCCCTGCCTCCTCGCTCTGCTCACACTGGGGTCTGATGTCTGGGTATACATGTATCTGGGGTCTGATGTCTGGGTATACATGTATCTGGGGTCTGATGTCTGGGTATACATGTATCTGGGGTCTGATGTCTGGGTATACATGTATCTGGGGTCTGATGTCTGGGTATACATGTATCTGATGTCTGGGTATACATGTATCTGGGGTCTGATGTCTGGGTATTAATGTTCTTTTTGTAACTTTATTCTAAATAAAACCTTTAACAGTGTAATTTCACAAAATAATTTAATGGGGTGTGTTTAGGGGCGGAGTTAAGGGATGGGTAGGGGTTAGATGGAGTAACTGGTGGCGAGTAACTCTTATGGCCTGGTTAGTAGCTTGGGACTTGAAATTTTGAGATTATATATATATATATGTCGTCTCAGAAATCTTCAAAATCACTTCACAGCATTAATGTTTAGGCTCCACCGGACCTTTATTATTATCGTCATCATATATATATATATATAGAGACAACAGTTTCCGCAGTGCTTTACAATAACCAAGAGTGTATGACCGATATTAAAATCACACACACCCCTTTTCCTGCACTGCTGTGTGTGGAGCTGCCTTTAGGCTAGGGTCAGACGAACGTATTTTTCTCGTCGTCCGTGAATAAGTGCGTTCGAACGAATGGGACGTATTTTTTCACGGAATACGCGATAGCGGTCATACGATGCGCAATTTCAGCCGTGATTTTGTACGGATCATCAATAAAACACTTTTTGCGTCTGGACGTTATGTTGGCCGGACATTAGCAGCGTCTGACGTCTCCTAATCACACACAGACGCCGCTAGCGGACGCAGCGCACTCTGTACGTCAGTACTAGCGGGACCACGTTCTCGAACAAAATGTGTTTGTTTGCCGCTTGCGTTGCGCGGCCGAACTTTGTGCGGCCGTACTTCGTATATTGCCCGTCATTGGCAGCTACTACAGCCGTTATAAAGTGCGGCTGCACGCGCGTTCGTCTGACCCTAGCCTTAAATCCATACATTAATCACGTCCTCATAATCACCTTTTTATTGGGCTGGTTACAGAGGAGGCTGGTATCAGACGAGCGCACTATGTGCGTCCATACTGACGTGCCTTCTGGCGGCTGGCCACACGCTTTAGCACGCGCACAAATGGTGGACGCTACAGAAGGCGTGCTGCGGACGTTTAGAAAGCCTCCCCGTTGGAGCGCTAGGACTGGCGTTCGACGTGGCTGCAAAGCGCGATGCTCCATAGGAGGATCGAGCCTTGCAGCGCTGAGCGCACTAACTGCGCTCAGCGAGGTGGCCAGACGGGCGTCAGAGTAGAAGGAATGTCCACACTCACGGACGTTCCTTCCGCTCTGCAAAACGCTCGTCTGACCCCGGCCTAAAGATAATGGCAATTCAGTAAAGCCCTGGGGCCTGTATAAAGGAGTTACTGCCCTTGCGGGGACGAGGTCCGTTTGCATGAATTTCCTCCCGGAGGCAAATTCTCTGCAGAAAAGAAAGAAAAAGAGCAAGTAAGTCAAAATACTGGAGGAACCTTTCATCGCTGGCGTCTCGTATGATTTACACAACAAGGTCAAGAACTAAAATTCCTTCCGTGACTGTTACTTTCTTTTCCTGTCCCCCTCCTAAATGTTTGTCCCTGGCGTTCCCTCCCGAGCCGCCCTCCCTCTACACTCGGGTGAATGTCACAGGAACCAGGCCAGTTTAACACGGGGGACCGCTTTAGGGACGATTTCACATGACGGTGGTTTGGCGAGAATTGCAAAGGGGACATTTTAGGGCAAAAAGAAAATAAATAAATAAATAAATAAATTGTCAACTGGGTTATGCATTAAACAACAACTGCTTTGGCGAAAAATAAAAATTCTTCACCGATTTACAGCTTCACGAATGACCCCTTGGTCGTGCTTGCATACAGGGCGCCGCCATCTTGGTGACGGCATAGACACAGCACTATGTGGCCCAATCAGAGCTGCTGATGTTTACCCGTCAGGTTAGATCAGCAGAGCTGGCCTATAGGAAGCCGGCAATGGCAGCGTATGATAGGTGCACTTGGATTAATCACTGTGTTTACGCCAGCGCAGGGTTGCCAGATCGGCCATGTTTTCCTGGCCACGTAATTCATACTGATGGACGGTGCGTGAAAAATGCCACCCCGTAGCATGTATAATCCAAACGCTGCAGGTAAGAGATCAGAAAGGAGTCCCGGGTAACCTGCCTGGAGTTCCTTCCTGCAGCATTTGAATTATACATGTTGCAGGGCAATACTTTTTCCTGTGCGCCCCCTTTGCGGGAAATAGTAATGAGTGTCCAGGAAAACATAGCTGATCTGGCAACTCTATTCCAGCGCCGAAACTGAAGTGTCGCTTCCTTCCACCATACTGGTCCTTAAAGAGGATGTGCAGCAGGCCCAGGGGTTATAGGAGTTGCAGTCTGGCTTCCAAGCCTTTTTACATTCAACTGAACTACAAGTCCCATAAGCCCCAACCCGTCCTTTTTAGTTCTGGTATTTTCCTCCACCATGTCCGCTGGGAAGCTGTTCCACAGATCCACAATGCTTTCTTCTTCGCATATTATCTTAAACTACAGCAAGAACCAGCAACATTGGCTCTACAGAGGTTTTGAAACTACATCTCCCATGATGCTCAGGTATCAATTAGACTGGCTGAGCCTCAAGGGAAATGTAGTTACATAACATCTGGAGGGCCAAGGTTGCTGACCCCTTGACTACATCCATGAGTTATGCGTAAACTCCAAAAAAGGTAGGGATTTGAAACTCTGGCACCCAGATTACGGTGGCCTACAGTTCCCAGAATTCATTCACTGCAATAAATGGCCAGAGAATCATGGGAGCTGTAGGTCAGAAACACCCGAGGGGTCAGAGACAGAGATCCTTGATCTACAGGGTCCGAGAGGCTGCCTGGTCACTGGGCTAAAGTAGTCAAAGACTATCCTCCATGGAGAAGAAGCCGTGACTTATTCTTTAGTCCAAGAATAAAAATCCATCCTCTGGAACGCTCTCCCTCGTACGGTCAGACTTTCCCCTAGTTTCCCTTCCTTCAAACACTCCCTTAAGACATTCCTATTTAGGGAAGAACCACCCGACTCACTGACACACCTCCCTGTCCTAACCAGCCCATCGCTCTCACCTTGCAGCCCATCGCTCTCACCTTGCAGCCCATCGCTCTCACCTTGCAGCCCATCGCTCTCACCTTGCAGCCCATCGCTCTCACCTTGCAGCCCATCGCTCTCACCTTGCAGCCCATCGCTCTCACCTTGCAGCCCATCACTCTCACCTTGCAGCCCATCGCTCTCACCTTGCAGCCCTCTCCTCCTGTTTCCACCCCCAACCCTTCTAGACTGTGAGTTCCCACAGAAACAGGGCCCTCCTTTCCTCCTGTACTGGTTTATCAAATGTTGTTCAGTCTCCGTGTATTGTAACCCTGTCTATATTGTGCCCATTGTTCAGCGCTGCGGAATATGCTGGCGCTATATAAATAAAGTATAACAAGTAATAAAATAAAAAGGCCGGCAGATGTATCTCGGGGTGAATTAAAATGCGCAGGTATAATGAAGGGCAGCAGAGAGAGATGTGTGTTTTGCAGCAGGTCCTGCCCAGCCTGGGTTAAACAGGAACCCCGGCAGGATACTGTAGCAGCCGGTTGCCAGGGACTGTACTAGTTACTGTTTAAGCAGAAAAAAAGCCTGAGTCAGCGTTCCTAAAATGGCAACAAACATAGAGGCCCGGCTTGTTTGTGCATTAAAAGAATCCTATTGTGGCAGCATTACAAAGAAAAGGCAAAAAAAACCTGCAAGCTGATCCGTTCCAAGAGTTGGTGACAAAGCGTTTAAAAAGTCAGAGAAATCCGAGTTCCCCTCTTAATGCAGAACTGAAAAAGGTTTAGGGTTACTGGAATTTCAGCATTTCTGATAAAAAGACAAAAACAAACTTTAGAAGTAGAAAAAGAAAAAAAAAAAATCAGTTATAATAATGGATATCAAAAATATCTGACGATGCTGCTACATTCCCAAAATGAGATGTAAAGGGTTGTTTTTTTATATTCACTTTTTGCAATGTAATATATACAATTTTTTTTTAAGAAAGTCTTTTTTTTTTGCGATGGCTAGAAATGTCAAAATTAGTTTCCAGGATAACAGGGCGACATCTGCTCCCTGGCCTCTCTGGGGTGGATTTCTCCACGCAACCGGTGTTGCTAAGTTTTTCTGTGGTCTCTGATAACATCACAAGAATGGGCTTGCAGGAAGAAGGGGGGGGGGGAAAGAGGTAAAACACAGCAAATGTGGCGTTTTCCATCTGGTTCAATGTTTCCGATTGAATCAGTTTCTAGATAAAAAAAAAAGGAAAAAGAAAATCCTTTGCGGCTCCGTAATGACGATCAGATTTATCCTGGGATCATCAAGCCACCATCAAACAGCAGGTAAACGTGAATATATATCAACAAAGACGTTCCGACCCCTTCAATGCGGTCTAACAAGTCAGACAGCACATCCTCTCCATCACTTGTAAAGTAGGTGAAATCTCCTTGCTTCAAAGTCTAAATGAATAGGTCAGCAGAGGTCGCCTTGTACTGGTCTATGTTTTACTGGTAAATATCAGCCCATTACGATTATTATTATTATTCTTTATTTATAAAGCGCCAGCATATTCCGCAGCGCTGTACAATAAGCACAGTATAGACAGGGTTACAATACATTGAACAACATTTGACAAACAGTACAGGAGGAGATGAGGGCCCTATTCCCGTAGGAACTCACAATCTGGGAGGGTTGGGGTTGGAAACAGGAGGAGAGGACTGTAAGGTGAGAGTGATTGATGGTTGCGTCAGTGAGTTGGGTGGTAGGCTTCCCTAAATAGGAACGTTTTAAGGGAGCGTTTGAAGGAAGAGAAGTTAGGGGAAAGTCTGACAGTACGAGGGAGAGCGTTCCAGAGAGTGGGGGCTGCGCGTGAGAAATCCTGCAGTCTATCATGGGAAGAGGTGATGCGGGGAGAAGCTAGGCGTAGGTCACTGTTTGACCTTAGGGAGCAGGCTGGGGTGTATTTGGTGATTAGTGAGGACAGGTAGTGGGGAGCTGAGTTAGTGAGGGTTTTGTAGGTAAGGATAAGGATTTTGAACTTAATTCTGCAGTGGATGGGGAGCCAGTGAAGGGACTCGCAGAGGGGAGCGGCAGAGACAGAGCGGCGGGTGAGGTGAATTAGTCTGGCGGAGGCGTTCAGGATGGATTGTAGGGGGGAGAGGCGGGACAGAGGGAGGCCAGATAAGAGATTATTGCAATAGTCGAGTCGGGAGATTACCAGGGCGTGTATGAGTTGTTTTGTGGCGACAGCGGTAAGAAATGGCCGAATTCTGTAAATATTACGCAGTTGGTATCGGCAGGAGGAGGAAAGAGACTTGATGTGGGGGATGAAGGAAAGAGCAGAGTCAAGTGTAACTCCAAGACAGCGAACTTGGTTTGATGGGGAAATGGTGATACCCTCCACCGTGATAGAGAAGTCAGGAGGTGGGGAGGCATTGGAGGGAGGAATAAGTAGGAGCTCAGTCTTTGACATGTTGATCTTTAGGTGGTGGGAGGCCATCCAGGAGGAGATGCCAGATAAACAGTCACTGACTTTTGAAAGGACAGGGGGAGAGAGATCAGGGGTAGAGAGGTAGATCTGAGTGTCATCAGCGTAGAGGTGGTAATTGAAGCCAAAGCTGTTATATCAACATCCACAGGTTGCCTTTTCTAAAATATATACATATACAAACACACCATGGGATCAGGGAAGACTCTACCTGCCTGTGTATTGAAAAACTTTTTTTTCTCCCCGTGAGCCCCTCGAATTTTACATCTGGCCACTGAAAAAATAAATAAATATATATATATATATCGTGAAGCTGCGCATTATGCATTTGACCTGCACATATAATAGACTTGTAGGGAAGCACGTTTTAACATCATGGACTGAGCCGGAACACGGCTCTGGCACGTCAGAGGTTAATCAGAAGTCACATTTTTCCCTTCGCTGGTTTATTCAAACCAGGTCGCCTGCTGGAGCCCATTCACGGTCCATTGAAAACATATGGCGTCCAGCTCGCTCACCAAACTCCGTGTCAAGTTCGCGTCGTCGGGAGGACGGCGACCCCGGTACGCAGAGTTGCCACATCCGCTATGGCAAACGCAAGATGCAGCAAAGCGTGACCGGTGTGAGATATGATCAAACCATTAAAAAGAACGAATAAAAGAATACTTTGATGAGTACCGTCCTCCTTCTAAGGCTAATGTCAGACGAACGCAGTCTGCGTGCGTGCACAACGGACAGACGTACTGACAGAAGATACCGTAGACACCACACGGTCCGTTTTTCTTGACGGACGGAGAAAAAAAAAAAAGGGAAATATGGGAAATAAAATGGAAAAAATAAAATAAATAAATCGGAAAATTATATGAAAAGTCATTTTGTGCGTCAAGGTGCTGGACGTCGCAAATGTGTTGCGTTTGACATCTCATCACTCAGAATGCTACGCGGACATGGCGCACTCTGCACGTCTGTCTAGCGGTTTTACGTTCTCGCCTAACTTGCGTCCGTTTGTCACATGCGTTGTGCGTGCGCAGTTCGGTTCGGACGCACTTAGAATCATGAGCACTAGAGACCCACATACTATGTTACGACAGACGTTAAACTGCGCGGCAACACGGACGTGATCACTGCGTTCGTCTGACGCCGGTCTTAGATGTCCTCCCTCCTTCTGTTCCGTGTGTGTAATACAGGGCTCAAAATTTCAAGTCCCAAGCTACTAGCCAGGCCTTAAGAGTTACTTGCCACTAGTTGCCCCACCTAACCCCTTATCCTGCCCTGCCTCTGCATTCCCACTCGTCCTCATGTAATTTCCACTCGCCAAATGCGAGCAGGCGAGTGGAAATTTTGAGGCCTGGTGTAACATATGTATATTTGTTACTCCGTCTCTCCCATTGTACAGCGCTAAAGAATTTGTTGGCGCTTTATAAATACTTGTAACTGTACAAAGTTGCTGAGGGCAGGCGACGTTTCATTGATGCCGTTTGAATTTCCTTCTCCGGATCACTGGAATTTATCTTGGTTGCAACAAAAAGGTGATTTTTTCACGGTTGTGGGCAACAACGGTAAACAGCGACGATCAGCGATAACCCTGTAGAGGTTATATTTCCACCAAATCAGTGGTCAGGAACCTTGGCCCTCTAGAACGGGACTGTCAAACTCACGCACCCCCCCCCCTCCGGATATTAAGGACTACAATTCCTTGGATTCTTCAAAAAGGTAATAGATGGCCAAGGAATCATGGGAGTTGTAGGCTGGAAACATCTAGGGAGGGACGGAGTTTGACAGACCTAGATTATTTGAATATTTGAAACTACAATTCCCATGATGCTCAGACAACCTACTGCGTTGAAAAGCATCATGGGAGATGTAGTCCCATCGGGAAGGGGGCAAGGTTGCTGACCCATGCTCCAAATGAACCAAGATTTGATTTATAAAAAGGATATCAAATTAGAGGTCGAATGAAAAAATAAAAATAAAAAGAGCCAACGTCCGCGTTTTTTAATTATGCTAAAGTAAAAAAAAAAAAAAAAAACAACTCAGAAAAGGTAAAATTAAAAAAAAAAAAAAAAAAAAAATTGTAAACTGGTATATGAATAAAATAAATAAAATTCCAGTGGGGTTTAGGGTCAGCAACCCTCCAGATATTGAAACTACTGAATGGCTGAGCATCGTGGGAGATGCAGTTCCAAAGCATCTGGAGGGCCGAGACTGCTGACCCATGGATTATAGGGATCTCAAACTCTGGGCCCCCCCCCCCCTCCAGATTTTTCTGAACTACAACTCCCATGATTCTCTGGCAATGTATTACATTTAAAGAATTAAAAGGAATTGTGGGAATTTTTTAAAAAAAAAAAAAAAAATACATGGGGGGGGGCGGGGCCCCCCAGAGTTTGAGATGCAAGGATTAGGGCTTTTTCAGCCTGAAAGAAAAAAAGTAAAAAAAAACTGGAGTTGTTACTTCTAGCGATAACAGTGTAGCCAGAGATCCAACAGACACTCGTTATCCAGAGGCGCGTTCAGTTCCTCAGCAGCTGCTGAATTGTTCTATTGCAGCAGATCAGTTTGCTGCAGCCGTCTCACTGAACGCTTTGGCTGTGACTTTGGAAGCGAAAGGGCAGAGGATTGCTTGATGAAAGCCGCTGTTTCTGCAAAATCCACTTTTGTCCATTTTATTACCACTTTAGTGTTAATGTTTGCCACGTTCCAATAAATATTCGGTGTTTTGCTCCACCAAACCTTCAAACTGAACATTTCCTTATTGGATTATTTGCTGCGTGGAGGCGGCCATCTTTCCTACGTCACACGCGGCTGCAAGTGCTAAATTAGCAGTGCTGAGCTGCAGAACGGCGTTCAGTGGCAAGTTGCTAACTAAGGCTGGGGTCAGACGAACGCAGTGTGAAAGTGCGTTTAGCCGCACTTTATTACGGCCGTGGTAGCAGCAAATGACGTCCAATGACGGCCAACACACAAAGTTCGGCCGCACAATGCAAGCGGCACACTAATGCATTTTTTCAATAACGTCGAACCGCTAGTACTGACGCACAGAGGGCGCTGCGTCGGCATAGCAGCGTGTGTGCGTGATTAGGAGACGTCAGACGCTGTTCATGTCCGGCCAACATCACGTCCATTTGTTTTTTATAGCACCATCAAAAATCACGGCCGAAATTGCGCATCGTATGACCGCTATCGCGTATTCCTTCAAAACGTGCGTCCATGCGTTCGGACGCACTTTTTGACGGTGGACGTGAACAATGCGTTAGTCTGACCCTAGCCTTAGCACTTGCAGCGGCTGAGCAACTGAACGCCCCTCAGGTATATAGATTCAATTTTTATAGAAATCACTCCGGTATGAAGACATATTCCTCTCTTTAACATAAGATTAGTAAATCCAGGGTCCCCGGCACACGTCCACTCCTAGAGACTTACCTCTGGCCCTTAAAGTTTCTGTATGGAAAACTTTTATCTGGCCGCTAAAAAAATAAAAAAGAATGCAAAGCTGAATTCTTACATTCTCTTGCGGTCGCCACGGACTGATATATATATTTTTTTACAGGGCCTAATAGAAGCAGGATGACGCAAAAAGGGATGTCAAAATGCCCAAAGGCCATGACTGGTCAAATGTTACATTCTCCAACTGTTTAAGAAATACAACTCCTTTCCTTTAATGCGTCAAAACATAGTGGTAGCAACTAATAACATTCCTCTTAAATCGTGAAATATATATATATTAGGGCTGCAACTAACGATTATTCTCATAATAAAAAAAAAAAAAAAAAAAAAAAAAAAAAATCGGCCAACTAAGGCTAGGGTCAGACTGAGGCAGTGCGAACGCGCGTTCTGGCGCACTTAATCACGGCCGCACTAGCAGCAAATGACGGGCAATGACGGCCAATATACGAAGTACGGTCGCACAAAAGTCCGGCTGCGCAACGCAAGTGGAAAATGAACGCATTTTTTCGAGAACGTTAAACCACTAGTACTGACGTACAGAGTGCGCTGCGTCCGCTAGCGGCGTGTGTGTGTGTGATTAGGAGATGTCAGACACTGCTAATGTCCGGCCAACATAACGTCCAGATGCAACAAGTGTTTTATTGATGATCCGTACAAAATCACGGATGAAACTGCGCATCGTATGACCGCTATTGCGTATTCCGTGAAAAAATACGTCCATTCTTCGAACGCACATTTTCACGGACAACGTGAAAAATGCGTTAGTCTGACCCTAGCCTAATCGATTCATCGGATAAAAACAAAAAAAACACAAAAAAAAAAAAAAAAATAGAAAAAGTTTACTTAAGAATTTTATGTAAAAAAATTCAAGCATAACCCTGCCCCTTTTTCATAAGCAATTTGCGCAGTGAATGTAACTTTCGTACGTACATACGCAAATTGCGTATCTTGTGTACTTTTCACACACAAGGTATGCGAGCGCTTGGTCAGAGGGACGGGTTGACGCTGCGAGCGCTTGGTCAGAGGGACGGGTTGACGCTGCGAGCGCTTGGTCAGAGGGACGGGTTGACGCTGCGAGCGCTTGGTCAGAGGGACGGGTTGACGCTGCGAGCGCTTGGTCAGAGGGACGGGTTGACGCTGCGAGCGCTTGGTCAGAGGACGGGTTGACGCTGCGAGCGCTTGGTCAGAGGGACGGGTTGACGCTGCGAGCGCTTGGTCAGAGGGACGGGTTGACGCTGCGAGAGCTTGGTCAGAGGGACGGGTTGACGCTGCGAGAGCTTGGTCAGAGGGACGGGTTGACGCTGCGAGCGCTTGGTCAGAGGGACGGGTTGACGCTGCGAGCGCTTGGTCAGAGGGACGGGTTGACGCTGCGAGCGCTTGGTCAGAGGGACGGGTTGACGCTGCGAGCGCTTGGTCAGAGGGACGGGTTGACGCTGCGAGCGCTTGGTCAGAGGGACGGGTTGACCCTGCGAGCGCTTGGTCAGAGGGACGGGTTGATGCTGCATGCTTAAGCCCATGTTTGCTTTCTCAAATGAACGCGGCTACAAGCACTTGGTCATAGATGATGGCAGCATGAAATCGGGGTTAATAAGCTTAAGTGGTCAGGCTGTATAGAGTGTCCCTTCTAAATAAATTTTGTGAACCAAGTGAGAGGAGGGACTGGAGGTAGAAGGTAGTGACTTTGCTCACTTGACCCGAGTGTGAGAGGGAGTGGGTATGGACAAAAGACCGGATCTGAGTGTGGGAGTGAGTTTGGGGAAAGGGACCAGACCAAAAGGGAGGGAATGGCAGTTCCTGACCAAAGAGGGTGTGGCAGAGAGGGTGGGGTGGTGGCACAGGACTCCAGCTTCAAGTAAGGATTAAACACAGGCATACAGCTCCTTCACCCAGTGGCAGTATCATATTGTTTGTATTATAGTTCTGCTACTGTTGTAAACAGAATAAAAACAAACTGGTTGTGTCTGACATAACCCTAAAACTAAATCATACCTAGTAAAGCCGCGGCGCGTCTTCTCCAATCAGCTTCGAAGCTGAGGTTATTTACGTTTAACTCAGTCTGACTCTAAATAGTGTGTGCTGTACACAGGACGATTAATCGATAATGGAAATAGTTGACAACTATCTAAATATAAATATATATATACATATACATATACTATCTGAAACAACTATACACACACCACATGGTTCCTAAGAAGAGAAACAATCAGGAAGAGGAATAGATCTGCACAAGGAGCCGAGTGTGAAGAGATGAGGAAAAAAAACCCTGGACAGGGTAACCTGAATAATGTGAAATAAACCAGTCTGTAAAGTTATTACTCTTTAATTTAAACCCTAATCTTGTAGACATGACAACGAGGGGGGGGGGAATCCAGGAAGAACGAGTCGTCACGAGATTCCTTAGGGGTATTAAAAAGGTCCAAAAACCTCAATGAGTACAGCTGCTGAGCCCGTACAAACGTTCCCGAACCAGTAAATGATTTTAAAGTCCGCCTGGTGTTGTTAATCAAATGTAAAGAGCAGAGAGCATCAGAAATTACACGTAATGAAGCAGAGAATGACATATCCATGGATAAGGAGGGCACGGGCTGCTAGAATTTTACCCCGGGCTGAACGCATTTTTGGCTCAATCATCAGAAATCCACATAAAACTAAGCCTGGCTACTAATCATTTTCTTGCTGACAAGCCCTGTCATACGCTCCTCTGCGTTTCTAATTGCCTACTTAGGACAACGAAGAAAATAGAAGCCATTAGCCTGCTGCGCTTTATCATCAATAATTCAAAGGCCGGAGAGAGACGGGGGGGTTTTGAAGGATCTGGAAGAAAAACAAAAACGACAAAACCAAACACGTAAAAAACAAACAGTACAGCAAGAGAGATGAAGAATCTCCCTGGAATTCTGTCACTCAAGAATGCGGTACAATAGGTCACACCCTGTACCCAGTGATGATGGGGTTAATTGGCGCGACGGCCTAAGAAGAAAGGGTGTGCACACCCAGTTTACGAGCTTAATAAAATTACATATTCTCTGTGCCGGGAATGACAACACATTGCGGTCGTGATGGACCCCCCCTTTCAAGAAGTGGAATAGATCTGCAGAAGGAGTTGAATGTTCAAAAACTAAACGTTTCTCCGTTTGTAAATAAAACGAGAAAACCCAGCGAGAATGAACCTTTATGCAGAAAACGATGATTTAAAAATCGATCTGGCTAAATATATGAAGCAGATCCATCTCGACCCCCCCCCCTCCCCGTGATGATGAGGAGGAGTACCACCGAAACCCTCAAGGCACGCCAGCAGTTTAACAATATATTTTAGCATATAAAATAGTATTATGTTCTGAAGATTTTGATTAAGTTTGTATTCAATAACACGTCTCACTTTTGTGTCATTGCACACGTTGTGTCCCTGTCCTGTCACGCACCTCATTCTGCCTTTGCACGGCAAAGTCTCACGGCACACAAGCCTGCCACGGTGTGTGGCTTGAGAATAGAAAAAAAAATCCCTGCTGTCAAACGAGGGAAAGGACGAGGGAAAGGACGAGGGAAAGGACGAGGGAAAGGACGAGGGAAAGGACGAGGGAAAGGACGAGGGAAAGGACGAGGGAAAGGACGAGGGAAAGGACGTGCGAACAGAGGGAAAGGACGTGCGAACAGAGGGAACGAAGGCGCGAACAGAGGGAACGAAGGCGCGAACAGAGGGAACGAAGGCGCGAACAGAGGGAACGAAGGCGCGAACAGAGGGAACGAAGGCGCGAACAGAGGGAACGAAGGCGCGAACAGAGGGAACGAAGGCGCGAACAGAGGGAACGAAGGCGCGAACAGAGGGAACGAAGGCGCGAACAGAGGGAACGAAGGCGCGAAAGAGGAACGAAGGCGCGAACAGAGGGAACGAAGGCGCGAACAGAGGACGAAGCGCGAACAGAGGGAACGAAGGCGCGAACAGAGGGAACGAAGGCGCGAACAGAGGGAACGAAGGCGCGAACAGAGGGAACGAAGGCGCGAACAGAGGGAACGAAGGCGCGAACAGAGGGAACGAAGGCGCGAACAGAGGGAACGAAGGCGAGAACAGAGGGAACGAAGGCGAGAACAGAGGGAACGAAGGCGAAAACGAGGGAACGAAGGCGAAAACGAGGGAACGAAGGCGAGAACAGAGGGAACGAAGGCGAGAACAGAGGGAACGAAGGCGAAAACGAGGGAACGAAGGCGAAAACGAGGGAACGAAGGCGAAAACGAGGGAACGAAGGCGAAAACGAGGGACCGAAGGCGAAAACGAGGGACGGAAGGCAAGAACGAGGGACCGAAGGCGAAAACGAGGGACCGAAGGCAAGAACGAGGGACCGAAGGCAAGAACGAGGGAACGAAGGGAACAAACACAGGGAACAAACCCGTACGAGGGAACGAAGGCGGGAACTGACCCGAACGAGGGAACTGACCCGAACAAACAAAAATATGAATCCTTACATCTGCTGAGCAAACCCAGGGGAGGTATAGATGGTGGGTCTGCGCTTTGGTACCATGGTACGTCTTACGTACAGACTCACAGACTCACAGACTCACAGACTCACAGACTCACAGACTCACAGACTCACAGACTCACAGACTCACAGACTCACAGACTCACAGACTCACAGACTCACAGAAATGGGGGGGGGGGGAATCATTTAGTGTAGTTTGTTGGTTTTTTTTTTTAACTCACATGCATCTCTCTGTATATAAATACATTGTAATATGCCAACCTGCTACATCATATCGGTGCCCGGGCAACTGGCGAGGAAAAAACAAACAAAACATAAAACCTCCACATTTTTGCTCTTGGTCCATCCCCGCAGAGATCTGTGAGAACCTGACCCAGCGCCTGATAAATGTGAGTCATTTATTTTAGCAGCTATGTGAGGAATTCCAGGCTCTGCTGAGTTTCAGTTTGTTTGCGCTTTTATGTTTGGTTTGTTTTTGTTCGTTTTCTGACTGGATGACCCTGTTGTGTAGCATTTACAGGATAAATGACATCGCGCGTTGAAATCTTTGACCTGTTGGTGGGGCGTCTCCAGACCGCTTTTTAAAATTTATGCCAGATAAAATAAATTTTTATTAGTCATTATTGGGTCTGAAATCCACAGGCAAAAACATGGAAAAATTATATATAATTTATTTTGTACTACAAGAATAACCGATAAACACGTTTTTCCTAGTGTTCGACGCGCAGATCAACACAAGCAGCGCTTTGTGCGATAAAAGCGATTTTAAAACGCACATCATTCTCAAATACAGGGCGCCGCCATCTTGGTTAAAGCGATCCAATCAGAGTCGGCGATGTTTACCTGTCCGGTAAGATCAGAAGAGCCAGCCTATAGGATACGGGCAATGGCGGCGTCCAGCAGCGAGCATGACGAGTGAGCTTAAACTTTTTATGAGGATCCAGACCACCGCAAAATGTACCAGGATTGGAAATAAAGGGTGCCAGGTCGGCCATGTTTTCCTGGACACACATTACTATTCCACACAGAGGGGGAACACAGGGAAAGTGCTGCCCTGCAACATGTATAATCCATATGCTGCAGGTAGGAAATCATGGCAGGTCGCCTGGGATTCCTTACCTGCAGCATATGGATTATACATGCTGCAGGGCGGCATTTTTCATGCACTGCCCATCAGCATGAATAAATCATATGCGCCCAGGAAAAGGTGGCTGATCTGTCAACCCTAATTGGTAAACAATGGTCACGTGATCAGCAACCCCGGTTTTTACCCGCATGATTTCAAAGCACCACAACCTGATGATGTCACAACTCACCGATGAGCGGGTGCATAGTACACGTGTTCCATTGTGTTACGTCTTCCATTCGTGTATGTGTAGAGGCGAATAATCGCACGGGCGTATGGGGGGGGGGGTCACTACACACTCAAAATGAAAACACAAATCTCAGCGCTAAACGCATAAACCAGTTTATCCAGAGAAGTAAAAACACACAGAATATACACACTGTCACCAAAATAAACCACAATCTATGTGAAAACGGTCCAAAAATGGCAGGAGGGGGGGGGGGCGCAAAGTGTTTGCCTGGAATAGAAACAACAATGCAAACATAAACGAAGGTGTGCAG
The DNA here is from genome assembly GCA_009667805.1 of Leptobrachium leishanense. Taxonomy (NCBI): domain Eukaryota; kingdom Metazoa; phylum Chordata; class Amphibia; order Anura; family Megophryidae; genus Leptobrachium; species Leptobrachium leishanense. The sequence goes on from CM019069.1 coordinate 146,102,304, forward strand.
GAAGGAAAGCTGGAGGGCGCGGTACAGAGGATCAGACAGGAGGCGGGTGTATATTTAAAGGGGTCACTAGCCTTGGAATGCCAAAGGTTTTGGAACTACATCTCCCATGATGCCTAGTCAGCTCAATGAGTTACTGAGCAGTATGAAAAATGTGCACGATACAGAGTTTCGTAAGGGGGGGGGGGGCATTACAGACTTTCGTAATGGGGTCTGTGGCGGGGTAACACAGGAGGTGCGGCGGGGTAACACAGGAGGTGCGGCGGGGTAACACAGGAGGTGCGGCGGGGTAACACAGGAGGTGCGGCGGGGTAACACAGGAGGTGCGGCGGGGTAACACAGGAGGTGCGGCGGGGTAACACAGGGGTCTGAGGTGCGGCGGGGTAACACAGGGGTCTGAGGTGCGGGGGGGTAATACAGAGGTGCGGGGGTAATACAGGAGGTGTGTGTGTGTGTGGGGGGTAATACAGAGGTGTGTGGGGTCAGGGGGTAATACAGAGGTGGGGGGTAATACAGAGGTGGGGGGTAATACAGAGGTGGGGGGGTAATACAGAGGTGGGGGTAATACAGAGGTGGGGGGTAATACAGAGGTGGGGGGTAATACAGAGGTGGGGGGTAATACAGGTGTGGGGGGTAATACAGGTGTGGGGGGGTAATACAGAGGTGTGGGGGGGTAATACAGAGGTGTGGGGGGGTAATAACAGAGGTGTGGGGGGGTAATACAGAGGTGTGGGGGGTAATACAGAGGTGTGGGGGGTAATACAGAGGTGTGGGGGGTAATACAGAGGTGTGGGGGGTAATACAGAGGTGTGGGGGGTAATACAGAGGTGTGGGGGGGTAATACAGAGGTGTGGGGGGTAATACAGAGGTGGGGGGGGTAATACAGAGGTGGGGGGGTAATACAGAGGTGGGGGGGTAATACAGAGGTGGGGGGGTAATACAGAGGTGGGGGGGTAATACAGAGGTGGGGGGGTAATACAGAGGTGGGGGGGGGTAATACAGAGGTGGGGGGGGGTAATACAGAGGTATGGGGGGGTAATACAGAGGTGGGGGGGTAATACAGAGGTGGGGGGTAATACAGAGGTGGGGGGGGGTAATACAGAGGTGGGGGGTAATACAGAGGTGGGGGGGGTAATACAGAGGTGGGGGGGTAATACAGAGGTGGGGGGGGTAATACAGAGGTAAATGGGGGGGGTAATACAGAGGTGGGGGGGGGTAATACAGAGGTGGGGGGGGTAAACAACAGAGTATGGGGGGGTAATACAGAGGTGTGTGGGGGGTAATACAGAGGTGGGGGGGTAATACAGAGGTGGGGGGTAATACAGAGGTGGGGGGTAATACAGAGGTGGGGGGGGGTAATACAGAGGTATGGGGGGGTAATACAGAGGTGGGGGGGGGTAATACAGATGGAGGTGGGGGGGGTAATACAGAGGTGGGGGGGTAATACAGAGGTGGGGGGGGTAATACAGAGGTGGGGGGTAATACAGAGGTGGGGGTTGCCCCGGGGTCTCTCACCTGCCCACAGTCTGGTTTGCCAGCTGCCTCATGCGGTTAAATTGCTTCTTCATGGCGCCTCTTCTGCTCAAACTCCTCAGGTGAGAAATAATCCAAACCCAGCCACCTCCTCCGGCTCTGCTTCCCTGTAACTGCCACTACTCCATGGGGCTGGCAGGCGGCACAAGCCGGACTGGGCCCCGTCACACTGCGCACTGAAACCGGGCTCTGAGGAGGGAGAGGGCCGGCACCTCCCAACCACAGCCTCCTCCCCAATCCCAGCCACCTCCTCGTCTCCGACACAGCCTCCTCCTCTCAACCACAACCTCCTCCCCAATCCTAGCCTCCCCCAGCCTCCTCCCGTATCCAGCCTCCAAATGCCAGACACAGCCTCCTCCACCCAGACTCAACCCCAGACACAGCCTCAGCCTCTGAGCCTCCTCATTCCAGACCCAGCCTCCTTCCCGGCCTCCCCCCTTCTAGTCACAGCCTCCCATCTTAACCACCCCCTCAGACCTCACAGATTCAAACACGTCCAGGGCCCAACATGAGTTGCAGCCTCCCCCTCTGGCCTTCACCTGCACCTACTCCCTCAATGCCTCCTTAACTCATGCATTCACTCAGTGCCTCCTCTTCTCATGCACTCACTCACTCTGTGCCTCCTCTCCTCCTGCACTCACTCACTCTGTGCCTCCTCTCCTCATGCACTCACTCTGTGCCTCCTCTCCTCCTGCACTCACTCACTCTGTGCCTCCTCTCCTCATGCATTCACTCACTCTGTGCCTCCTCTCCTCATGCACTCACTCACTCTGTGCCTCCTCTCCTCCTGCACTCACTCTGTGCCTCCTCTCCTCATGCACTCACTCACTCTGTGCCTCCTCTCCTCATGCACTCACTCTGTGCCTCCTCTCCTCCTGCACTCACTCACTCTGTGCCTCCTCTCCTCATGCATTCACTCACTCTGTGCCTCCTCTCCTCCTGCACTCACTCACTCTGTGCCTCCTCTCCTCATGCATTCACTCTCTGAGCCTCCTCTCCTCATGCACTCACTCTGTGCCTCCTCTCCTCCTGCACTCCCTCACTCTGTGCCTCCTCCCCTCCTGCACTCACTCACTCTGTGCCTCCTCTCCTCCTGCACTCACTCACTCTGTGCCTCCTCTCCTCATGCATTCACTCACTCTGTGCCTCCTCTCCTCATGCATTCACTCACTCTGTGCCTCCTCTCCTCATGCATTCACTCACTCTGTGCCTCCTCTCCTCCTGCAACTCACTCTGTGCCTCCTCTCCTCATGCACTCACTCACTCTGTGCCTCCTCTCCTCATGCACTCACTCTGTGCCTCCTCTCCTCCTGCACTCACTCACTCTGTGCCTCCTCTCCTCATGCATTCACTCACTCTGTGCCTCCTCTCCTCCTGCACTCACTCACTCTGTGCCTCCTCTCCTCCTGCACTCACTCTGTGCCTCCTCTCCTCCTGCACTCACTCTGTGCCTCCTCTCCTCCTGCACTCACTCACTCTGTGCCTCCTCCCCTCATGCATTCACTCACTCTGTGCCTCCTCTCCTCCTGCACTCACTCACTCTGTGCCTCCTCTCCTCCTGCACTCACTCTGTGCCTCCTCTCCTCATGCACTCACTCACTCTGTGCCTCCTCTCCTCATGCACTCACTCACTCTGTGCCTCCTCTCCTCCTGCACTCACTCACTCTGTGCCTCCTCTCCTCATGCACTCACTCTGTGCCTCCTCTCCTCATGCACTCACTCACTCTGTGCCTCCTCTCCTCCTGCACTCACTCACTCTGTGCCTCCTCTCCTCCTGCACTCACTCACTCTGTGCCTCCTCTCCTCCTGCACTCACTCACTCTGTGCCTCCTCTCCTCCTGCACTCACTCACTCTGTGCCTCCTCTCCTCCTGCACTCACTCTGTGCCTCCTCTCCTCCTGCACTCACTCACTCTGTGCCTCCTCTCCTCATGCATTCACTCTCTGAGCCTCCTCTCCTCATGCACTCACTTGTGCCTCCTCCTCTCCTCCTGCACTCACTCACTCTGTGCCTCCTCTCCTCCTGCACTCCCTCACTCTGTGCCTCCTCCCCTCCTGCACTCACTCACTCTGTGCCTCCTCTCCTCATGCATTCACTCACTCTGTGCCTCCTCTCCTCATGCATTCACTCACTCTGTGCCTCCTCTCCTCATGCATTCACTCACTCTGTGCCTCCTCTCCTCCTGCCCTCCCTCAGTGCCTCCTCTCCTCCTGTGCTCTCTCAGTGCCTCTCCTCCTGCACTCACTGTCTCTTTACTCCAGTTCTGATGTTTCTCTCTTTACTTCCTGAAAAATTCCTTCTATCGTTAGTCTGTTCATGCATTCATTCCTCCTCTCTTCCTTCACTACCCCTGCCCATTCCTTCTCTCTTCCTTCACTACCCCTTCCCATTCCTTCTCTCTTCCTTACTACCCACTCTGCCCATTCCTTCTCTCTTCCTTCACTACCCCTGCCCATTCCTTCTCTCTTCCTTCACTACCCCTTCCCATTCCTTCTCTCTTCCTTTACTACCCCTGCCCATTCCTTCTCTCTTCCTTCACTACCCCTGCCCATTCCTTCTCTCTTCCTTCACTACCCCTTCCCATTCCTTCTCTCTTCCTTTCACTACCCCTGCCCATTCCTTCTCTCTTCCTTCACTACCCCTGCCCATTCCTTCTCTCTTCCTTCACTACCCCTGCCCATTCCTCCTCTTTTTTCACTCCCGTCCATTCCTCCTCTTTTTTCACTCCCGTCCATTCCTCCTCTTTTTTTTCACTCCCGTCCATTCCTCCTCTTTTTTCACTCCCGTCCATTCCTCCTCTTTTTTCACTCCCGTCCATTCCTCCTCTTTTTTCACTCCCGTCCATTCCTCCTCTTTTTTCACTCCCGTCCATTCCTCCTCTTTTTTCACTCCCGTCCATTCCTCCTCTTTTTTCACTCCCGTCCATTCCTCCTCTTTTTTTTCACTGTCGTCCATTCTTCCTCTTTTTTTTCCACTCTCGTCCATTCCTCCTCTTTTTTTCACTGTCGTCCATTCTTCCTCTCTTTTCACTCCCGTCCATTCCTCCTCTTTTTTCACTCCCATCTGTAGCAGATGGGAGATGTGACAGATTAGACCTGTATATCTACCGCGATATGTATTATATAGGCATATTTATATCTATGGCTATCTATAGCTACCAGGCCATTTTGCGCAGCTGTCCTAGTAAATCAATGCCTGCGCTTCCAAATTGATGGAGGAAACAATTAACAGGCCAGTGACCATTTACTCTGTGAAGTCAGTGAAGGTGTGAATCAAAGAAATCACCCTTTTGGTTCTACCCAGCAGGCAGGAGGGGCAATTGCTCATGGCAGGGAGAAGACGCAGCCGGAGCGGCACCCCAACCGCATATCAAAGAAGCAACCACATCCTTGGATCACTGGAGGTGGTCTTTGGGAGATGATTGATAGACCAGGGAATTAAGATTAATGACGAATCGTACTGAGCGTGCTCAGGAGAGGGAAATTCGGGGATATGTAGTGCAGGAGGCTGGGCCATTTGTGGGTGGGTCTTTGAAGGACCAGGAAGCGTATAAATTATGAAGCTTGCCATGTGCTTGCTGCTGATAACAAGGGGTACATTGAAAATTATGATCTGTCCATGTTTCTATCTCCAGGCCCCAGGAGTCGCCGATGCTAGCTTACTGATTAGGTTGTTGTAAGTAATGCTCTGTGTTTAATCCTTTTATTTGCTGTGTAATTAGCAATTTATTCTATCTATAATTTTTGTAACCAATGCACTGTGATTTTTCTATATCATAAATAAATATAACTTATTTAAGTTTCTGCTTCTGGCTGATGAGATCCACGCTAACTAAGGGACTGGAGTATTGCTTGTTGTTTTAAGCTTGAGTAGCTACGAAATTGTGAGTTGTGGTCGCTGGGGACGGTTGGGTAAGCAAGCGGGGATTGTTGTCTACGCAGTCTCTGTCTGGGTCTAGGATAGAGAGACAGCGGGGTTGCTTAGCCCTGCGTCTCTCGCTGCGACACGCGTAGTGTCCATGAGGACTGGTGGCAGCGTAACTAATAGAATAGGAAAGTGGGCCCAGGGATTGTGGGAGAAGTAGTCACTACCCGATTCAAGAGAAGACTAGTACTGTGTTACACTCCTGGGAATCACTTCATCGCACTCTACGTGCCTGCTGTGAGAGAAAGTGTGGCTGGGGACGGTTAGATAAGCGCGCGTGTGGATTGTGGTCCACGCAGTCATTATCTGGGTCTAGGATAGACAGATAGTGAGCGGCTTAATCCGGCATCTTTCGCGGCAGCGCACGTAGTGGTCGTGACACCGTCCATTCCTCCTCCTTTTTTTTCACTCCCATCCATTCCACCTCCTTTTTTTTCACTCCTGTCCATTCCTCCTCTTTTTTTCACTTCCGTCCATTCCTCCTCTTCTTTTTTTCACTCCCGTCCATTCCTCCTCTTTTTTTCACTCCTGTCCATTCCTCCTCTTTTCACTCCTGTCCATTCCTCCTCTTTTTTTACACTCCCGTCCATTCCTCCTTTTTTTTCACTCCCGCCCATTCCTCCTCTCTTCCTTTACTCACCCGCCCATTCCTCCTCTCTTCCTTTACTCACCCGCCCATTCCTCCTGTCTTCCTTTACTCACCCGCCCATTCTTCCTCTTTTCCTTCACTACCCCGTCCATTCCTCCTCTCTTCCTTCACTACCCCCGCCCATTCTCCTCCTCTCTTCCTTCACTACCCCCGCCCATTCTTACTCTCTTCCTTCACTACCCCCGCCCATTCTTCCTCTCTTCCTTCACTACCCCACCCATTCCTCCTCTCTTCCTTCACTACCCCCGCCCATTCCTCCTCTCTTCCTTCACTACCCCCGCCCATTCCTCCTCTCTTCCTTCACTACCCCGCCCATTCCTCCTCTCTTCCTTCACTACCCCTGCCCATTCTTCCTCTCTTCCTTCACTACCCCTGCCCATTCCTCCTCTCTTCCTTCACTACCCCTGCCCATTCCTCCTCTCTTCCTTTACTCATCCGCCCATTCCTCTTCTCTTCCTTTACTCATCCGCCCATTCCTCTTCTCTTCCTTTACTCACCCGCCCATTCCTCCTCTTCCTTTACTCACCTGCTCATTCTTCCTCTTTTCCTTCACTACCCACGCCCATTCCTCCTCTCTTCCTTTACTCACCCGCCCATTCCTCCTCTCTTCCTTTATTCACCCGCCCAATCCTCCTCTCTTCTCTGACTCACTCGCCCATTCCTCCTCTCTTCCTTCACTCACTCGCACATTCCTCCTCTCTTTCTTCACTCACTCGCCCATTCCTCCTCTCCTCCTTCACTCACTCGCCCGTTCCTCCTCTCTTCCTTCACTCACTCGCCCGTTCCTCCTCTCTTCCTTCACTCACTCGCCCGTTCCTCCTCTCTTCCTTCACTCACTCGCCCGTTCCTCCTCTCTTCCTTCACTCACTCGCCCGTTCCTCCTCTCTTCCTTTCCTCCCCCTACTCCCCACCCATTCTTCCTCTCTTCCTCCTCTCACAACCCCATTCCTCCTCTCTTCCTTCACTACCCCCCTAATCCTCTCTTCCTTTCCTCTCCCTACTCACCCGCCCATTCTTCCTCTCACCCGCCCATTCCTCCTCTCACCCACCCTATTCCTCCTCTCACCCACCCTATTCCTCCTCTCACCCACCCTATTCCTCCTCTCACCCACCCTATTCCTCCTCTCACCCACCCTATTCCTCCTCTCACCACCCTATTCCTCCTCTCTGCGTCTATATAGTCCTATAAAAATGCATGAAAATGCGTCTAAAAAAAATCCTATAATAAAAGGTCTAACACCGTATAATAATAATAAAAAAACGCCTTTAACAAAATTGGGAATCAAACATTTCGCAAAAAAGTACCCCAAAAATTAGAAATAATGGATTTATTAAAATAGTCTTTTTGCTGAAAATTAAGAGAATAAACACTTGAATAGAAAATAATAATATTTTTTTTACATTGTTTTCTGTAGTTCAGTTCAACAGGTTTAAACAGCAATCAGGCCCTTTCACTGACATTTTGCTGCAGTTCGGCATTCTGTGAATAGAATAACCGTTACTTCTCTATGGGACAATTTCGCTGCCGCCGGATTGTGGCAAACTGCACCATATTTCGCTGTGATTTCGCCAGTGTTTGGCGTATTGAAAGCTCTCTGAATAGACAAAGTGGCACGAAATTGCACCGTACGGTTAAATTCATAATTTGGTGGCAAGCTCAGCGCTTATTGAATAACCCTTATATACTTTATTAACCCCTCGAGGGCCAACGAGGGACTAATTCCTCCATAGTAATCCAGGTTTTAGATCTAGCTTATGAAAATGATCCAGTGACACGAGGACTGTATGGAGTGACACCGTGCCGAATGGCCAGGGCTTTCGACGAGGGCACAGGACCTGCACAGATCTGATGGAAATGATATTGGAAATAATGGATTTATTAAAATAGTCTTTTTGCTGAAAATTAAGAGAATAAACACTTGAATAGAAAAGAATAATATTTTTTTTACATTGTTTTCTGTAGTTCAGTTCAACAGGTTTAAACAGCAATCAGGGCCTTTCACTGACATTTTGCTGCAGTTCGGCATTCTGTGAATAGAATAACGTTACTTCTCTATGGGACAATTTCGCTGCCGCCGGATTGTGGCAAACTGCACCATATTTCGCTGTGATTTCGCCAGTGTTTGGCGTATTGAAAGCTCTCTGAATAGACAAAGTGGCACGAAATTGCACCGTACGGTTAAATTCATAATTTGGTGGCAAGCTCAGCGCTTATTGAATAACCCTTATATACTTTATTAACCCCTCGAGGGCCAACGAGGGTCTAATTCCTCCATGGTAATCCAGGTTTTAGATCTAGCTTATGAAAATGATCCAGTGACACGAGGACTGTATGGAGTGACACTGTGCCGAATGGCCAGGGCTTTCGACGAGGGCACAGATCTGATGGAAATGATATTGGAATAATACATCAGCTGGGGATGACGTCATGACGGGCAGATGATGATGGATAGATGTGCACACATTGAGATGCCGTTCTTACCGCCGGCGTTTAGATGAACCGAAGCTATACCTGGTAGTTTGTGAGTTAAAGGGCACTAAGGGCTACCGAGTAACTTTATGATTCAGGCCAGTGATTTGTGCCAGGAAGAAAAGCCCATAAGGTAGAGTCGCCCGTTCATCAACGTGAAAAGGTAACTTGTTTACGATGTAATAATAACAACCTTACGTTATTATATGCGGAGAGAAACGTGGCAAATAAAAACACAAAGACGAGTAATAAACGCTGACAGTAATGACAGGGGAGAGCGTGGGCATTCCACACCTGCCGAGCTGGCAGCATGACATCACTGGTGACATCGCAAACAGTGTGATTATGTGCCAACTGCTGTGACAACAACACCTTTAATTGAACAGAGACAGGACAGCCCTGACAGCATGCTGCACCACCAGAGAGACTAATGTAGCAATGGCCGATAACTATATCACACCAGATGCTTCAGAACTGCGAGTCCCATGATGCTCAGGGAGTCAGCTCAGCATCGTTCGACGGATAATTCCGAAACCCTTGTGTTCTTGTATTGTGTTTCCTGATGTGTGTAGAAGGATAGATAATTGATAGATGGTTATATACAATATGTAGACCTATGGACAGATACATGGATGGATGGACAGATACTGTATATAGTCATATGGACCGATGCATGGATAAATAGAATAACATATAGTCACGGGGCCTGATGTATTGTCACACGGCAGGATGTATTGTCACGGGGCGGGATGTATTGTGATGGGGCGTAATATAGTGTCGCAGGGTGGGATATATTGTTGCGGGGTGTTATATATTGTCACGGAGCGGGATGTATTGTCACGGGGAGGAATATATTGCCACTGGGTGTTACATATTTTGCCGGGGGGGCATATATTGTCACTGGGTGGGGTGTCTTGTCACAGGGTGGTATGTTGTCGCGGGGTGGAATATATTGTCACCGTGTGGGGTGTCTTGTCACAGGGTGGTATGTTGTCGCGGGTTGGGATATATTGTCACAGGGAGGGATATGTTGTCACGGGGTGGGATGTCTTGCCACGGGGTGGGATATATTGTCACCGGTTCGTAGATTATTGCCGCGGAGTGGGATATATTGTCACGGGGTGGGTTGTCTTGTCACGGGTTGGCCTATATTGTCACGGGGTGGAATGTCTTGTCACGGGGTTGCATAAATTGTCACAAGCAGGATATCTTGTCACAGGGTGGCATATATTGTCACGGGGCAGAATATGTTGTCACGGGGTGGGATGTCTTGTCACAGGGCAGGATATATTGTCGCTGGGTGGGATATGTTGTCACTGGTTGGGATATGTTTTCACGGGGTGGGATGTCTTGTCACAGGGCGGGATATGTTGTCACGGGGCAGATATATTGTCGCGAGTTGAGATATGTTGTCTTGGGGTGGGATATGTTGTCATGGGGTGGGATGTCTATGTTGTTACTAGTGATGAGCCGAACACCCCCGTGTTCGGTTCGCATTTGAACTCGCACAATTTCACAAGTTCGAACTCGAACATGAACCAAACTCAATGCAAGTCAATGGGACTCAAAAGCTTGATTTTTAGAGTGCCCTCGAAGAGGGCATATATGCAAGATATTTGCCATAAAAGGTGTATGGGGTCCGGGTAGTGCCCTGGGGGACAGGAAACAAGGACAAGAGTTTTTAAAAAAAAATTTTAAGGAACAGTGAGCTTTCCATGAAATAAAGGTTAAGAATAAAACCAAAAAATTCCTTCAAATATCATGCCTAGGAGGTCCCCATTACATGCCCGTGTAGTGGCGGATTTGTAGGATGTATAGAAACATTTAAAAACAAAATAAATGACATTTCAAATGACGGTAAATGGTTTTCCTTTAATCTATTCATAAACAACTGCTTGGGGCGGCAGCCTGTATGAAAAGAGGAGACATTTTAGGACACGCAGAACAAGTTTAGTGATTTTCTGGCTAAATTATGGTGAAACTTATGCAGGCTTTGGATCAAAGTAACAATAGGTGCTTTAAAATTGGAACTTTAGTGTCGGCAACAGTGCTGTCACACCGTAACCCCTCTGTGGTATTGTGGAAGAGTGCAGGGTTGGACCCTGCGGTCCAATATTAAAATGATATGAATCTGGTATAGGCGTCAGTGGCAGTGCACCCAAATATTGTGCCTTTGGTGGCAGCAAGTGCCTTCACACCGTAAGTAACCCCTCTGTGGTATTGTGGAAGAGTGCAGCGGTGGAGGTTTTGGGAATGCAGAAGAGATCCCCGATCTATTCAGTTACGTCAGCATCAGGGAATTGATAGCTGCTGATCCAGGACTGATTCCTTTTTATAAATGTCAGCCGGTCTACAGAGTCGGTGGACAGATGCACTCTTTTGTCAAAACCTCCAGCGGCACTGAACGTCCTTTCAGAAAGCACGCTGGATGAAGGGCAACCTAGTAGCTGCATAGCATATTGGCTAAGTTCTGGCCAGTGATCCAATCTCAACATCCAGTAAGCCAGTGGATCATCTGCTGTAGAGGTATCCAGGTTTGCCCTTGCACCTAGGTAGTCCTGCACCATATGGTGAAGACGCTGGCAATGGGTGCCTACATTTGATGTCCCTGGGTGTCATGGACTAAAGAAATTTAAAAAGGCATCAGTGAAGTGGCCCCGGCCTTCACCGCTCTTCCTCTGATCATCCGCAGCCTCAGAAGCACCTGTGTCATCACTTGGTAACCTACCAGTGCCTGGAAAGGTGTTACACAAGTGTCGCTTTAGAGCGTCCTCAAGTTGTTTCATCCTGTCCTCCCTCTGTGCGGGCAGGATGAGCTCTGCAACTTTACCCTTGTATCGTGGATCAAGAAGGGTTGCCAACCGGTAATGATCCCTCTCCTTGATAGCACGAATCCTGGGGTCCTTTAGCAGGCTTTGCAGGATAAGGGAGCCCATGCAGTGTAGGTTAGAGGTGGCATTAGCTTCCTGGTCAATGAGGATGACCCCATCGTGCACTTCCTCCTCCCAGCCACGTACTAGTCCTTGGGTTTCTGGGCACACAAAACCCTCCCTTGAGGAATTCCCACCTTCAATTCCCCCACTACTTAAATATTCATCCCCCCTCCTCATCCTCCTCGTGTCTGATCTGAGGACCCACAAGAATGCTGTCTGCGTAAAGACTGGGGCTTTGAGAACTAGGGAAGGCCTCTCCTCTTCCTCCCGCTGCTCTAGTGCCACATCTATAATTCCCCGCAGAGTGCACTCCAGCAGGAACACTAAAGGAATTGTGTCACTGATGCATGCACTGTCCCTGCTCACCATCCTCGTTGCCTCCTCAAATGGTGACAGTACAGTGCATGCATCCTTGATCATCAGCCACTGCTGGGGGAAAAAAACCAAGTTGACCTGAATCTGTCCTTGTGCCATACTCACACAGGTATTCATTGATGGCCCTCTGCTGCTTGTGCAGACGATGCAGCATTGCTAATGTCGAGTTCTACCTGGTGGGCATGTCACAGATCAGACGGTTTGTGGGAAGGTGGAATTCTCTTTGAATTTCTGCCAGGCGAACACTTGCTGGGAATGACCGTCTGAAGTGGCTGCAGACTTTTCTGGCCTGGCTGAGAAGCTCTGCCAACCCTGGGTACCTGGTTAGGAAACGCTGTACCACCAAATTTAGAACGTCTGCTAGGCATGGTACATGCGTCAACTTACCCTGGCATAGGGCGAAGAGAAGGTTTCTGCCATTATCACAGACGACCATTCCCAGCTGAAGCTGGCGTGGTGTTAACCATCTCTGCACCTGCCCCTGCAGAGCTGACAGAATTTCTGGCCCGGTGTGGCTCCTGTCCCCTAAACAAACCAGCTCAAGCACAGCATGGCATCTTTTTGCTTGAGCCATTGCGTAGCCCCTGCCACGCGTCAGTTTAACTGCACTTCGCCAGAGACAGAGAAGGAGGAGGAAGAGGTGGTGGAGCAGACAGACCTCATACAAACAGCTTTCTGGAGGCGTGGTGGATGAACAAGCTCCAGCACAGAGCCCCATCTTGGATCCCTCCCAGCTGCAATCAGAGTTACCCAGTGTGCCGTGAAGGAAATGTAACGGCCCTTTCCATGCTTGCTGGACCACGTGTCTAAAGTCATGTGCACCTTGCTGCTGACTGCCTTTCCCAATGACTCCATAATATTGTGTTCCACGTGCTGGTATAGTGCTGGAATGGCCTTCCGTGAAAAGAAATGGCGTTTTGGAACCTGTCACTGTGGTACAGCACATTCAGCAAATTCACGGAAGGAAGCAGAGTCCACCAGCTGGAAAGGCAGCAGCTGTAATGCGAGTAATTTTGCTAAGCTGGCATTTAGACGCTGTGCTTGGGGATGGTTGGGACTATATTTTTTGTTACGCTGCAACAGCTGGGGCAACATAATCGGACTGCGTAAATCTTCAGCTGATGGGATGCTGTCACATTCTGAGGAAGGACCTGGTACATCCATTACTGTATCATCATCCCTGTCAGTGGAGGTTGCAGGCAATGACATGGCAGAACATACAGTGGGGGTAGAGACAGATGAGGAGGAGGAGGACCTATGCAAAGTGTTGTGCCAACGGGATGTGTGGCAGGTGGTCATATGTCGCTTCAAGCACGTGGTACCCAAGTGTGGGATGTCTTTCCCACGCTTGATCCTCATCTGACATAGATTACAAATAGCAACGGTGCAGTCTGCTGCACATTTCGTAACCACTTCCATGCAGAGGACGCGCTCAGCGCGTCCTCCACATGGCTCCTGCTGTGCGGAGGACGCGCTGAGCGCGTCCTCCCTTTGGGGCCAGCGTTCGGCCGGGTTCCGGCCGATCGCTGGCCCCCCCGGTGCGGACTGACATCCTCGATGTCAGCCCAGCATCCGGAACCGCCGCCGATGAAATTAGGTGTCATCGCGGCAGCGCGATGACACCTAATTCAGGCGCCCCCCCCCGCATGTGCGGAGGAGGCGCCTGAAAGGGAGGGGGGGAGGTCCTTCGGACCTCTCTCCCTCCTGATCGGCGGCGTTGCGGGGGTTAACCCAGGCACCATTTGGAAGGGCACAGCCTGCCCTTCCAAATGGTACCTGCCATTAACCCCCTGGGGAGCTGGATCACGAATCGGCGCTGAAAAGCGCCGGTTCGTGATCCTTTCCCGGAGCTGGCCGACATCTTGGATGTCGGCCAAGCCTCCGGGAACTCCCCCTGAGGACTGGCGTCATCGTGCATAGCACGATGACGCCAGTCCTGGAGTTAACCCCTAACTGCCACCAACGGTGGAGATAGGGAGTTCCAATGAACTCCCTATCTCCCGATCCGTGGCAGCTAGGGGTTAAAGTAGCATGGCCGTTCCAACGATACCAAACACTACTGTGAAAAAAGTTTTTAAAAATAAATAAAAATTAAAAATAAAAATATATTTAAAAAAATTATAAAAAAAAAATAAACAGTTTTTTTTCTTTTTTTTGGTTCGTTAATGCAGCAATATTGTTCCCATTTCAATTATAATGTGAACAATGATGCTGCACTAACGATTTTTGTATGCGGTGCGTTTGTTAAAAATCGTGTAATTTTCCCCAAAAAAAAATGGAACGAGACCCCATCTCTAATTTTTTTAACAAGCGCACCCCATACAAAATATAACCGCAATTGCTCGCATGTTAAAATGTGAAAAAAAAAACCTTTACACATTGTAAATTATTGAAAATACATATTTTATTGCATTTTTTGTTATAATATACAGACAGGTCATGACGTATACATATAATAATGACATATTATGAATCTACCGAGTCTGATGGAAAGAACGATATATAATATGTCTGGGTCATATACTAAAATAAGCCTTCAAAACACGTTTAAACATGATGAGCAAAACCGGTAAAAATGACCTCAGCACAGAGGTGTGAAAAGCCTCAGCAGCGAAAGGGTTAAAGAACTCCCAGACAGCCGACATCCTGTACATGTGCTTTGAGACAACAGCGCTCTGCACCTGAGCAGCTGTGACTTCTGATGCCTTGGACTGGCTACGGTTGGTCACAGAGGATGTTGTGCCTCGTGTTTGTTGTGCCTCCTCCTCCTCACTTGACTCCTCTGTTCGACCAGGCACCCAGGTGGAGTCAGTGACCTCATCATCATTGTCATCACCCCCTATCTCCTCGTCACTGGAGCCAACCTCGCAATATGCTGCAGCTGCTGGGGGAACATGAGTGCCAGTTATTTGTGTGTCACTGGCACCCCCTTCTTTTAAGTTGATTATACTCCCTTCCTCAACCTCAGAGATTGAATCAGAGCACTGTGATTGCTGCGCATCCTCAAGCAGCATGTCATTGTAGTCAAACAATTCAGCTGACTCCTCCGTGTGTGATAGCGAGGCTACGGCACGAGTAGCTGTGGACATGGAGGCTGCATTAGATGCTTTGGTAGCTGAGGTGGACTGTAAACCACTACAAGCCTGGCTGGCAGAGGACTCGGAGGATGAGGATGGCCCGGTTAGCCAATCTGTAACGTTGGGGGCTTCCAGCCTCTCCAGTGTGCTTGAAGGCAGCATGTCTGATGCTGCTCGCTGACCAACACCCGGTTTAAATAGAGACAGGCAGGGAGGTGGCTGCATGAGGCGCGGCTTGAGAGGGGGGCGCGGTCTGGTGAAGGTCTTTTAAAACCCACAGTTCCTTCTCTGGCAGTGCCAGATCGTGGTTATCCATACCTGAGCTCCATGTACCTGTATTCTCTCGTGATTTAACCTGTTATTGACCTCTGCTTGTTTTCTGACCATTCTGCCTTCCGTTGCCCTAGACTATTTTCCTTGTACTACGCTACTGCACTGATATCGACCCGGCTATTCCATTTGACTATTCTATTCTCTATATTCCTGACTCTGGCTCGTCTGACTACCCCGTGTTGCTGACCTGGTTTTGTATTCAACATTGTCTTTGATTAACCCTTTCTGTCTAGCTAGTATACTTATACCTGGCCAATTTTTAAGGACCAGACAGTTAGGGATTGTTCTACGGCTACTCTGTTGGTAGCTTTTTGGCTCTGTGGAGTGTTGGGCTTTAAGGGCTGCGTGGTGGGATCCGGGAACCGTGACACAATCCACCAAATCCGCTGTTTGTTGCTGCTGCTTAAGACGGCCAGCACCAGTTAGAAAGGACTAGCGTGCTCCTGCAGAGGATGCACCACGTCCACGACGACCAGAGGCATAGCCTCCCGACACAGAGGCTGCTTGCCCTCTTATCTGTGCCTGGGAGCGTCTGCCTGTCCTTTTTGGTCTTTCTGACATGGTGAGTGATATATAGATTAAAGATATACAGAACTCTGATTCAACTCTGTTATCTAGATTAAAGATTTCCAGAACTGTGGTATAACTCCATGAGACACCCTGATAGCTGGCAGCCAGTGACAAGACACAGATTAAAATTCGCATAAATCTGCTACAAGTCTGTGAGACCCCATGATAGGACCCCCTGATAGCTGGCAACAGTGACAAGACACAGATTACAATTCCCAGAAACCTCCTATAAATCAGTGAGGCCCCCTGATAGGTGGCAGTGACAAGACACAGATTACAATTCCCAGATATATTGTAGAAGTGAGACCCCCCCCCAATAGCTGCTAGCAGTGAGAACATACAGATTACAACAATTCCCAGATATTTTGTAGAAGTGAGACCCCCACAATAGCTGCTGGCAGTGAGAACACACAGATTACAACAATTCCCAGATATTTTTTAGAAGTGAGACCCCCACAATAGCTGCTGGCAGTGAGAACACACACTAACAGAACAATCTCTCAAAAAACACGTGCTGGGGCCTGCGAGGGACGCCTTATATAGTGTGCTGCGGGATTTAGCTCTGTGAGCCCATGATTTGCCCAATTAGGACTCTGAGCTGTGATTGGCATAGTCTTGCACCTGTCTTGCACCTGACCTGTGGTCAGGTGCAAGGCTGTAGCCAATTACAAGCTTCTGGCCAGTGGAAAAGTGCATTGTGGTCCATTGTGTTGCATTGTGGGCGAACATGCGGTGAACACGCTGAAATGTTCTGAGTTCGTGAACAGCCGAACGGCCGATGTTCGATGCGAACTCCGAACAGATCGAACCGAACAGCTCATCCCTAGTTGGGATATGCTGTCACTGGCTGGAATGTCTTGTCACTGGTTAGGATATGTTGTCACGGAGTGGGATATATTGTCACTGGTTGGAATATGTTGTCACGGGGTGGTTTGTCTTGTCACGGGTTGGCCTATATTGTCACGGGGTGGAATGTCTTGTCACGGGGTTGCATAAATTGTCACAAGCGGGATATCTTGTCACAGGGTGGCATATATTGTCATGGGGCAGGATATGTTGTCACGGGGTGGGATGCCTTGTGACAGGGCGGGATATATTGTCGCTGGGTGGGATATGTTGTCGCCGGTTGGGATATGTTTTCACGGGGTGGGATGTCTTGTCACTGGTTGGGATATGTTGTCACTGGCTGGAATGTCTTGTCACTGGTTGGGATATGTTGTCACGGGGTGGGATGTCTTGTCACTGGTTGGGATATGTTGTCACGGGGTGGTATATATTGTCACTGGTTGGGATATGTTGTCACGGGGTGGGATGTCTTGTCACTGGTTGGGATATGTTGTCACTGGCTGGAATGTCTTGTCACTGGTTAGGATATGTTGTCACAGGGCCCACCCCTGTTGTCACTGGGTGGGATATATTGTCACTGGTTGGGATATGTTGTCACTGGCTGGAATATGTTGTCATGGGGTGGGATATATTCTCACAGGGTGGGATATGGTGTCACTGGTTGACATATGATGTCTTGTCACTAGTTAGGATATGTTGTCACAGGGTGGGATATATATCGTCACAGGGTGGGATGTCTTGTCACTGGTTGGGATATGTTGTCACATAGAAACATAGAAAATGTCACCAGAGAAGAACCTTTCGGCCCATCTAGTCTGCCCAATTACATGGATACTTTACCTGGATTTATCTTTTGTTTAGGATAGCCTTATGCCTATCCCATGCTTGCTTAAATTCAATTACTGTTTTGGCCTCTACCACTTCTACTGGAAGGCTGTTCCATGTATCCACCACCCTCTCAGTAAAATAATGCTTCCTGATGTTACCTTTAACAAGGGGTGGGATATATTGTCACAGGGTGTGATATGGTGTCACAGGGTGGGATGTCTTGTCCCTGGTTGGGATATGTTGTCACGGGATGGGATATATTCTCACAGTGTGGGATGTCTTGTCACAGGGTGGGATATATTGTGTCACTGATTGGGATATGGTGTCACGGGGCGGGATATATTGTCACTGGATGGTATATATTGTCACAGGGTGGGATATGGTGTCACGGGGTGGGATGTCTTGTCAGGGGTTGCTGGGTACCAGTAGTTCTTGTTACAGTTTAATCTGCTTTAAACGGTTACTCTTTAATTATGTGCTACATTTTTTTCACACCCATTCGACAGACTCAGACGCAAAACACGTAAATAATTGCTGATTATAGGAGCCATAAAAGCCATAACTAAATAAATTCCAGGGAGCGCGGCCGGGCCGCTCATCATCGCTCAGCCTGTAAAGTGACGGCTCAGGGCCTGAGCTAGAGAGGGAGCGGGGAACATCCAGATTCTTGCATGATCTCCTCCCACCCTGGAAGTAAACCTTGTGCCTGGCTATGTAGGTGTGCGACGCACGAGTGAGGTACGCCTCTTTCACCGGCAGGATACAATGAACCTGAATCATTGGGGTGATGCATGAAGAGCGCCTTACTCACAGCTCAAACATGCGCCGCATGACAGGAGCAAAACACACTCCGGCGTGCGTAATTTCACATCAATGCGCACAGACGTGTCCCCGCACGGCCCACAAAACCTTTTTAATGAGACTGGCAGGCTGTTTATGTTCTGTTGCGTGTCGCGGGGCTCATAACGAAGCTGTAGTGCGTATACTATGTATACCGTTGTTGTAGATCTGCGCAATAAGGGTCAGATCTCCTAAACGATCCCCCTAAATCAAGGGTCGGCAACCTGACCCGATGGTGGGTATCTTCTTCTCTGTCTGGTTTTTGAAGATTTAGAGCAGGGATCAGCAACGTCGACCTCCAGATATTTTAGAACTACCTCTCCCATGATCCTCAGCCACTCAGTAGGTTGTTTGAGCCTCATAGGAACCGTAGTTCCGAAACATCTGTAGGTCGAGGTTGCTGATCCTCTAAATCTTCAAAAAACAGAGAAGAAGATACCCACCCACAATCTGGTCAGGTTCCCGACCCTTGATTTAGGGAGATTGGATGAGAGATCTGACCCTTATCGCGCAGATCAATAACCACCGTCACAAGCGGACGCGGCCTATGTCTCTCTGGGGGTTATTCAGAGAGCACCGAAATATCACCAACGATTGTCTCCCGCACTTCGGTGACTTAATTTGGAAACCATGTTAAAGGAAAGGATTGTTGAACATCTAAAAACACATAGATTACAGGATCAGAAACAACATGGGTTTACCTCAGGGAGATCATGCCAAACTAATCTTATTGATTTTTTTGATTGGGTAACAAAAATAATAGACACAGGTGGTGCAGTAGACATTGCTTATTTAGATTTCAGTAAGGCTTTTGATACTGTTCCGCATAGAAGGCTTATCAATAAATTGCAATCTTTGAGCTTGGATTCCAATATTGTTGAATGGATTAGGCAGTGGCTGAGTGACAGACAACAGAGGGTTGTGGTAAATGGAGTTTATTCGGCGCAAGGTCTTGTTACCAGTGGGGTACCTCAGGGGTCAGTACTTGGACCCATTCTATTTAATATTTTTATTAGTGATATTGCAGAAGGTATTAATGGAAAGGTCTTTTTGCTGATGACACAAATATTTGCAACAGGGTTGACGTTCCTGGAGGGATCAGCCAAATGACAAATGATTTAGGTAAACTAAAAAAATGGTCGGAGCTGTGGCAATTGAGTTTTAATGTGGATAAGTGCAAGATAATGCACCTGGGACGTAAAAACCCAAGGGCTGAATATAGAATATTTGATACAGTCCTAACCTCAACATCTGAGGGTTGGGATTTAGGGGTCATTATTTCAGAGGATCTAAGGGTAAGTAGTCAATGTAATAGAGCAGCAGGAAATGCTGGCAGAATGCTTGGAAATGCTGGCAGAATGCTTGGTTGTGTAGGGAGAGGTATTAGCAGTAGGAAAAGGGAAGTGCTCATGCCACTGTACAGAGCACTGGTGAGACCTCACTTGGAGTACTGTGTGCAGTACTGGAGACCGTATCTCCAGAAGGATATAGACATCTTAGAGAGAGTTCAGAGAAGGGCTACTAAAATGGTGTACGGCTTGAAGGAGAAAAGTTACCAGGAAAGCTTAATGATCTTAACATGTACAGCTTGGAAAAAAGACGAGACAGAGGAGATATGATAGAAACATTTAAATACGTAAAGGGAATCCACAAGGTAGAGGAAGGGAGTATATTTAAAAGGAAACAAAGTAGCAAAACAAGAGGACATAGTCTTAGATTAGAGGGGCAAAGGTTTAAAAGTAACATCAGGAAGCATTATTTTACTGAGAGGGTGGTGGATACATGGAACAGTCTTCCAGTAGAAGTGGTAGAGGCCAAAACAGTAATTGAATTTAAGCAAGCATGGGATAGGCATTAGGCTTGTGCACCGATTTTTTTTTCGGTTTGATTCGGTTCGATTTTTCGGATTTTTAAACTTTTCGATTCGGCTCGTTTCGACCGATTTCTGTTTCGATTCGGTTCGGCTCGACTCGTTTTTCGTGTACTCTTTTTTTTTCGGAATATCGACCATTTTTCGTATTTTCGTGTCACTTTGCTCGTTTTTGTATCGACTTTTCGTAATTTCGGAAATTTTCGTTTTTCGGAATTGTACATGTTTTCGGAATATCGACCGTTTTCCGTATTTTCGTGTCACTTTGCTCGTTTTTTGTATCGCCTTTTCGTATTTTCGGAAATTTTCGTTTTTTCGGAACGCCTGTTCTCCTCGTTTCAAAGCAATAAATTTTGATTTGACACATTTCAAGTCCATTCGAAAATTCCGAAAATATTTCGTTTCGGCTCGGAAAACTTTTCGGATCTGACATTTTCGGATCTAAAAATTTTCGGAAATTCGGCCGCATCCGAAAACACGAATCGGGAAATTTCGTGAAAATTCTGAAATTCCGAAACCCGAAACGCACATCCCTAATAGGCATAAGGCTATCCTAAACAAAAGATAAATCCAGGTAAAGTATCCATGTAATTGGGCAGACTAGATGGGCCGAAAGGTTCTTATCTGCCAACATTTTTCTATGTTTCACAAACCCTGCGGTGAATTCAGCATTCACCGCAGGGTCCCCGAAGTGCGGCGAATCGACCCGGTGAACACATTTTCAAACCTCTGAAAAACCGCTGAATGAATCGGCACAGTTCAGCAGTTATCGTCGTAGTTTGGTGCAATTTGGCAGTTATCGGCACAGTTCGGTGCAAATTTTTGCCACAGTTCAGCAGTTATCGGCGCGGTTTGGTGCAATTCGAAGGTTATCGGCGCAGTTTGGCACTTAGCGTAGTTCTGTGCAATTTTTGGCACAGTTGAGCAGTTATCAGCGCAGTTTAGTGCAATTTGGCAGTTATCGGCACAGTTCGGTGCAATTTTTGCCACAGTTCAGCAGTTATCGGCGCAGTTTGGATCAATTTGAAGGTTATTGGCTCAGTTTGGCGGTTATCAGCGTAGTTCGATGCAATTTTTGGAGCAGTTGAGCAGTTATCAGCGCAGTTTGGTGTAATTCGGCAGTTATCGGCGCAGTTTGGTGCAATTCAGAGGTTATCGGTGCAATTTTTGGTGCAGTTGAGTAGGGATGAGCCGAACACTCCCCGAGTTCGGTTCGGAGCCGAACCCGAACTTTCCAAATGTTCGGATCTGAACCCGAACACGAACTCGAACTCAATGCAAGTCAATGGGGCTGAAAATTCGGTTTTTAGAGTGCCCTCCAAGAGGGCATATATGCTACATATTTGCCATAAAAGGTGTATGGGGGTCCGGGTAGTGCCCTGGGGGACAGGAAACAAAGACAAAAAGTAAAAAAAAAAAAACGTTTTTAAAGGGACAGTGAGTTTTCCATGAAATAAGGGTTAAAAATAAAAACGAAAAATTCCTTCAAATATCGTGCCTAGGAGGTCCCCATAACCTGCCCGTGAAGTGGCGGATTTATTTTCTAGGATGTGTAGAAATATGTAAAAACCAAAAAATGACATTTCAAATGACGGTAAATGCTTTTCCTTTAATCTATCCATAAACAACTGCTTGGGGCGGCAGTCTGTATGAAAAGAGGAGACATTTTCGGACACGCAGAAAAAGTTTACTGATTTTTTTGGCGGTGAAAAGCAGGAGAATGGAAACTTCTAGACCAAAAAGCCGATTTGGAAAGTGAGAAAAATGGGAGAATTTTTCTGGTTTGGCTATTTTGACCTAGAATTTTCTCTTCAGTCATTCTCCTGAGTTTCACCTTTCTCTGAATAACCCTGTCAGTGTTATTCAGAGAGCGGTGAAGAGCAGGAGAATGACTGGAGAATGGAAAATTCTAGGTCAAAATAGCCAAACCAGAAAAATTCTCCCATTTAGGCTAGGGTCAGACTAGCGAATTTTTAAAGTGCGTTTAGGCGCACTTAATCACGGCCGCACTAGCAGCAAATGACGGCCAATGACGGCCAATATACGAAGTACGGTCGCACGAAAGTCTGGCTGCGCAACGCAAGTGGAAAATGAACGCATTTTTTTGAGAACGCAGAACCGCTAGTACGGGCGTACAGAGTGCGCTGCGTCCACTAGCAGCGTGTGTGCGTGATTTGGAGACGTCAGACCCTGCTCATGTCCGGCCAACATAACGTCCAGACTCCCAAAGTTTCCTGGTTTGGATCCGTAAAAAATCACGCACAAAAATGTGCATCGTATGACCGTTTTCACGCATTCCGTGAAAAAATACGGCAATGCGTTCAGACGCACTTTCTGTCGCTGTGAAAAATGCGTTAGTCTGACCCTAGCCTTATCTCACTTTCCAAATCGGCTATTTGGTCCAGATTGTTCTCTTTTCCTGCCATTCTCCTGGTTTTCACCTTTCTCTGAACAACCCTGAGAGAGAGGTGATAGCCAGGAGAACTGGCAGGAGAAGAGAACAATCTAGACCAAATAGCCAATTTGGAAAGTGAGTTAAATGGGAGAATTTTTCTGGTTTGGCTATTTTGACCTAGAATTTTCACTTCTCCAGTTATTCTCCTGCTTTTCACCGCTCTCTGAATAACCCTGTGAATGTTTAATCCCGAGGTGAAAAATAACATTGCTTTAGATGTTAATTTGAATTTTTTTCAAACACCAGTTAAATGCAGCATATTCGGATGTTTTAGGAGGGAAATTAATTCTCAAATCTCAATCAGAAGCAGACACCACCTCAGTATAGTGTACAATGTATCAAATTGATTACCAGACTAAAAACACCTGGTGTTATGCCCGTTTATGAACAGAGGTCATTTAGAGTTGATAATCTTTCCACATACACATTAGTTTTTAATTCAATATCTAATAAACCGTTGCTTATAATATTCTGCAGTAAAGAGTCTCTTTATTTCTAGATTTTTTAGTATTTTTTAAGCATTTTCTATACTTTTTTCAAAATTTTTTTTTTTTTCGAACTCGAACCGAACACACCCAAAAAGTTCGAAGTTCGCGAACTTTCCAACTGCCGAAGTTCGGGCCGAACTCCGAACCGTCCGAACCCGAACAGCTCATCCCTGCAGTTGTCGGCACAGTTTGGTGCAGTTCGGCGGTTATCGGTGCAGTTCGATGCAATTTTTGGTGCAGTTTAGCAATTATCGGCACAGTTATCGGTGCAGTTCGGTGCTCTTTGCCGACGTCTGATAAATTCTTCAGCGACTGTAATTTTGACAAAATACGGTGACCAGTCGCTAAATTGTGAATTTGTCGTATTTTTGGCCGAAACGGAACCTCCAATGCGCACTAAAGTACGTCGAAAATCGAAGCACCGAAAACGAATGCAATTACTATGCTTTGTGAATAGATCCTCATGAATGTACATCAGGACAAAATCCCTAGTTCTTCACGCACAAGACCTAATGCAAGTGAATTAACTAACACCCCCCCCCCTCCCTAGAAAATGGCACAACCTGAAAGCATCAATTAAGCTTGCAGAGCTGTAATGGACGGAAAAATCAAATATTAGAATAAATTATAGGAAGGGTTATTATTTTATTCCAATCATTTATTCTTCTTATTTATCTTTCCTTCCATTAAAGCTTTCCGTGGTTCATCGAGGGAGAGTCTGTAGAGGTTTGCAGCTGTCCAAATTACTGTGTAATAAATGAGATATATGACTGTATCAC
Organism: Leptobrachium leishanense; assembly: GCA_009667805.1. Lineage (NCBI taxonomy): Eukaryota > Metazoa > Chordata > Amphibia > Anura > Megophryidae > Leptobrachium > Leptobrachium leishanense. The sequence continues at coordinate 146,126,271 of CM019069.1, forward strand.
GCGTTTCCATTGGAGGGGAAATATCCTGCAGCAGCATCGCCATCTAGTGTTGGGATTTAGAACTGGTTTTAAGTACAGCACATTCTTCACACCTGAGGCGTGTTCAGTTCCTCAGCAGCTGCTGAATTGTTCCATTGCAGCAGTTCAGTTTGCTGCAGCCGTCTCGCTGAACGCTTTGGCTGTGAATATGGGAGCAAAAGGGCAGAGGATTGCTTAAAGCGTCTCAATTTTTTTTTTAATGGAAATGTGTTTTTGTACATAGTTAGTCTGTAATAATTAGGAATCACGCACTGAAATCCGTGCAAACAAGTGTCCTTACTGGTAAAATCCTTTATAAATAAAAAAATGAAAAAATGAATAGTAAATACACGGAGTCCGATTAAAGTTTGAAACAAGACATAATTTATTATCCCAAAAATAATTATACAAAATAATGCAAATAAATGATATTCAATAAAATACAACAAAAAACACTGAAATCTGTCTGAAAACAAGGGTGAGATTATGTATGGTCTGTTTCTTATCCTGTAGTGCCACCTAGTGGCCGTTCATAAACATTGCACATTGGAAAAGAGTGTATTCTAATTTTTTTTTAAGTTTGCTGCCTGGTCCCGCCCCCCTGCATCGTGTGACTCGCAGGGAGCATAAGGCTGGGGTCAGACCAGCGCACTTTTAACGTGCGTTCTGGCGCACATAATTACGTCCGCACTAGCAGCAGATGACGGGCAATATACGATGTACGGCCGCACAAAAGTCCGGCCGTGCAACGCAAGTGGAATTTGAACTTATTTTTTTGAGAACGCAGAACCGCTAGTACTGACGTACAGAGTGCGCTGCGGCATAGCGGCGTGTGTGCGAGATTAGGAGATGTTAGACACTGCTAATGTCCAGCCTACATAACGTCCAGACGCAAAAAGAGTTTTATTGACGATCCGTACAAAATCACGCCTGAAAATGCGCGTCGTCTGACAGTTTTTGCGCATTCCGTGAAAAAATACGTCAATGCGTTCGGACGCACTTTTTCACGTTCGCGGGGAAAAATGCTTTCGTCTGACCCTAGCCTTACCAGGAAGCAACTCACCGCGATCACACTGCCAGGTGAGCGCAGGAGGAGGTGAGTATGCATCCAGCCCGAGTGTGGCTCGGGGTTACCGTTCGCGGTAGTGATATTTAACCCCGAGTCACACTCGGGAATACCACCAAGGAGGTTAATGAAAGCTGCTGTTTCTGCAAAATCCACTTTTGTCCATTTTATTACCACTTTAGTGTTAATGTTTACCACGTTCCAATAAATATTTGCTGTTTTGCTCCACCAAACCTTCAAACTGAACATTTCCTTATTGGATTATTTGCTGCGTGGAGGCGGCCATCTTTTTTACGTCACACTCAGCTAACCCCGCAGCACCTCTGATTCCTTGCTCCCCCTCCTGCATCCGAAATGCAGGAGGCCGCTGCAGCTTTTTTTATGCACTTTGCGTACCTACACAAGATTGCAATGCACACGCGCGCAAATTATTAATAACTGATCTTTCCATCCACTACAGCTTTTTCGAGCTTAATTGTCTGATGCTTTTGGGTTGTGCCATTTCTCGGACGGGGGCGGGGGATTAGTTATCTGATTTGCATTAAGTCTCGCACACAAGGAACTAGAAGGGTTATTCAGAGAGCAATGAATTGGGCACGGAATTGCATAGAAGGGTGACTTTCCCCATATGGTGCGATTTCGTGGCCGTTCAAAAAGCTGGCGATTCAACAAATATTGGCGAATTGCCAGCAAAATATGGCACCTGTTCGGTACCATAGAGAAGCAATGGTTAATCTATTCAGAGACACCGAACAGCAGAGAAATGTCAGTGAAATGACCTGCTGTTTGGTGGTTTCATTCGACAGGTTTAATAAACAGGCGAATCCCATAGGTTTTAATGTTAAAAAAAGTGTCTATATATATATATATACTGTATATAAACCACTGAGGGTCCCAGGAGACAGTGCCTGACTCCCCCCTCAGCAGAGCTAAGAGGAGAAGCAGTGTCAGCTGATTTCCCTAAACAAACATGGCCGCCAGCTCTCACAAACACTTCCTATCTGTAATATCCCAACCAATAGCAAGCCGCTTGGAGACCAAATTGGGCGGTGACTATCGTCATAGCCAATAGCAGCTCTTCACCCTGTCGCCCGGGAGCCAATGGCAGGGAGTATTCAGTAGAGTCAATAGCGGCGCGGAAATGTGACGTTTTGCATGTGAATGCGCTGGTCTAAGGGGGGAGACATGTCTTACGGGGCCGAGTCTGACACTGCGGATGAGGCGGTGAGAGCGACCTGTGACGATGCCTCCATCTGCAAGAGGTGAGACCTGCCGGACCCAATGCAGCCCTTCATGCAGAGCCCTCCGTGTATATGGACTGAGCCATCACACTATATACAGAGATCCCTGTGTATATGGACTGAGCCATCACACTATATTCAGAGATCCCTGTGTATATGGACTGAGCCATCACACTATATACAGAGATCCCTGTGTATATGGACTGAGCCCCATCACACTATATACAGAGATCCCTGTGTATATGGACTGAGCCATCACACTATATACAGAGATCCCTGTGTATATGGACTGAGCCCCATCACACTATATACAGAGATCCCTGTGTATATGGACTGAGCCATCACACTATATACAGAGATCCCTGTGTATATGGACTGAGCCATCACACTATATACAGAGATCCCTGTGTATATGGACTGAGCCATCACACTATATACAGAGATCCCTGTGTATATGGACTGAGCCATCACACTATATACAGAGATCCCTGTGTATATGGACTGAGCCATCACACTATATACAGAGATCCCTGTGTATATGGACTGAGCCATCACACTATATACAGAGATCCCTGTGTATATGGACTGAGCCATCACACTATATACAGAGATCCCTGTGTATATGGACTGAGCCCCATCACACTATATACAGAGATCCCTGTGTATATGGACTGAGCCATCACACTATATACAGAGATCCCTGTGTATATGGACTGAGCCATCACACTATATACAGAGATCCCTGTGTATATGGACTGAGCCATCACACTATATACAGAGATCCCTGTGTATATGGACTGAGCCATCACACTATATACAGAGATCCCTGTGTATATGGACTGAGCCATCACACTATATACAGAGATCCCTGTGTATATGGACTGAGCCATCACACTATATACAGAGATCCCTGTGTATATGGACTGAACCATCACACTATATACAGAGATCCCTGTGTATATGGACTGAGCCATCACACTATATACAGAGATCCCTGTGTATATGGACTGAACCATCACACTATATACAGAGATCCTGTGTATATGGACTGAGCCATCACACTATATACAGAGATCCCTGTGTATATGGACTGAGCCATCACACTATATACAGAGATCCCTGTGTATATGGACTGAGCCATCACACTATATACAGAGATCCCTGTGTATATGGACTGAGCCATCACACTATATACAGAGATCCCTGTGTATATGGACTGAGTGATCACACTATATACAGAGATCCCTGTGTATATGGACTGAACCATCACACTATATACAGAGATCCCTGTGTATATGGACTGAGTGATCACACTATATACAGAGATCCCTGTGTATATGGACTGAGCCATCACACTATATACAGAGATCCCTGTGTATATGGATTGAGCCCCATCACACTATATACAGAGATCCCTGTGTATATGGATTGAGCCCCATCACACTATATACAGAGATCCCTGTGTATATGGATTGAGCCCCATCACACTATATACAGAGATCCCTGTGTATATGGACTGAGCCCCATCACACTATATACAGAGATCCCTGTGTATATGGACTGAGCCCCATCACACTATATACAGAGATCCCTGTGTATATGGACTGAGCCCCATCACACTATATACAGAGATCCCTGTGTATATGGACTGAGCCATCACACTATATACAGAGATCCCTGTGTATATGGACTGAGCCATCACACTATACACAGAGATCCCTGTGTATATGGACTGAACCATCACACTATATACAGAGATCCCTGTGTATATGGACTGAGCCATCACACTATATACAGAGATCCCTGTGTATATGGACTGAGCCATCACACTATATACAGAGATCCCTGTGTATATGGACTGAGCCATCACACTATATACAGATCCCTGTGTATATGGACTGAGCCATCACACTATATACAGAGATCCCTGTGTATATGGACTGAGCCATCACACTATATACAGAGATCCCAGTGTATATGGACTGAGCCATCACACTATATACAGAGATCCCTGTGTATATGGATTGAGCCCCATCACACTATATACATAGATCCCTGTGTATATGGACTGAGCCATCACACTATATACAGAGATCCCTGTGTATATGGACTGAGCCATCACACTATATACAGAGCCCCCTGTGTATATGGACTGAGTGATCACACTATATACAGAGATCCCTGTGTATATGGACTGAGCCATCACACTATATACAGAGATCCCTGTGTATATGGACTGAGCCATCACACTATATACAGAGATCCCTGTGTATATGGACTGAGCCATCACACTATATACAGAGATCCCTGTGTATATGGACTGAGCCATCACACTATATACAGAGATCCCTGTGTATATGGATTGAACCCCATCACACTATATACAGAGATCCCTGTGTATATGGACTGAGCCCCATCACACTATATACAGAGATCCCTGTGTATATGGACTGAGCCCCATCACACTATATACAGAGATCCCTGTATATGGACTGAGCCCCATCACACTATATACAGAGATCCCTGTGTATATGGACTGAGCCATCACACTATATACAGAGATCCCTGTGTATATGGACTGAGCCCCATCACACTATATACAGAGATCCCTGTGTATATGGACTGAGCCCCATCACACTATATACAGAGATCCCTGTGTATATGGACTGAGCCATCACACTATATACAGAGATCCCTGTGTATATGGACTGAGCCATCACACTATATACAGAGATCCCTGTGTATATGGACTGAGCCATCACACTATATACAGAGATCCCTGTGTATATGGACTGAGCCATCACACTATATACAGATGCTGCTGCTCTTTCTCGCGTCCAGCATGTAGCAACGGGGGAACAACCCCAACTGTATTTATTAAAAATGTCCCTTTTACTGTTTGTTATATCGTTCCTCCACACCCCATCCAAAAATCTAACTATATAAAAAAAATTCTACATATTTTTAGGAGCCAGGCACGATATGTTTTCTAGATTAGAGCCTTGCAGCCCCTCGGATACATCTAACCCTGTAATAAATAATGTCCTCACTCCTTACAGTCCTGTCAGTAAATACCTGTATGACCATATTATATGGGGTGGGGGTCACAGTAACTAATAAATTGCCCTCTGTGACGACGAGGCTTCTCTTCTCCGATAGCCACCCTAATCTATTTAATGGGGGCGGCCACATCCGTCAGCACAAAGTTACTATTAACCCTTTTGACCCTGGCATGGCTTTAGTGTTTTGTGTATTGATGGTGTTTATTCCTCCCCTCAGGTTCGCAGTGAGCGCCGGGTACTGGAAAGACCCCTATATTCAGTATTTTGTGAGGCAGGCGAAGGAAAGGAAAGCGCCTGAGATTAACAGAGGTACGTCTTAGAATATATATATATATATATATATATTCTAAGTCATTTTCTATTATTTTGTAACAGACAGTAATAGATAAAATATATATATATATATCTATTACTGTCTGTTACAAAATAATAATAGAAAATGACTTAAAAAAAAATAATATATATATATATATATTTTTTTTATTTTAACCGCCTTTTAAAGTATAGCAGTTTTTTCTTCCTGCAGTTCGGCAGCGGCGGTTTGGTCGTTGTTGGCTTCCGTTCGGCGCACTTCGGGGACCCTGTGGTGAAGTCGGCAAACTTGAATCACCGAATAGCACCAAAGTGCGCCGAACGAGAGGGCACCGAACTGTCGATGCTCTCTGAATAATCCTCATAGTTTTGAAAAAAGGTTTGACCAAAACTGGGTTAAATAAAAAAAAAAAAAACATTATTAAATTGTACGGAATCCTTTTTTTTTTCCAATTTTTTTATTTTACATTTTTGATTGCTTTCTATGTTTCTATTAAATATTCTTATTCTTGTGCAATGTACATTTTGTTGCTTCGATGCCTAAGGCTTAGTGACCAGAGAATCCTCCTGCAGGTGGTACTGCTACTCCCCCTGCTGTCCTATCGGAGCAAAACAACACTGCTGGAAACCTTAGGGTTACTTTGGGGTTTAGCATCAAGGGAACTGTGTGTTGAGGGATACTTCTAGGGTTAGGGTCTCTTCTAGGGCTACATGTAGGGTTAGGGTCATTTTTGTTTTATATTCTAGGATTTGGGTCATTATCTTTTTTTAAATAAATGCAAAAGTTTTAAAAATCGACAGTAATTTAATATGGGAATTTAAATCCTAAATTATATATATTTTTTAAAAGATTAGAATATATATATTATATTATATTATAATCTTGTAAAAATATCTATTTTTCGAGATTTAAATTATTGTGGATTTTTTTTTCCCCTTACTTTTTTTGATTTATTTAAAATAAATGCAAGAAAGTAAACAATCAACAATGATTTAATATGGGAATTTAAATCTCCAAAAAATTATATTTTTTTAAAAGATTAGAGCTATTTCTAATTTTTTAAAAAATATAATTTTATTTGAGATTTAAATTCCCATATTAAATTTATTGTGGCCTGATTCCGTTATCGCGTGCACTCGATCCGATCTCAACCTGGAGCAGCACAAAGGAATGTTGTTTATCGCAAATAAATTCCTTTTGCATATTGTCTTCAGAACTCGTTTCCAGAGTTGCTGCGCATCGGATGTTACGGCTGATGTCCCGCGGCTCGCTGCACCTCTCTCGGCGTCTGTAGTCGACCTGTGTCTCTCGGGTGCGTGCTGCAGTAGCAATGTTTGACCAGCGGGGGGAGCCCTGTGTCTGTCAAATAAGTTTACTATGTTGTATTACATTGTGGAAATGTATCAACACGCGTTTTTATATATATATTATGGGTAATGGAAAGGGATTTTTTCTTGGTTTTTTTTTTTCTTTCATAAAACCACTGGGTCCTGCTGTACTTGGTAATGAAGGGGTTAAATGGGAATCAGATAAGCAATTCTTGGTTTGACTTCACCCCAAGCCCAAGGATTTTGCTGGTCTGACCTGTGAGCAGTGCGTGAGTCCGGTCGTCCCTGTCCTGCGTGTGTTGGATGCTTAGCCTGCCGGGATGTCCTGTGTTCTCTCATTTATTAGGATACTATGCTCGCGTGCAGGGCGTCCATCAGCTGCTCAGGGCCTTCCTCAGGACGACCGAGTGCAACTGTCAGGTTATAAACCTCGGAGCTGGACTGGACACCACGTTCTGGAAACTGAAGGTACGGCCTGACGCAACAACATATATGTATTCAATACATTAAAGGGCCAGTACCACAAAACCATGAAATGTCCTTATTGTGTTTATGTGATGTTGCTGATATCTTACATGTGTTTTGTTTTTCTCTTGTATGTTTAGTTAAGAGAATATTTTCCTCTGTGTCACTGGGTGCATCCATTGTGTGATATTTTCCTCTATATGTGTCACTGGGTGCATCCATTGTGTGATATTTTCCTCTATATGTGTCACTGGGTGCATCCATTGTGTGATATTTTCCTCTATATGTGTCACTGGGTGCATCCATTGTGTGATATTTTCCTCTATATGTGTCACTGGGCGCATCCATTGTGTGATATTTTCCTCTATATGCGTCACTGGGTGCATCCATTGTGTGATATTTTCCTCTATATGCGTCACTGGGTGCATCCATTGTGTGATATTTTCCTCTATATGTGTCACTGGGTGCATCCATTGTGTGATATTTTCCTCTATATGTGTCACTGGGCGCATCCATTGTGTGATATTTTCCTCTATATGTGTCACTGGGTGCATCCATTGTGTGATATTTTCCTCTATATGTGTCACTGGGTGCATCCATTGTGTGATATTTTCCTCTATATGTGTCACTGGGTGCATCCATTGTGTGATATTTTCCTCTATATGTGTCACTGGGCGCATCCATTGTGTGATATTTTCCTCTATATGCGTCACTGGGTGCATCCATTGTGTGATATTTTCCCCTATGTGTGTCACTGGGCGCATCCATTGTGTGATATTTTCCTCTATATGCGTCACTGGGTGCATCCATTGTGTGATATTTTCCTCTATATGCGTCACTGGGTGCATCCATTGTGTGATATTTTCCTCTATATGCGTCACTGGGTGCATCCATTGTGTGATATTTTCCTCTATATGCGTCACTGGGTGCATCCATTGTGTGATATTTTCCTCTATGTGTGTCACTGGGCGCATCCATTGTGTGATATTTTCCTCTATATGCGTCACTGGGTGCATCCATTGTGTGATATTTTCCCCTATGTGTGTCACTGGGTGCATCCATTGTGTGATATTTTGTGTTGTAAACTGCCCCTCCCCCAGTATCTTTCCATCACTTGCTAGTCACTTTGCAGCTTTGGCCATAGAATGGAGTGAATGGGTCAGTCACCGACTCCCATCATTGTATTGTGTGGGATGTATTCAAAGGACATCACAAGGGGGTAGATTAGATGTCTTTTAAGCTCCCCTGTTTTATCTCATTCAGCTGCCAGCTCTTTTCTCAGGTAGCCCGGAGAACACAATAGACCCCCTGCCATTCCTATAAGCGATCGACAAGCAGAAATGGTAACCCTGACCCTAAAATGAACCCTAATCTTCATAAAACAAGCAGAAACACTAATACTGACTCGAAACATAACCATAAAACATGAAGAATTAGTGACTCCCAACCCTAAAATCATAAACCATGCAGAATTAACCCCCTTCACTGCTGAGCATTTCACATTGTAAAAAAAACACGTTTTTCTTTTTTTTATTTTCTTTACTTTAAACATGGTCATGTTTGGTATCATTGGAAAGGCCAAGCTCTGGCCTTTCTAATGATACCAAACATAACCCTACTAGCTGCCAACATTCAGGAGATATTTGGGTTCAAAGGAACCCCCTATCTTTCCTTAGGAGTTAATGAGGACGGTCCCCACACGTCCTCAGCAGTGAAAGGGTTAATAACCCAAACTCCAAACTAATGCTTACCACAAAACCAGCAGAAATCGAGATATATGTGTTACATAACTTTGTGTCTCTTTTTTAAGACCTTCCTATTATATTGTAATAAAGCGCGTGTCTGGATATCAGAAACCTCAAAACGTGTCGCGCAATCCCCATGATTCCCAGTTTTTACACCGTCGAAATAACAAAAAGCCCAATCTGCTGCTTCCAAACATTTTCTGAATCCGAAATCCCGTCGATCTGATGTAGCTTTGTGTTCGTGTGGACGTCTGGTGGTCAGCGTTCTTCCCAGCACCAGCAGATGGCGCCAAATCCTGAATAAGGGCTTCACATACAGTGAATGCGTATACAGCGTTTACCGGGGGGGGGGGGGTCAAAGCAGTGTCAAACCGCTCAATCGCAATTGTGTCCTGGGACAATGGAGTGACGGGGAATAGTGTCATAAAGTGACATTTTAATCAGCACAAACTCCTAGTTATGTATTAATAGTTACACAATAACTGTGTGTGTGTGTGTGTGTGTGTGTGTTCTAACTCCCCCAGCATGGTATGATCGTTATGCATGGATAGCTTAATGGTCTTTCTAGACCTTGTTTTTTGGCTTATTAATTTATACATGTTCAGTGCGCCCCAAAACCCTAGATCTGGGGGTGTTTAAACACTGACGGTTGCTGTAGGTTTACGTGGCTTCTACACGGAGAGACATCAGGCGTTTATAGCCCCGGAAGGCCGTCCACCTGCTGAGCATCGAATACAAAAACCCGAAGCCGGTCTGTCCACCATCGCGAATAAAGCAGGAGCTGGTCTGTTGCAGAACGTTTACACGTTTCGGCTCCTTCCCGGAGCTTTTTCAAGCAGGACGGCACAATGTAGATACTACTTTAAACACAGCGAAATCTACAACAACTGAGCCGATTGGAACGTTGAGCCATCGCTTTGAGAGCCACTGGATTGGCTAGGGTGGTCAGCCTCCCTATAGTCATGTGACCAGCTGCCTGTTTGTCATCTCTTGCAGAGGTCAGAGACCAGCGCTGGATTCAGGCACGTTTTAATGGAAACTAAAGGGCTAAAAATGGAAGGGGGGAGTGTGGAGGGGTTAATGTTTAACCCCTGTGTTTCCTGCCATTTTAAGGCTGGCCGTCCACTGGGTCCATATTAGTGCGACGAACAAGTCGCCCGACTAATCCCACGACACCAGAGGAGCTTTAACCCTCTTCGACCGCCTCCGACTTCCATCGGACGACTTCGTGCGACTACATCAGACTAGCGATCTTTCCCATTTGAACGGGATTTGTCGGATGAAGTCGAACAACTTGGTTCAGCAAACATGAAAAAAATAGTCCTGTTTTTTGGTGATTCAGTTCGGCTGGTAAAACAGATGATCAAATGTAAAATAATATTTTCGTTTTCATCCTCGTATCTTTATTAAACCGTTTATTTTCGTTTACCGCAAAAAAAAGTCTTTATTCTGCTTTAACATCTTTTTGTGTTTCTCTTACATTTCTTCAAAAGGAAAACAAATTATTCTACATTTTTTTACAAAGGCTTTTTTTTTAATTTTTTGGACCTTTTTTATATATTCCGTCCACACATTTGAAATGTTGTTTTTTTTTTTAAAAAAAAAAAAATTGTATTATTGCGTCACCACCTGTTATAAGAAAACGGTTATTTTTTTTTTTGGGTTTCCTTTTTCCCCTACAGTTCAGCGACCCCCCCCCCCTTTTTTTTTTTTACCTTTTTCTCCTCCAGCAGTATTTCGGCAGTCTGTCCGTCGGTCGACCTGGGTCATCCATAGTCGATTCCTGTGGACGACTCAGATCGTAGAAAAAAAGTTGTCTGTAGTCAGATGACCCAGTCGGCCGTCCAATTACAGACCCAGTGGACTTCCAGCCTAACCCTATAGTAGTATCCCTTTAAGATGCCGTGTCTTTACACAATCAGCCGTGCGTCAGAAGAAGATAAACACGACTTTACGTAACCAGAAGCGCAAAAAATAGCTATACAGCATGTGCAATGATGCAAATAATCATACTGTTAGGAAATCCAGGCATTACAGGGTTAATCAGAAGAAAAACGATCAGCGAGGCGATGTGTAAAAATGCTTAAATTTACAGTTTGGCGAGCCGGAGGCAAAGACCATGCGTGGCATAACAAACAAGAGGAAAATGTGCAACCTGCAAAACAGGAGTGACGTGCGGCGTACGGGGGGGTCCCGAGAAGTGGTGCACAAGCAACGTCTTTACGGAGAGTAACTTTAATAAGCCAAAGGGTCCCTTTTGTTGAAACGAACATACATATCTTTTTTTTTTTTATTATTATTTTTTTTTTTTTAATTCTCGTTCTCGCCACCAAAACATTTGTTTAACCCCTTCACTGCCGAGATCGACTATAAGCAATCTGCTTTGCACTCGCTGGGGCGACCGTATCGAGGATACTCATTGCTGTGTGATGCTCGATCAATGCAAAGGAATTGAGTTTATTGCAGATGATATTCCAGAATGCAACTCCTAAAGTTTTAGCACCTCAGGCGTGACAGCCGCGATGGCACAACAGCTTGACAGCTTGGATTCCTTACGTTTTTTTTTTCTCCTGTTGGGGTGGAAAAAAACGTATCCCAAGGTGTATTACAGAGATGCAGTAGCACTTTTTGGCCAGCAGATGGCACCATCTCCCTATCGTGTAGTGCAAGCATTTGAAAAGGTGCTTTTTTTGAGGATTTTCAGGAAATTGGAGAATCATAACTTTTTACTCTTCAATGCGATGGGTTTCTCAATCTGGATGTTTCTTCAGCTCCTTTTTTGCCTAAAATGTGTATTTCTAAAGCTAATTATTTATTAATGAGCCCAAAGTTTCTATTGAGGAGACGGATATATCTATATATATATAATATTATATATAATTCTTTTCAGGATGAAAACCTGCTTCCCACCAAGTTTTTCGAGGTGGACTTTCCGGCGATCGTTTCAAGAAAGCTTTACCACATCAAGTAAGCGCCGTCTCCTGACTCTTGAAACACGCGCCAGTATTGGTGAACGATACGCGTCAAGTGCGACTCGCCTGCACTTTCTATTGTGACACGTATTAGAACTTCAGCTTGTGCTACTTTCCGCGGAAATGCCTAGCCGGTAATATAACAAATCAGACAGGGTGGCCAACTTCGTTTCATGTTTTACCCATGATGCCTTGTCCTTATGGGTTCGTCTTCCCTCCTGCCTTGCCGTCGTCTTCCCTCCTGCCTTGCCGTCGTCTTCCCTCCTGCCTTGCCGTCGTCTTCCCTCCTGCCTTGCCGTCGTCTTCCCTCCTGCCTTGCCGTCGTCTTCCCTCCTGCCTTGCCGCCGTCTTCCCTCCTGCCTTGCCGCCGTCTTCCCTCCTGCCTTGCCGCCGTCTTCCCTCCTGCCTTGCCGCCGTCTTCCCTCCTGCCTTGCCGCCGTCTTCCCTCCTGCCTTGCCGCCGTCTTCCCTCCTGCCTGCCGCCGTCTTCCCTCCTGCCTTGCCGCCGTCTTCCCTCCTGCCTTGCCGCCGTCTTCCCTCCTGCCTTGCCGCCGTCTTCCCTCCTGCCTTGCCGCCGTCTTCCCTCCTGCCTTGCCGCCGTCTTCCCTCCTGCCTTGCCGCCGTCTTCCCTCCTGCCTTGCCGCCGTCTTCCCTCCTGCCTTGCCGTCGTCTTCCCTCCTGCCTTGCCGTCGTCTTCCCTCCTGCCTTGCCGCCGTCTTCCCTCCTGCCTTGCCGTCGTCTTCCCTCCTGCCTTGCCGTCGTCTTCCCTCCTGCCGTCTTTCTTGCCGTCTTTCTTGCAGTCTGTCCTGCCGTCTTCCCTCCTGCCCTGCCGTCTTCCCCTTAGACGGGCGCTCAAAGTCTCCCAGGGTCTCTGACTCAAGAAATCTCCCAAATATTAGCCTGTATTATTATCATTATTACTATATTGTTTTAATGACCTCATACATACAGGAGAATAACCTCCACATTCTGATCGACAGGTCCAAACCTCCGCTGTCAAAGCCGATAATGGAATCTCATTCCGGGGAGTCGCTTTTAATAGGTAAGTGCAATAAATCTATTCCTGTGTCATAACGTGCTGAATAACGGTCACAGTGTCGCTGCGTAACTCAAACCACAGCATTATATGGACCCATTGAACGATGGAATATGGTATTGTGTGAACTGCCCAAATGAATTCACCCTGCAGCGAGCTTGCTGACATCACCAGTAATGTAAAGATCCCGGTGACACGCATTTGGGCAGAGGAAGCTCCTCCTCTTCCTTTTGGAGGCTTGTACTTTTTAAACCCCTTAGGCCGCCGGGGTCAGATGAGTGCGCTACGCGTGGTCCCAGCCTAAAATTCTATATCCTGGAGCCGGTTTTCTGATTTTCCAGAATACAGCCAGATCGAGTTTCCTCGATGTCGGGTTTGATGGGGCTTTTTAACGTCACGTTGGCACAGCAGCGACAGGGTTAAAGTCCTGCTTCTGCTGATCTCGCATCACACATAATCCGCTTGTAAAGGAAAACCGTTAAAAGGGTTAAAGAGTGATAGATATATCAATTTTTTTTCTTTTTTTACGACTGTGATTTGTGCCGTGTTAATGCTGGCCAATCCTGAGCAGAGGCTGTGGCTTATCCGCCCGGGTGTTTTGAGCTCTGGATGGAGAAATGTCACCCGTTTCGATCACATCATTTAATTACTATAGGGTTTAATTGCCCCCATTTCTTTTTTTCCATTTTTGGCCGGCGCTGCCTGCCCCGTGTGAAATTCTTTCAGCCGCTCACCTGCGATTTCATAACCCGGGATCATTCGCTGATCGTAAAGCTCACGATTTCATGGCTTTTATTCATTTAGCTGCTTAAATTGACACGTCGTAAAGCCCTGCTATCAATGTGAAAGGTGCACGGGGCCGTGGAGAGCGTGCACTTTGCCCGGACACCTCTATAACCTCGCTCGTAACTTTGGATCGGGAGGCTGAAAAATTCCTTGTGGCTGTGTTGAGAGGGGGGGGGGGGCAACAAATAAAAAATATATTGTTAATCTGCTAAACATGCAGTTACAGCGATTTATAAAGCGTTAACGAGTTACGTAGCGCTGTACAATGGGTGAGACAGGATAACCTATACATACAAGTTAAACACACAGGAACAGGCGAGAGCGGAGCTTGCACAAGAGCTTACAATCTAAAAGGAGAGCAGAATTTTAAAGGATGGAATGTCATTTGATTAATTATTTCCTTTTTTCTCATCCCTATTTCTAAATGCACTGTGGATTTTTTTTAAAATTTATATAAAAAAAAATAATAAGGAAAGAGTGATCAAGTCCTCTCTTGGACTGAAATGTCAGTATTTTTGGGTAACTCTGGGTAAGACATGCGAATGACATCTGTCTCCTTTTTACATACATACATACATACATACATACATACATTCTCAAAATTATTCAACCCCCACTGAAATTGAGTGTTTTGGCCAGTTTGACATTGATTTTGATCATTCAGTCATCTTGCTTACAATTAAATCAAAGAGGCACGTGTAGGTCAGACAAATATAACATAACATTTATAATGAAATAACCACAAATGTCTTTTCTGTGCTCACATCATTATCAGTTTTATTCAACCCCCAAGTGACATTCAATCTTAGTACTTAGTACAACATCCTTTTACAGTTATAACAGCTTTTAAACGTGAAGCATAGCTTGACACAAGTGTCTTGCAGCGATCTACAGGTATCTTCGCCCATTCGTCATGGGCAAAAGCCTCCAGTTCAGTCACATTCTTAGGCTTGCGCACTGCAACTGCTTTCTTTAAGTCCCACCAGAGGTTCTCAATCGGATTTAAGTCAGGTGACTGCGATGGCCATTCCAAAATGTTCCAGCCTTTAATCTGCAACCATGCTCTAGTGGACTTGGAGGTATGCTTGGGATCATTGTCCTGTTGAAAGGTCCAACGTCTCCCAAGCCTCAGGTTTGTAACGGACTGCATCACATTGTCATCCAATATCTCCTGGTACTGAAGAGAATTCATGGTACCTTGCACACGCTGAAGCTTCCCTGTACCTGCAGAAGCAAAACAGCCCCAAAGCATGATTGACCCCCCCCGCCATGCTTCACAGTAGGCAAGGTGTTCTTTTCTTCATAGGCCTTGTTCTTCCTCCTCCAAACATAGCGTTGATCCATGGGCCCAAACAGTTCTAATTTTGTTTCATCAGTCCACAGAACACTATCCCAAA
Source organism: Leptobrachium leishanense (assembly GCA_009667805.1). Classification (NCBI taxonomy): domain Eukaryota; kingdom Metazoa; phylum Chordata; class Amphibia; order Anura; family Megophryidae; genus Leptobrachium; species Leptobrachium leishanense. The sequence goes on from CM019069.1 coordinate 146,141,699, forward strand.
ACTTCTGTGGTTTGTCCACATGACTTTTGGCATACTGCAGTCGACTCTTCTTATTCTTTGGAGACAGCAAGGGGGTGCGCCTGGGAGTTCTGGCATGGAGGCCTTCATTATGCAGTGTGCGCCATATTGTCGGAGCTGAAACTTCAGTACCCACATCTGACAAATCTTTTCTCAGTTCCTCAGCAGTCACACGGGGACTTTTCTCCACTCTACGCTTCAGGTATCGCACAGCAGTCGAAGTCAGCATCTTCTTTCTGCCACGACCAGGTAGCGTTTCAACAGTGCCCTTTGCCTTGAATTTGCGAATGATGCTTCCTATGGTCTCTCTTGGTATGTTTAACATCTTTGCAATCTTCTTATAGCCATTGCCCTTCCTGTGGAGAGTAATCACCTCTTCTCTTGTCTTCCTGGACCATTCTCTTGACTTCACCATGTTTGTAACCACACCAGTAAATGTCTAGAAGGAGCTGAGTATCACAGTCATTTTAAAGCTGCCTAATTGGTGCTTATTATGCTTTATTGCTGCTCCGTGACATCCACAGGTGTTTTCAATACCTGATTGAAAACACTTGAATGAACCTCTGTTCTTCAGAGTGGTAGTCTTTAAGGGGTTGAATAATTGTGTCAATGAAGAATTCACAAAAGAAACATTTACTACTGTATTACAAAACCAATTGATGTCATTTTAGTTGCATATGGTTCTTTAAAAAGTCCTTGTAGGATTTCATTCTGAATACAATTACAAATGTACACTAAATTCCCTAAAACCCTTTACAGCATTGGGGGTTGAATAATTTTGAACACAAGTTTGTGTGTGTGTGTGTGTGTGTGTGTTTAATGTATATATATTCAATCAATCAATCTCCGCCTCTGCAAAAACATGACTCCGGTGCTGGGTACTGGCTGCAGACTCTTAGATGTCCACGGAGACTTTGCAATGAAATGTATTAAATCAAGGTTTCAGTCCTCACAGGGACTTTTATTAAGATCTTGATAAAAGTCCATGAGAACTGAAACCTCGATTTTAATACATTTCATTGCAAAGTCTCCGTGTTGTGGGTTATTGTGTGTGCGTATACATATATTACAGACACTCCACGCTCTGGTTAAGTGATTAAGTTAACACCAACCTTGTAATATTGCCCTTTTTATTAAATATATAGATGTATATTTAATAAAAATTATTTTATTTGTAATAAATATATATATTTAATATTCTTCTATAGCGCCAGCATATTCCACAGCGCTGAACAATGGGCACAATATAGACAGGGTTACAATACATTGAGACTGAACAATATTCGATAAACCAGTACAGGAGGAAACGAGGACCCTATTCCCGTGGGAACTTATGGGGGTCACAGCCTTGTCACCTTTTGTGTGAAGCTTTGATGGCCTTGTGGATCTAACTTGTGACTTTTTCTTCTGTTTTGCATCTGTTTATTTCTCTCCGTATCGATTCATTTCTCGGAATATTGTGACACGTTCTGCTTATTTATTTATTTCGTCCTACGTTGCCAGCGGTGACATTCTTCTTCAAACAAAAAAATCTTTGGGGCAGGGGTCAGCAACCTTGGCCCTCCATAAGTTTTGTAACTACATTTCCCATGAGCTCAGACAACCTACTAAGTGGCGGAGCATCATGGGAGTTGCAGTGGTGGTTACATAATGTGTCCTGCGGTGGTTTTACACGGCGCCTGTTACTCAATCCACATTCTGTGTCTCCTCAGACGCTCACAGCCTGGATTCTTCTCGTTACTCCATCATTGGGGCTGACCTCAGGAACCTGAAGGATCTGGAAGAAAGGTTGAAGAGATTCAGTCTGGACACACAGTAAGGTGTCTGTTTTGCATTAAATCAACATCTTTAGTGATTGCGTCCAGCGCGTCGCCTCGTCTGTTTAACTTCTGTCTTAAATCACTGCTCTGACCCCCCCCCCCCCAGGGTCTGCGACAGCATCACTGATGCTTCTGAACTATATGTCCCATGATGCTCGGTCTCTCTTTAAGGAACACTTCCACTAACATAAGCTATAGATTACATGTACAATATAAATAAACCTCCTAAAACACTTTATAAAACACACACTGATGCTTTTTTTTTCTGTTTTAAGTAATCGCATGTAAAAAGGAAAAATATTGTTGTTTTTTTAAAAAAAAAAAAAAAAAAAAATATTTCCTGTTTCTATTTTGTGGATTTTTCTCATGATGCAACATTTACCAAAACCTGCAAATTTTTTACTTTACTGCTGTGGTTTATTTTATACAGTACTTTAACAGTCAAAGCTTTGCTATGTGTCTCTTGTGTATTTAAATCTGCAATTTTTACCAGTTAATGAGGTGGAGGAGGGAATGTCTATATAAGGTTGCAGGAGGTCCATTGTGTTCTTCAGGCTACCTGAGATAAGAGCCTGCAGCTGATTGAGATTAGAAGGCTTTTAAGATCCTTGTTTTATCTACCCCCTGGTGATGTCCTTTGAATACATCCCGCACAATACAATGATGTGAGTCGGTGACTGACCCATTCACTCCATTCTATGACCAAAGCCACACAGTGAGGAGCAAGTGATGGAAAGATACTGGGGGGGCATGTTACAACACAAAATATCACACAATGGATGCGCCCAGTGACACATATAGAGGAAAATATCACACAATGGATGCACCCAGTGACATATAGAGGAAAATATTCTCTTACCTAAACATACAAGAGAAAAACAAAGCACATGTAAGATATCAGCAACATCAAATTAACAGCATCGTGGGAGAGGTAGTTCAGAAACATCTGTGTTGCCAAGGTTTGCTGTCACTGGTCTATGAGGACCTCAATCCATCAACAAAATGTGTTGTGTGTCAATCCATCAAAAAAATAACAGTGTGTGGGTTTTTTATTTTGGGGATATTTGCATAGAATGATGAGATACGTTAGTGATGGGACCCCAGCGCTGAATAAGGGAGGTGTCATCTGCTTATGATGGGGAGTATTGGTAATGGGGTTTGTAGGGATGGGCGGAGGTAACATCACACATGTTCGGCAAATCCTTTCCGTCACTGACTCCTCGTCTTTCCAGGTTACCCACCGTCCTAATGGCAGAATGCGTCCTGGTCTACATGTCTCCCGAGCAGTCCTCCGGCTTGTTGAAGTGGGTGGCGGACACCTTCCCGACGGCCATGTTTATTAACTATGAACAGGTGGGTTCCCCTTGCTTCCCTTTTAAAGGTAAACTCGAGTCACCGTGATCACTTAAGCCAGCGATGGCAAACCTTGCCATTCCAGGTTTGCAATTACATGTCCCAATATGCTTAGTCTCACTTAGGGCTGGCAGAGCATCATGGGACGTGTAGTTCAGAAACCTCTGAAGTGCTAGGACTTCAGGTAAGCAAAGTGGTCATGGTGGCAGGAGTCTGTCCGCCTTCCCAGCAGGCCATGGGCACTGTGACAGCTTTACGAGTCACCCCTTGACAGTTTTTTTTGGTGGTCTGTGACCTCCCATTTTCTGAAAACGATGTCACTTCACTATCGTGTGCTGACGTAGTTTGACGAGTCATCGGTTGAACCAGCCAACTCTGTAATGCCTCGCAGTGCTTCTGGACTATGAGGCATCTGATTGGCTGCCTGTGCACGTGCCAGTGGTCATGGGGCTGCTACCTGCACCCAGGGACCCAAAGTGGGGTAACTGCGGTGCAGGACAATAGATAAGGCGAACGCTCTAGGCCAGGGATCAGCAGCCTTGGCTCCACAGATGTTGCGGCACTACATCTCCCATGATGCTCAGCTACTCTGTAGATTGTCTGAGCCTCGTGGGAAATGTAGTTCCAAAACATCTGTAGAGCCAAGGTTGCCGACCCCTGTTCTAAGCATAAAATGGTATTAGGGTTAGGGGGAGATGTCAACGGGGGTCAGTAATGAACCCCACATGGGTTTCACCATTTCTTTGCCTACTGATGGGCTGTCAGACTCACGGCTCCCAGATGTTGATGCCTACATTTCCCTGAGTTCCTTCAGTGCGATAGATGGGCGGAGAATCATGGGAGTTGTAGTTCTGAAGTATTGGGGGGGGGGCGGGAGTTTGACATCCCTTGCCTAGAGCGTCCCGTTAATAAATCGCTGCTTGTTATTGACGATCGGCTAATCTGGGACTCGCTCCGCTCACGGCATCCGTCTCCCGTCCCTCTATTCCCAGGTGAACATGGGAGATCGTTTCGGGCAGATAATGATCGAGAACCTGCAGAGAAGACAGTGTCACCTGAGCGGAGTCGACGCGTGCCAGTCTCTCGAGTCGCAGGTAAAACACCCCAACCTCCATCCGAGAAGCAGGAGGAATGCAAATCATCACACGCGGACCTGAAAGCCGCGCGCAGATTAAAAAAATACAGGTTTCAGGGAAATTCTACAGCAGCATGTCTTTTATATTTATTATAGTACGGGCTGAGTGTCCCTGATCCAACGTGTTTGGGATTTTGGAATATTTGCGTAATAATGAGATATTTTGGGGATGGGACCCAAGTGTAAACACGCCATCCCTTTATGTATCACACACTCCTTATACACAGCTTGAAGGGCGTTTATACGGGATTTATAATCCTTTTGTCAAGTGAGGTCGGGGTGGGATTTTACACTTGTGACGTCGGCGCCCAGAAAAAGATTCTGCATTTTTAAATCTTTCAGAATTCTGCATAAAGGACGCTCAGCCTTGTTTACCAGTGAAATATAACTTTAGGGAGCAGGTGGAATTTCTGGGGCAAAAATGACATTTTCTTTTCTCCAATATCCTGGCCTTGGATTGGCAATTTTAATATAGCTACTCGGAGGCGAGTATTTGCGTTTCAATAGCAACACTGAAAAGCAAATAAAAATACTTCGAACAAACTTGAAACATATCCACCAATCCCAGGGATATCCCTTGCCATGGTCTGCCGATTCCCAGCAGGGGATATCCCTTGCCGCGGTCCGCCAATTCCCAGCAGGGGATATCCCTTGCCGCGGTCCGCCAATTCCCAGCAGGGGATATCCCTTGCCGCGGTCCGCCAATTCCCAGCAGGGGATATCCCTTGCCGCGGTCCGCCAATTCCCAGCAGGGGATATCCCTTGCCGCGGTCCGCCAATTCCCAGCAGGGGATATCCCTTGCCGCGGTCCGCCAATTCCCAGCAGGGGATATCCCTTGCCGCGGTCCGCCAATTCCCAGCAGGGGATATCCCTTGCCGCGGTCCGCCAATTCCCAGCAGGGGATATCCCTTGCCGCGGTCCGCCAATTCCCAGCAGGGGATATCCCTTGCCGCGGTCCGCCAATTCCCAGCAGGGGATATCCCTTGCCGCGGTCCGCCAATTCCCAGCAGGGGATATCCCTTGCCGCGGTCCGCCAATTCCCAGCAGGGGATATCCCTTGCCGCGGTCCGCCAATTCCCAGCAGGGGATATCCCTTGCCGCGGTCCGCCAATTCCCAGCAGGGGATATCCCTTGCCGCGGTCCGCCAATTCCCAGCAGGGGATATCCCTTGCCGCGGTCCGCCAATTCCCAGCAGGGGATATCCCTTGCCGCGGTCCGCCAATTCCAGCAGGGGATATCCCTTGCCGCGGTCCGCCAATTCCAGCAGGGGATATCCTTGCCGCGGTCCGCAATTCCCAGCAGGGGATATCCCTTGCCGCGGTCCGCCAATCCCAGCAGGGGATATCCCTTGCCGCGGTCTGCCAATTCCCAGCAGGGGATATCCCTTGCCGCGGTCCGCCAATTCCCTGGAGTCCTAGAACGTCAGTGACTCCCGAAGTTCCTCCTCTTTCTTGCTGCTGACTCAGTACAGATAAGTATTGTTTTTTCTCTCTGTTGTCGGTCGTTGTTCTTGAATATTGTATTTTCCCCTTTTGTTATATATATATATTTTTTTTTTCTGTCAGAGCACCTGCTTTCTAGCTTTTTCTAAGCCTTCGTTGTGTGAGGCCCTGTCTTCCCTCGCAGCCGGATCTGCTTCCGGCCATGGCGGGATAGGCACGCATGTGCGTGCATCGCGTTTCCCCACTGTCGGCCGTTTCCTTAGTTTCAAGATGTCGCTGTCGAACTTGTTCTCCTTCTCATGTGGCCAGCTCTCAATCAGCTGACAGCTCGCTGCACCTGAGGGAGCTTTACAAAGGCGCGTCAGTTCCCGCTCTTTGCTCTGAGGTAAACTCTGCCGCTCAGCCCCGCCCCACAGGCCCTGTTAGACCAGAAGATACAGGCCCAAATCCAATTGGCCGCAAGGTCTGAGGTGGCAAATTTGTCAGAGCTTTCATAAATCTTTTCGGGATGTATTCTCTGCCGTCCAGGCCCTACAGCCGGTCTCAGACCCGGTGACATCCCGAAAGCCTGTATCTGTCGCTAACCCTGATCCCGCAGTGATTTCGCCAACGCCCGGGGTGTTCAAAAAGTCAGTCCGTAAAACAGGGCACCTGACTGACTGGAGGGGCTGATAACCCTGGGTTGGGGACCACTGCTTTACATGCAATAAATGGCCCAAGAGTCATGGGAGTTGTAGTTCAGACGCATCAGAGGGCGCCACAGTTTAAGATCCCGGCCGTCGACCCTTTGGCTGTAGGTTTGACTCCCGGGACTCTCAGCCGGCCCGATACAGCTCACTCCAAATCCCAGCGCGTCTAGGATTTATCTTTCCCACCATCTCTGTATATTCTATATCATTTTTCCCATCATCCTCCTGCGCTTTCCGTTCCCTGCTCGAGCACCTGTCAAGGTTGCCTGGCATTGATCGTCAGAGTAAATTTGTAACTTCTCCCCATTGATCTGGTGTTGCGACCTTCTCGTCTTAACCCGGCAGCGTGGAGATCTTGATCGATGCAGAGATGACCTTTTTCCTAATCGCTTCACTTGCAGAGTAGATTATTATTATGCCGCGGAATCCGCGTTCCTGACATAAAATGCTGATTGCCGGCCGTGCGTCCTGTGTTCCTGCGCCCGGCTGTAACGTAACCGCGCGGGGGGGGTGTGAAATTCACCTCTGGATGAACCTGCCTCTCCTGCAATCCTGTATATTGCACCAATTGTCCTGGCATCCGTACCCATCCATTCCAGGAACCCTGCTGAGGTGTTACCGCTCTCCACGACTTCTAATCACTTTATTTTCTGTCCATATCTGTGAGCGTAACCCGTATGTTCATGTGTAGGAATCTCGCTGCCCGCGCAGGAATCTCTTGTTTTTTCCGCTGCTCTCGGCAATAATTCAGTTTGGTCACATTGCGTCTCTGGTCTCTCCCTCTTCAGATCTGGATGTTCTCCGCTGTCCTGGGCCTATATTGCGGGCAAGCCGTCCGTGTTAACGAGTGATCCGTTAAAGGGGCTCGACCACCAAAACATGAAATGTCCTTATTGTGTTTATTTGATGTTGCGGATATCTTACATGTGCTTTGTTTTTCTCTTGTTTGTTTTTTAAGAAAATATTTTCCTCCTATATGTGTCACTGGGTGCATCCATTGTGTGATATTTTGTGTTGTATCTTGCCATCACTTGCTCCTCACTGTGCGGCTTTGGCCGTCGAATGGAGTGAATGGATCAGTCGGACTCACATCATTTGTATTGTGTGGGATGTATTCAAAGGACATCACCAGGGGTTGGATTAGAAGGCTTTTAAGCTCCCTCTCCTCTCCTTCAGCTGCCAGTTCTTATCTTGAGTAGTTTTGATCACAATAGACCTCCTGCTGTTTTAGCTAAACATCCCCTCATCCGCCTTGTATTCAAAGGACATCACCAGGGGGTAGATTAGAAATCCTATAAACTCCTTGTCTTGGCTCTTTCTGCTGCCAGCTCTTAGCTCAGTTAGCCCGGAGAACACAATAGACCCCTTGCAGCCTTATCTAAACATTCCTTCCGTCACCTCATTAATTGTTAAATACTGTACATGATAAATCACAGCCACAAAGTAAAACTCGCCATTTAGATTTTGGTAAATGTATTTTAAGCTGTAAACTGCCCCTTCCAGTATCTTTCCATCACTTGCTCATCACTGTGTGGCATTGGCCATAGAATGGAGTGAATGGGTTAGAATTCCAGAAAACCGACCTACTGATTGTCATTGTGTATGAATGACATCATCACTAGGGGTGGATTAATGTGTTGTTACCCCACTATCAGATCTCATTCAGCTGTCATCTCTTATCTCGGCTAGCCCAAACAGCTCAATAGACCCCTTGCAGCCGTGTCTAACCATTCCCTCCCTCACCACATTTGCCTCTTCACTACTTCTTTTTCCCATACCACATCTGTAAAGTGAGACTTGCCATGAGATTTTGGTAGATGTTGCATCATGGGAATAAAGCAACAGCATAATGTGTTTTTATAATGTGGTTTTGTTTGTGATACACAAGTAATATAGTTAGAGCTTTTGTTAGTGGTAGTGTCCCTTTTAAGTATAACAGCTCCCTCTGCTATTGAGCTTCTAACAAAGAGTCATCAGACTTGACCCTCCAGATGTTTTGGAACTACATCTCCCATGGGGCTCAGCTAACCTAGTAAGTGTCTGAGCATCATGGGAGATGTAGTTCCAAAACAACTGGAGGGCCAGGTTTGATGAACCCTGCTCTAATAAAGCAGCTTGGTTTGAATAGGCAGCTGACTACTAAGGGTTAATATCTGGTACCAACATTACCCTTTAATGTAGAGGTCAGCAGGCTTGACCCTCTGCATGTAGTGGAACTACATCTCCCACGATGCTCAGCCAGTCAGAACCTCACAGGAAATGTAGTTCTAAAGCATCTGGAGGGCCACAGTTGCGGACCCCTGAATCAATTATCCCCTGTCAATGGCTGAGCCCCCCATCTGTTTGTCTGTCCAGCACTTTTACGTAGTCCCTCTTACCACCCTATGTGACCCGTTATCCCACAAATGTGGTCAAGTCACCTGTCCTGCACTCTCCTCCGAGTTATCGGACCCCCAGGACATTTAAAGAGACATTCTAGTGGTTTTTGAAGTTTCCCCAAAGCTTCTCGTGAGCGCACGCACAGCTTATTCCGCGCGAGCCGCATGGACGTGCACGGTAGTGTGAGGACTCTTTTTTTTTTTTTTTTTTCTCCTCCTAGCGCACCGGCCGGCCTTGAGCTGATAGACATTCCTCTAGATTAAGCGACGGCCGTATCGGCCGCTGGAGATGTGGAATTATTAGCTGTAAAGAAGAGGCTGACAGATCCTCCCGGTGCGTAGAAAGACGCTAATCATTAGCTTCCACGGCCGAGGCCCCTGAGAGTTTATTCACTCAGCCACGACTTGCCTGGGAATAGCTAATTTTTGGGGCAGAATAGATGGTTTTGGAAAGTTTTCTAACTGACATTCCATCAGCTCTGCGTTCGGTGCCCCAAAAAACTGATATTCTTTGTGATGTCCCCCTTAATTCACCACTTGGCGAACAAACCTGGAGATGTTTGAAAGCCTAATATTTTTTTTTTTTGTTTTCTTCTTTCACAGCAGCTGGAGGTTTTTTTTCCTTTTCTCTTTTTCTTCTTGCTTTTCTTTTCGCAGCAGCTGGATGTTTTGTGTGTTTTCCTTTTTTTTTAATTTTTTTTTTTTTTATTGCTCATTTTATTTATTTGTACAACACTTTAAGTCTCTGCACGCGGCCCCTGTACCCATTGCCGGTGTCATGCGGCCTTTCTGTGTCCCTTTGCGTTGCAGATGCAGAGGATGCTGTCGAGCGGCTGGGAAGCGGCAGACGCCTGGAATATGGTCACGGTGTACGGCCACCTCCCCCAGGAAGATATTCAAAGGTACTCTACCTCCGTGAAACAGGTCACTCGTTCCCATGGGAAAGATTAGCATCCACGCGGCTCGTGGTCTCCTGGCGATGTGCCACGTTTACTACCTGTAAAGATAAAATACCTCTTTCTCTTGACATTTTTTTCTTTTCAGATAAATCGTGCTTTTTATTCGAAACTTCGTTGATTGGTGCCTTGCAATCTGTGGATTAGTTCTTTATAAAGCACCAACATACTCTGCAGCGCTGTGCAGCTTGTAGGACAAAACAAACATAGAATTCACAAACAAGCTGATCACACAGAACGATGGGAAGAGCAAAGCTTGCTCGCGTGAGCTTACAGTCTAAAGAGGAATCAGGTTTTCCCCTTACCTTCAATAGAATATCAATTCCATGCTCCAACCTCAAATTATACCTGCCGTCTGGGAAGATACAAGCAAAATACAGAGGGTATAGGGGGGTGGGCCTTGGAACAATCCAGCAGTTACAGCACTTACACAAGTGCTCTGCCAGCTGTCCAAAGAGCTTACACTCTAATGGTCATTATAGGAATAGAGGGCAGTGAGAAGTCTATGGCGTGAGGCAGAATGCAAAAGCTGCATAAAATGCATAGGCTGTGAAGGAGTTAATAATGTGTATGGAGGACTGAAAACACGTGAAGGCTGACAGCATAAAAGTAAACCAGGGACAAGTTTCTTCTGTATGTACTGTGTTCAGAGCGCGGTTAAAGGTACACTCACTCATTCTGACCACTCTATCTTTTTAAATTGGTCAGGATGTGAAGAGTGCCTGCTACCCTGATCTGGAGATATTGCGGGATGAAGTGGAGGAGTTTCTTCCAACCCATTCAGCATCATTAGCAGCCTGGATTTAAAATTCCAGGCTGGCGGTCACCAGATCGGTCACTAATGACTTCAGTACGCAGGGAGCGGCTGACATCACCCTCTCTGAGCCCAATCGCTGTAGCAAGTGTTCTCAGCGTGGCAGCCGATGGATCAGATCTGTGCATGAGCGTGCAACTCCAATCCATCGCTCTGGCAGGCGCCACAGAACTTACATAAAGTGCGTAAGTCCCATACCTCTGTGGAAGTGCAAATTGCGGAGAAAAGCTTCAGGGACTTCCTGGAGTATCTGCGCAGATCAGGAGCTACGCTCAGCGAGGGACAAAAGGTTAGGAAAATTAACCCTCCCCAAAAAAGAAAATCTAAAAAAAAAAAAAAATGGGCAGTTGCCAGGTCTTATCATTTAGCCTGGAGAACAATATTTTTGTTCAGTCTTTGCAGAAGAAAAGGAAGGAAAGGGACCTCAGTTAGGAGAGAACACTAAAGAGACATTTACATATCAGTTTACAGAGGAGGAGGTTCTACAGCAGCTGTCTAAAGTAAAGACAAATAAGTCAATGGGGCCTGATGGGATTCATCCTAAATTATTAAAAGAGCTCAGTGATGTAATAGCAAAACCGTTAACAGATTTATTTAACCAATCCTTGTTAACGGGAGTCGTCCCAGAAGACTGGAAATTAGCAAATGTTGTGCCCATTTACAAGAAGGGTAGTAGGGAGGAATCAGGGAACTATAGGCCAGTTAGTCTTACGTCAGTAGTGGGGAAATTAATGGAAACCATGTTAAAGGAAAGGATTGTTGAACATCTAAAAACACATAGATTACAGGATCAGAAACAACATGGGTTTACCTCAGGGAGATCATGCCAAACTAATCTTATTGATTTTTTTGATTGGGTAACACAAATAATAGACACAGGTGGTGCAGTAGACATTGCTTATTTAGATTTCAGTAAGGCTTTTGATACTGTTCCGCATAGAAGGCTTATCAATAAATTGCAATCTTTGAGCTTGGATTCCAATATTGTTGAATGGATTAGGCAGTGGCTGAGTGACAGACAACAGAGGGTTGTGGTAAATGGAGTTTATTCGGCGCAAGGTCTTGTTACCAGTGGGGTACCTCAGGGGTCAGTACTTGGACCCATTCTATTTAATATTTTTATTAGTGATATTGCAGAAGGTATTAATGGTAAAGTATGTCTTTTTGCTGATGACACAAAGATTTGCAACAGGGTTGACGTTCCTGGAGGGATCAGCCAAATGACAAATGATTTAGGTAAACTAAAAAAATGGTCGGAGTTGTGGCAATTGAGTTTTAATGTGGATAAGTGCAAGATAATGCACCTGGGACGTAAAAACCCAAGGGCTGAATATAGAATATTTGATACATCTGAGGGTTGGGATTTAGGGGTTATTATTGCAGAGGATCTAAGGGTAAGTAGTCAATGTAATAGAGCAGCAGGAAATGCTGGCAGAATGCTTGGTTGTGTAGGGAGAGGTATTAGCAGTAGGAAAAGGGAAGTGCTCATGCCACTGTACAGAGCACTGGTGAGACCTCACTTGGAGTACTGTGTGCAGTACTGGAGACCGTATCTCCAGAAGGATATAGACATCTTAGAGAGAGTTCAGAGAAGGGCTACTAAAATGGTGTACGGCTTGAAGGAGAAAAGTTACCAGGAAAGGCTTAATGATCTTAACATGTACAGCTTGGAAAAAAGACGAGACAGAGGAGATATTTATTTATTTATTTATAAAGGATTTTACCAGGAAGGATACATTGAGATTTCTCTCGTTTTCAAGATATGATAGAAACATTTAAATACGTAAAGGGAATCCACAAGGTAGAGGAAGGGAGTATATTTAAAAGGAAACAAAATAGCAAAACAAGAGGACATAGTCTTAGATTAGAGGGGCAAAGGTTTAAAAGTAACATCAGGAAGCATTATTTTACTGAGAGGGTGGTGGATACATGGAACAGCCTTCCAGTAGAAGTGGTAGAGGCCAAAACAGTAATTGAATTTAAGCAAGCATGGGATAGGCATAAGGCTATCCTAAACAAAAGATAAATCCAGCCTCCTGTAGCCTTATCCCACCATTCCCCCCTCATATAAAAATTGTAGATTGAATAAACAACAACCACAAAAGTAAAGCTTTTGCACAGATTTTGGTAAATGTTGCATCATGGGAAAAACCCACAAACTGGAACCAGAAAATAAAAAAAACTAACTTTATTTTTCCTTATCTAAACATCCCCGCCTCCACCATTAATAACTGTTAAATACTGTAGATTAGATAAACCACAGCCAGAAAGTAAAACTTCCCCATACAGTTTTGCTAAATGTGGCATGGGATAAATGCACCAAATGGAAACGGGAGATAAATAAAACGAATTTTATTTTCCTTTTTACATGTAATTCTAACAAAGAGAGAAAAAAACAGCAGCATGTTTTTTTATAATGTGTTTTATATGGTGGTTTTGTTTGTAATTGCACAAGTTATGTAGTTACAGCTTGTGTAAGGGGTGGTCGTGTCCCTCTAAGGGCAAAAATAGGGAGCTCTATTTTCAGCAAAGTGCCCCTTTAGCAAATGCTTATTTATCTTGGGAGCCAGCCGTGAATTTTTAGGAGCCAGGTGGCTGTTTAAATGTATTTGCGCCCTAGTATATAACGTATAACTCTGTCAATACTGGGTTACATTTGCGTTCCATTCTCCATTTGTGAAGAAATCGATTCTTCTAAGTTCAAGATAAATGGCTTCTTCTCGGTAAATAACTCCCGGCCGGCCGCAAACCTTGTTAATTCTCATTAGGAGCTGATTTCTGCCGGTGCTGATGAGGTGAAAGTGAGCGCCGTGCTTTGCTCTCTCCCCAGAATTGAGAAGCTGGAGTTTCTGGATGAGAAGGAGCTGCTGGACCAGTTACTGCTGCATTACTGTATCAGTTGGGCCACCAAGGACGCGTTACATTTGGGTAAGAATTCTGACAGTCCTACACAAAAAATACCATGTGACATGCAACGTAAAAGGCAATAAATGTCCCCAAATCGTCATCTTGTCTGGTAGAGGTTTTTAATCGGGTAAAATCAAAGCCACACCATCGGTCTATCCCGTCTCCGAAACGCTCAGGACCAGAAGTGCTCTGGGAGGGAGATTTTTGGGTTATTTTCATATAATAATGAGATATTTTGTTGATTGGACCTTAGTCTAAACACGACATTCATTTACGTTCCGTACACACACAGCCGGAAGGGCGTTTTATACAGGATTTTTAACCATTTTGTCCCGTCACATGAGGTCGGGGGTGGTATTTTTCACTTGTGGGGTCATGCCGACTCTGGAGACTTGTATCAGCATAATAAAGGTTTGTCTTTATGAAAGCCCAGCATGGACTGAAACGTCGACTTCTGTTGAAGAATAAAACGATTTTTATGCTGATAAAAGTCTCCAGCGTGCGATAGACTTGTATCTACTTAAGAGAACAGCGTCACCAATGCAAGGAACTGCTTTTGCTATTTGGTTGAACGCCAGGCTCCTGTTGGTTTTTATATATACAGTTGTGTTCAAAATTATTCAACCCCCAATGCTGTAAAGGGTTTTAGGGAATTTAGTGTACATTTGTAATTGTATTCAGAATGAAATCCTACAAGGACTTTTTAAAGAACCATATGCAGCTAAAATGACATCAATTGGTTTTGTAATACAGTAGTAAATGTTTCTTTTCTGAATTCTTCATTGACACAATTATTCAACCCCTTAAAGACTACCACTCTGAAGAACAGAGGTTCATTCAAGTGTTTTCAATCAGGTATTGAAAACACCTGTGGATGTCACTGAGCAGCAATAAAGCATAATAAGCACCAATTAGGCAGCTTTAAAATGACTGTGATACTCAGCTCCTTCTAGACATTTACTGGTGTGGTTACAAACATGGTGAAGTCAAGAGAATGGTCCAGGAAGACAAGAGAAGAGGTGATTACTCTTCACAGGAAGGGCAATGGCTATAAGAAGATTGCAAAGATGTTAAACATACCAAGAGAGACCATAGGAAGCATCATTCGCAAATTCAAGGCAAAGGGCACTGTTGAAACGCTACCTGGTCGTGGCAGAAAGAAGATGCTGACTTCGACTGCTGTGCGCTACCTGAAGCGTAGGGTGGAGAAAAGTCCCTGTGTGACTGCTGAGGAACTGAGAAAAGATTTGTCAGATGTGGGTACTAAAGTTTCAGCTCAGGCAATACGGCGCACACTGCGTAATGAAGGCCTCCATGCCAGAACTCCCAGGCGCACCCCCTTGCTGTCTCCAAAGAATAAGAAGAGTCGACTGCAGTATGCCAAAAGTCATGTGGACAAACCACAGAAGTTTTGGGATAGTGTTCTGTGGACTGATGAAACAAAATTAGAACTGTTTTAAATCCGATTGAGAACCTCAAGTCAGGTGACTGCGATGGCCACTCCAAAATGTTCCAGCCTTTAATCTGCAACCATGCTCT
Organism: Leptobrachium leishanense; assembly: GCA_009667805.1. NCBI lineage: Eukaryota > Metazoa > Chordata > Amphibia > Anura > Megophryidae > Leptobrachium > Leptobrachium leishanense. The sequence goes on from CM019069.1 coordinate 146,156,751, forward strand.
AGTGGACTTGGAGGTATGCTTGGGATCATTGTCCTGATGAAAGGTCCAAGGTCTCCCAAGCCTCATGTTTGTGACGGACTGCATCACATTGTCATCCAATATCTCCTGGTACTGAAGAGAATTCATGGTACCTTGCACACGCTGAAGCTTCCCTGTACCTGCAGAAGCAAAACAGCCCCAAAGCATGATTGACCCCCCGCCATGCTTCACAGTAGGCAAGGTGTTCTTTTCTTCATAGGCCTTGTTCTTCCTCGCCCAAACAGTTCTAATTTTGTTTCATCAGTCCACAGAACACTATCCCAAAACCTTCTGTGGTTTGTCCACATGACTTTTGGCATACTGCAGTCGACTCTTCTTATTCTTTGGAGACAGCAAGGGGGTGCGCCTGGGAGTTCTGGCATGGAGGCCTTCATTACGCAGTGTGCGCCGTATTGTCTGACCTGAAACTTCAGTACCCACATCTGACAAATCTTTTCTCAGTTCCTCAGCAGTCACACGGGGACTTTTCTCCACTCTACACTTCAGGTAGCGCACAGCAGTCGAAGTCAGCATCTTCTTTCTGCCACGACCAGGTAGCGTTTCAACAGTGCCCTTTGCCTTGAATTTGCGAATGATGCTTCCTATGGTCTCTCTTGGTATGTTTAACATCTTTGCAATCTTCTTATAGCCATTGCCCTTCCTGTGAAGAGTAATCACCTCTTCTCTTGTCTTCCTGGACCATTCTCTTGACTTCACCATGTTTGTAACCACACCAGTAAATGTCTAGAAGGAGCTGAGTATCACAGTCATTTTAAAGCTGCCTAATTGGTGCTTATTATGCTTTATTGCTGCTCCGTGACATCCACAGGTGTTTTCAATACCTGATTGAAAACACTTGAATGAACCTCTGTTCTTCAGAGTGGTAGTCTTTAAGGGGTTGAATAATTGTGTCAATGAAGAATTCACAAAAGAAACATTTACTACTGTATTACAAAACCAATTGATGTCATTTTAGTTGCATATGGTTCTTTAAAAAGTCCTTGTAGGATTTCATTCTGAATACAATTACAAATGTACACTAAATTCCCTAAAACCCTTTACAGCATTGGGGGTTGAATAATTTTGAACACAACTGTATATATATATATATTTTCTAAACCTATTTATGTGTATGTGTGATATATATATAATTTCTTTATTCATCCTGGACTTTAGAGCCTAAAAGCAGTGCCTGGAAGTTGCACCCCAAAAATCACACCTTCTAGAATCCATAAAAATCATCACACTCCTTTTCTGCCACCTCTGCGTTTCGATCTCTCACCGCCTTGCCGATTCTTCTCTCCCCAGGTTTGGCACGGATCACTTTTTGAAGAAAGCGGCCGGTTGAGGCTGACGTGTGGGTGGTCACGTCACCGGGCCCATCCGATTCTGAAGATTTGTTTGTTTTTGTCTCCTGTACCTTTTATCGTCGCAGGTTGATGCGTCGCGCGGTCTGGTCACACGGTGCTGGTTGTACTTTGTGATTTAAATACATTTAGAAGTTTTTGAACCGTTTCTCGTTTATTTCTTTTACCCCGATGCTTTGCTGCTGCTTCCCGTTTCTGAGGCTGGTGAGCGTGGGTGAAGACTTCTGGGTCCTGACTCCTGATGTATATGTGTGCCAAGAGCTCCAGCCTCTATCTACAGGAAGGATTGCAATGGTCATGGAGTGGGATGTGTTGTATGGCTAGGTTCCCTGAATGTCCTGGGCATTGGTTTCTATGAGTGTTTAGGGTTTGAATGGGTTCTGTGAGTGTTTAGGGCTCGAATGCATTCTATGACTGGATTCTCTGAATGTCCTGGGCATTGGCTGGTCTCCCTGTCTAGGTGCTGTGAATGTTTAGGACTTGGATGAGTTCTGTGATAGGTTCCTCTGAATTCTATGAATGGTCTGGGTTCTGTGAGTGTTTAGTGCTTGGATGAGTACACCGGTGCTGGAGTCGAGTCCTGAAGATCGCAAAATCCAGGAACCGGGGAATGATCTCTGGTTTAGGGGCGAGACTAATCCTCTACACTTGAACAGGGAAGATTAGGTGAGGGCTCTCAGGTCACTCTCAACACTCCACTTACATGTGCGTAGAGTGTCCCCTTAAGTGAAAAACAGCCAAGGAAGGAAAGTGTAAATTTTTTCCCATTTAAATTTTTTTCCGTTGCATCTTAAATATCGCCGTCGCGTTTCTCCGTTCTAGTATATAAGCTGGAAGAGCACGTGGCTCAGAGCATTCTAGAAATTAAAAGGAACCTCCGTGCTCTGCAGGAAATGGGAAAGTCTACTTTTAAAAAGGACTATTAAATACACTTTCTGAAGCCTTTTAGCACGACCTCACCCATCGAGCGCTCGTACAATCCACAAACCTGATCTTGTACGGTTCCATGGACTGTCGGTCATGGCCGTACGGGCTTGAAGACACAGCATTATTGCCAAAGTATATTGTCTGTGTACATGAAAAGCAGGTCCACGGAGTCGACTCATTTCGGTTCATGGCCATGTTGTGACAGATCGGGCAGAGAACGAAAGATTTAAGCTGGGACCATAAAATAACGACGGGTGGGGTTGATATAAGTATTTATTGACCTATGGGGAATGTGCAAGCTGTGGGAATGCAGAGAGAGAGAGAGAGAGAGCGAGAGATATATCCGGGAAATTTTATACAGGGACTAACATTACGTGTGTGGTTTGTGGTTTTTAAATATACGACGGCTGCACGTAATAATATACAGGCGTCACGGGAATCATTGGACTGGGGCTGAAAATTTGGCCAACCCTGGAGAAGATCATTTGTCAAACATCAAAAAAAACAACTCACAAGAAATTCATCTACTCACACGAATCGGAGCTGCCTCGGCTCTGCCGATGTTTGCACAGACATTCTTTCAATAACAAAAAAAAAAAAAAAAGGAAACAAATTCCTTGATTTTCGTTAAAGATCCAGATCGACCTCAAGCTCTAATTGGGGGGAAAAAGAGCGGAAAGTGTCCGGCCTCAACAGATGGAGATTACTCACACGATTCAGAGCCTCCTTGACTCGGCGCCTGTTCAACCTGACGCCTCGACCGGATGCTACGTAACAAAAAAAAATCAAGATTACTCGATTTTCTTAAAAGGACTCACTTCTAGTCATCACCAATTTAGCTTTTTGAGAATTGTCTGGATGTGAGGAGTGCCCCCCCCCTTTTCCTGCTGCCCCGATCTGGCTGAAACATTGGGTGAAGCGGAGGAGTTTCCTCCACCCAGTGTCACCAGCACCAGCCAGGATTTTGAATATACCGGCTGCCAGTCGCTAGTAATGTCACACACAGAGCGCGGCCAATGTCATCCTCTGAGACCAATCGCTGTAGGAAGCATTCTCAGAGAAGCAGACGATGGATGTGATCTGTGCATGCGCGTGCAGCTCCGATCCATCGCTCTCTCTACGCATCTCCTGTGAAGAGTGCAAGTCCCGTGCGATGTGGAGTTTGCGCTTCCTACGCTACTTAGTAGCAAAAATTGCTCCGGAAGAGCTTCAGGGACTTACTGGTTCAGTAGTCCCTGAGCAGAAGAGGAGGAGCAGCGCAGGGCGAGGAGGGGATAAGGTGAGTATAATCACCCAAACAATTATTGGACAGAGGCTGGCAGCAGAGTCTGCCCAATTATTTAAGGACATAAAAGGGAGCTCTGTTTTTAATAATGGATCTCTTTAAAAGGGAGATCGAGGTGGACCTTTTAAATGTGATTTAATCAAGGAAAATGCCCCGTCTACCAGATGCATATGTAGCGCTCACTCCCGGAGGAGCCGCTGAATTTAACCTCGGGTCAGTCTCCCCGCACTAGGGAATAAATATACACCAGCACTGTTGTGGATTTTATAAGTTCTATAGTTTACTGGTCTCAAATAAATAAACTGGCATATATAAAGCAGCACGGTGTACATATATAAGGTTGTGTCCCAAGAAGGTGTGTGCGTGTGTTTGTACCCGGGTACTAGATTCAACTGGCCAGTGAATGAATTCAATGTGTCTTCGACTAGTCATGTTGGGGCCCTGTAAATTTAGACCAACTGCAGCGTGCGTTGTTACTGTACTGTGGCCTGGAAGGCCTCTCACCCATCCGCCAGATACTCTGCACCCTGCTCGACCCAGGACGTCTCTCTGCTCGATTTGGCTGGGACTCTGTGCCACCGGATCCGCTTGTCTTGCTTGTCCGTCTCTGCCACAAGATTCTCAGTTCACTGCCTGCACTCCCATTAGATCATAGCGGTCTCCTAACTCTGGGTCCAATCTGCAGCTCTGTATCTGTGTAAACCTCTCAGCGGTGGATTACTAGGTCTCTGGCAAGTCACTGAAACCGATCTCCAGCGTCCGCAGGCCGGAGCGCAGGTGCTGCCTTGGTCACAATCGCTCCTTGTCTCACGTGCGTCTTGCTCTGTTCACCCCTTGGCGCGCACTGGCTCTCCTCCGCACGAGGTTGCGGATGTCTCCCCGTTCTCTCCACCCACTTCCTGTCCCTGCCCCAAAGCATGCTGGAAAACGTAGTCCAAAAATGTCCAGTATGGTTTACATTGCGCTCGTCTCCCCCTGGTGTCCAGAAACGAGTAATTACGGCAGCAGAATTAAACCAGCGCTACACATATATACATTTTTTATATATATACACATTATATCCCTCCCATGTTCTTGTTTATACTACTGGCTAGAGACGGCACGTGTCTGTTTGTTCCAGACCCATCACAATGAAACCTGACCCTTTATATTTCCGCCAGGCGACTAGTAAATATCTCCAGCAATTTCTCAGCGCTTTGCACATGTTCCTGGAAATTTTAATGCACAGTCCGTGGATTTTTACTGTAAAATTTAACACACACACACACCGTCGGATCGCCTGCTCAATGTACGGCTGTGACTTTTTAAAATGGATTTTCACAGCTATTCACTTTGACGGGCGGGTATTAGACTTACCGGTACTCTGATCCATTTATAAAAATATAAAACAAAAATTGATTTAAATGTTTTTTTTAAAGTTTATTTATGAAAAATATAATTTTTTTTGAGATACATATATTCGACTTAAAGACTTCTCCATAAATTCTTTAAGAACTCTTTGAGTTGTGGAACACCGGAAACTTATATATTATTATTATTTTTTTATTTTTTTTTACACCAAATAGTTCTCTTAATTGCGTCTCTAATCTCTGCCCAGTCCTGGGAATCTGGGTGTGATTCGCCATTTATTGCGTAACCGTAGAAAATCAACTCGTTCCCAGATCTTCATTTGATCTAAAATAAACTAAAACTGATCCAGGTGACACATTTTCAAAGCGACAAAAGGTTAATGATTTCTAGTCTTGTAAAATATAATTTAAAAGAAAAATAGAAGAAAATAATAATAATAAAAAGTTTTTTATTTAAATAACCAGATAGGTAACTCGGCAAGAAATGGAATGTTGGTGGGAAAAATAAATCTCAAATTTTAGATAATTTCATGTTGGGTGCTGGAGTTGATTTAAAAAAATAAATTATTATTTAAAAAAAAAAAAAGCCTTTTTAAATCCAGAATTTTCCACTTTGGAGATCAATATGCCAAGTGGAGGTTTATTGTAACCTAACGGTAAAGACGAGAAAATAAACATGGTGTAATAAAAGGTAACCATAGCAGTGTGAGATAAGCAGGAGTAAAAAAAAAACAGCGAAAAGGGGGTGGAGGGAATAAAAAAAAACACTTGGCAAATTTAACCTCGCGTCAGCCGATCCTGAGGTTGCGACACAAGGAAAGTCCAAGGATCTCAAATCAGGGAAAAAAAAATATCGACTGAGGCCGTAGCAATTTTCAAACTACAGGAATGTTTGAGATAAGGGTTGGAAGATAAAAATGAAAAGGCATAATTTGGGGTAGGAAGAGCAGATAAAAGACCATAGGGGTGGAAATGAATAAGGGAAGTTGCAGAGAGGAGGTCCAAAGAATCCAGGAGGCTGGAAAAATGACACCATCCACCCACCCACCACTTCTTACTGGTGTAACAGTGGCGGTTATTTGATCTTTATAGTCCCCTGGTCTCCACCATCTAAAACCCCATCCCTGAAAAGGCAGAACCTTGTCATCGTTCCACCAGAGCCCGCTAGATTACTGGTGATGAAATCAAACATCCTTTAATTCTGGAGAAGCAACACCCAGAAGCATAGTGTCCACAGTATATACAAGATGAGGGCTTGAACCATAAAGCTATGAGGTTAGAACCACATCTTCTGTGAGCAGTGGATGACCTACAAACCTTTGGCATGGTCTCCTGTTCCGGCTTGCTCTCTCGTTTCTAGGAGTGCAGCAGTAGGACGAAGCCGAAAACTGGTGCTGCACCTCGGCATTGATAACCATTGGATTAGCTGCCTCCCTGTGGTCACTTGACTGCTGTGGTTTACAGGAAGCTGGCAGCATGTCTTCTCAGGCCAGCACCGACAGAGCATGGTGCTGGATTCAAGATAGGTTTAAATGGGAGCTGGTAATGTTGAACCCACAAGTTTTCCTTTAAATTTGGGATTCCCTTAATGCCATCCTTGTTTAATGAATTGCCCTATTATTTTTTTGTACCCCATTTCATTTACATGGTTCTATGTTTTATCATGAGGTAAATTATATATGGGTCAGTGGTCACGTCCCGCCCCAATTGACTGTCATTGGGGGATGCCATGATCCTCTGGAGAAATGCTGTTTGGCACAAAAACGACATCTAGCGCAGTACTTGATAACAAAGGTTACCTTAGACTATGATCCCAAAGAAAGCTGTGTACAATGAAACCCTTCCAACATGTCAACGGAGACTCGTCCAACCTTTCCCTCTACAGATCATTCAACATGAAGATGGTGTCTGGCTCCATATGAATGGACAGAGTGAGCTGATACACGCTCGATTTATTGGCACACACTCTGTGTGTATAAGGTAGTTTTAACCTACACATGTTTTGATTTGCATACAGAAAGTGATGTAATCAGCAGGTGTGTTGCTTTAGCCTGAATTTTATATTCGGGTGATGAAGATGACACACAGTGGTCAGTAGAGGCAGGCAAAGGGTGCCCTTAAAAGTCTATAAATCGAAGAAGAGCTGCCAGAGGCCAACTGTGTTAAAAGTAAATAGACCTGCCTGTATCCTACCGACTATGGCACTGTGGAAGAAGTGATGGGGCTCACGCAAACTGGCCATGTGGTGCTACTACAACCCCAAAATTTGACTTTTTGTGGGTAGGTTTCTAAATAACGTTTAGACGGCATATTTGTGTACATGCTCTATATATTTTACATCTGAGATGAGAGTCTTTAATTCATGACGATTCCAATCTGCAGCTTTGAGTGTTGACCACCAACTGGGAGAAGAATTCCTCGTCTGGAAATCTTGAGGAGGAGATCTCATACTCCTGCAAGATGCCAGCTCAGTATTTGCCATTACAAAAAAGACGATGCCAGAACTAAAAACAAAAATGCCAAGGAAGTCTCCTCTGCCCGAGAGGAACCGCAAACCCTGACGATCGTTGAGGCTTAATAATACCTCTTCAGTAGGGTATAGCTGATGCCCCACTAGGCACCTTGAGCAACAACAAGAGTTGCGAGCATGGAGAACAGGCAGCAGAACTAGTGGTCTGTCCTATGGACAATCCCTGCTCGGGTCTCATAAGGTTTTATGGTAGATGGTGCTATTACATACAAAAAGACTATCACCCAAAAAATGGCGTCAAGAACTGGATGCCAAGGATCTCTCCCCTGCATGAGAAGAACCACAACCCCTAGTGCTCGTTTTGGCATACTTGGGGTCTCTTCAGGAGGACACCGCCAGTACCTGTCTAGGTGTCTCGAGCAAGGGGTCCATGTCTGGATTACCCTCTAGGCCAGGGTGATCAAACTCTGGTCCCCCAGATGTTGCTCATCTAATGCGTTCAAAGGATTCTGGGAATTTTAAGCCATCAACATCCGGGGAGCCGGAGTTTGCCATCACTGCCCTAGACCTTTATAAACTTGTTTTCAGTTGCAATTTCTTTGCTGCATCTCACATTCTCTGCAACCGTTGCTCAATTTATTGGGAATCAGCTTACATGGGGTGAAGATGATTTCTTCCACCCATAACAGGACTCCACATTCGTCGCAGAAGACCCCATTATGAAGGACAGAAGCGCGCTGCTTAATAACAATCAAATAAAAATCATATCAGACGTCAGCAGGGAGAATCGTGAGTCAATATTTTAATGTTCTCCTAAGTAAAGGCAAATCGCTATGCGCACACTTTAGCGATGTTTGCTGTCATCTCACAGCAGGACCTCTCCGGGTCGGTGGCGATCTTGAAATGGAAGAGCTGGCACCACGCGAGAGCTGAACAGCTAAAGTGCCTCTTTCCAACCGAAGAGACGATCCTTAAAAATGATGACAAATAGAAGCCGGTAGCGCGTAATTGCTGTGCTCTATTTTGGCAGCACTTACTAAAGCAGAGAGGCCGGCTGTTGTGTACACGCCGGTTATTTTGGTGGGGAAATAAGAGTACCCTTTGCCTTCTCCGAAACAGAACTTGGCGTTCAGAGGAGAAGGGAGACCATTCTGTTTAGCTCTCTGCTGGATTGCTGATGTCACTCAGCCTCATGATCTCATACCCACCATTGTGTAATTAGAACGTGCGCTACTTTGTAGCTGAGCATTATCGTTGCTCTGTTGAGGCTCTGCGTCCTCGGTGGCCTGACCTTTCTGTAATGTGCGTCGTCATTAAACAAATTCTCTTAACTTCTGAATTCCCAGAAGTATCAGTTCCGTTTTAATTTTTTTGCGACCCCCCCCCCCCACCTGGGGCCCTTTTTGAAGGATGTAATTTGCTTAGCTTTAAAGACGGACGACGTAACGGCAGATGTTATCTTTAAAGGGCCAGTACCACCAAAAAATGAAATGTCCTTGTGTATATTTGATGTTGCTGATATCTTACATGTGTTTTGTCATTCTCTTGTATGTTTAAGAAAATATTTTCCTCTATATGTGTCACTGGTGCATCCATTGTGTGATATTTTGTGTTGTAAACTGCCCCCCCCCGCCCCACAGTATCTTTCCATCACTTGCTCCTCACTGTTTGGCTTTGGGCATAGAATGGAGTGAATGGGTCAGTCACCAATTCACATCATTGTATTGTGTGGGATGTATTTGAAGGACATCACCAGGGTGTAGATTAGAAGTCTTTTAAACTCCCGGTTTTATCTCATTCAGCTGCCAAGTAACTTGGAGAACAATAGACTCCTGACGCCTTAACTGTTAACTAATGTACATTATATATATGTACAGATTTTGGTAAATGTTGCATCATGGAAAAAACTCACTCAAGATCAAAACAGGAGATAGAAAGTACTAACTTTATTTTTCCTTACATGGAATTACTTCAAAAAAGGGGGGACAGTAGGGGGCCTATTGTGCTGTCTGAGCTATCCACGATAAGAGATGGCATCTGAATGAGATCTGCTAGAGGGCTAACAACACTTTAATCCACCTCTGGTGAGGTCATTCACACATCCCACACAATGCAAGTCAGTTTTCTGGAATTCTGGCCCATAGAGCCCATTCTATTTCCAATGTCAAACAGTGAGGAGCAAGTGCTGTAACAATACTGGGGCGTCAGTTTACAACATAATGGATGCGCCCAGTGACACATATAGATGAAAATATCACACAATGGATGCACCCAGTGACACATAGAGGAAAATATCACACAATGGATGCGCCCAGTGACACATATAGATGAAAATATCACACAATGGATGCACCCAGTGACACATATAGAGGAAAATATCACACAATGGATGCCCCCAGTGACAGATATAGATGAAAATATCACACAATGGATGCACCCAGTGACACACATAGAGGAAAATATCACACAATGGATGCACCCAGTGACACATATAGAGGAAAATATCACACAATGGATGCACCCAGTGACACATATAGAGGAAAATATCACACAATGGATGCACCCAGTGACACATATAGATGAAAATATCACACAATGGATGCACCCAGTGACACATATAGAGGAAAATATCACACAATGGATGCCCCCAGTGACAGATATAGATGAAAATATCACACAATGGATGCACCCAGTGACACACATAGAGGAAAATATCACACAATGGATGCACCCAGTGACACATATAGAGGAAATATCACACAATGGATGCCCCCAGTGACAGATATAGATGAAAATATCACACAATGGATGCACCCAGTGACACACATAGAGGAAAATATCACACAATGGATGCACCCAGTGACACATATAGAGGAAAATATCACACAATGGATGCACCCAGTGACACATATAGAGGAAAATATCACACAATGGATGCACCCAGTGACACATATAGAGGAAATATCACACAATGGATGCACCCAGTGACACATATAGAGGAAATATCACACAATGAATGCACCCAGTGACACACATAGAGGAAAATATCACACAATGGATGCACCCAGTGACACATATAGAGGAAATATCACACAATGAATGCACCCAGTGACACACATAGAGGAAAATATCACACAATGGATGCACCCAGTGACACATATAGAGAAAATATCACACAATGGATGCACCCAGTGACACATATAGAGGAAAATATCACACAATGGATGCACCCAGTGACACATATAGAGGAAAATATCACACAATGGATGCACCCAGTGACACATATAGAGGAAATATCACACAATGAATGCGCCCAGTGACACATATAGAGGAAATATCACACAATGAATGCGCCCAGTGACACATATAGAGGAAAGGGATGTGCGTTTCGGGTTTCGAAATTTTCACGAAATTTCTCGATTCGTGCATTCGGATTCGGACGATTTTTCCAAAAATTTTCGGATCCAACAACAGCAGATCCGAACAAATTTCCGAGCCAAAACGAAAACTTTTCGGAATTTTCGAATGGACTAGAAATGTGTAAAATCTAAATTCATTTTCGTTCCATTCGTGATTTTTGGTTCCATTTCAGTAATTTCGGAAATCGTATTTTTTGGTTATATCACTGATTCTGTAATTTTGTATTATTCCCATCTCAATGTATCCTTCTTGTAAAACATGAGAAATCTCAATGTATCCTTCTTGTAAAACATGAGAAATCTCCGTGGCAGAATTATCGGATCCGAAAAACCATTAGTTTACGTCACAACGAATAGACACTTTGAAACGAGAACAGATGTAACGAAAAACACGAAAATTTCCGAAATCACGAAAAAAAAGTCGATACGAAAAACAAACCGAACCGGAAATCGGCCGAAACGAAAATTTACAAATTCCGAATCGAACCGAAAACAAAATCGGTGCACAAGTCTAATAGAGGGAAATATCACATAATGGAGGCACCCAGTGACACATAGAGGAAAATATCACACGATGTGCCCAGTGACACAGGAAAATATTACACAATGGATGCACCCAGTGACACATATAGAGGAAAATATCACACAATGGATGCACCCAGTGACACATATAGAGGAAAATATCACACAATGGATGCACACAGTGACACATATAGAGGAAAATATCACATAATGGATGCAGCCAGTGACACATATAGAGGAAAATATCACACAATGGATGCACACAGTGAGTGACACATATAGAGGAAAATATCACACAATGGATGCAGCCAGTGACACATATAGAGGAAAATATCACATAATGGATGCACCCAGTGACACATATAGAGGAAAATATCACACAATGGATGCACCCAGTGACACATATAGAGGAAAATATCACATAATGGATGCACCCAGTGACACATATAGAGGAAAATATCACACAATGGATGCACCAGTGACACATATAGAGGAAAATATCACACAATGGATGCAGCCAGTGACACATATAGAGGAAAATATCACATAATGGATGCAGCCAGTGACACATATAGAGGAAAATATCACACAATGGATGCACACAGTGACACATATAGAGGAAAATATCACACAATGGATGCAGCCAGTGACACATATAGAGGAAAATATCACATAATGGATGCAGCCAGTGACACATATAGAGGAAAATATCACATAATGGATGCAGCCAGTGACACATATAGAGGAAAATATCACACAATGGATGCACACAGTGACACATATAGAGGAAAATATCACACAATGGATGCAGCCAGTGACACATATAGAGGAAAATATCACATAATGGATGCAGCCAGTGACACATATAGAGGAAAATATCACACAATGGATGCACACAGTGACACATATAGAGGAAAATATCACACAATGGATGCAGCCAGTGACACATATAGAGGAAAATATCACATAATGGATGCACCCAGTGACACATATAGAGGAAAATATCACACAATGGATGCACCCAGTGACACATATAGAGAAAATATCACACAATGGATGCACACAGTGACACATATAGAGGAAAATATCACACAATGGATGCAGCCAGTGACACATATAGAGGAAAATATCACATAATGGATGCACCCAGTGACACATATAGAGGAAAATATCACACAATGGATGCACCCAGTGACACATATAGAGGAAAATATCACATAATGGATGCACCCAGTGACACATATAGAGGAAAATATCACACAATGGATGCACCCAGTGACACATATAGAGGAAAATATCACACAATGGATGCAGCCAGTGACACATATAGAGGAAAATATCACATAATGGATGCAGCCAGTGACACATATAGAGGAAAATATCACACAATGGATGCACACAGTGACACATATAGAGGAAAATATCACACAATGGATGCAGCCAGTGACACATATAGAGGAAAATATCACATAATGGATGCAGCCAGTGACACATATAGAGGAAAATATCACACAATGGATGCACACAGTGACACATATAGAGGAAAATATCACACAATGGATGCAGCCAGTGACACATATAGAGGAAAATATCACATAATGGATGCACCCAGTGACACATATAGAGGAAAATATCACACAATGGATGCACCCAGTGACACATATAGAGGAAAATATCACACAATGGATGCACCCAGTGAAGCATATAGAGGAAAATATCACACAATGGATGCGCCCAGTGACACATATAGAGGAAAATATCACACAATGGATGCGCCCAGTGACACATATAGAGGAAAATATCACACAATGGATGCACCCAGTGACACATATAGAGGAAAATATCACACAATGGATGCACCCAGTGACATACATAGAGGAAAATCTTTTCTTAACTAAACAAACAAGAGATAAACAAAACACATGTAAGATATGATCAGGTGGTTTTGTCCCTTTAAGCCTAAATTGAATGTGATTATAGACTGAAAAGTATTGTTTATGAAATAAAAACCTAGAATGAAGAGCACACACACACACACACACACACACACACACACTGTATTTTCTTACCAGTGGTGTTACCTTGTGCCAGGTTCACTCGTACTGCTTGTGATCTGATTGTTTTCTTCAGGGACGTTCGTTTTATCGCAATACGGCATCGTCAACGACTTCAATGTATCTGATTGCTTTTATGAAGGTTTATCTATGGCTTTCCGATCACCTGTCCTCAGATACCGAACTGAACACACATCACGTATCATTCACAAAGATTATCTGCTGATATTCCCTAATCTTCCCTGATCCCTGTCAAACTATGTGTATCTCTGAACACGTATACGAGTTAGAATACTGCTCGGCACCATCACTATCGTTGCTTTGAGCGGTGACAGGACTGGTCGTATGGGAGGCATTACGTGCAGCCTGCACCTATAAGAAATGGCACGATCAGAGGTAAGGAAGCTAAAATTATATTTAACGTGCAGTAGATCCCATCCCTGGTCCTCAGCTACCCCCGAACAGGCCAGGTTTTAAGGATTTCCTTGTGGAAATGCAGACTGAATCCTGCAATCACTGAGCAGCAAATCATATCACCTGCGCTGTGCTTCACGTGTCCTGCAAACCTGGCCTGTTAGGGAGACCTGTTGTCCTGGGTTGGAAGCCTATGGACTAGAACATGTCTGTTTCCTTAATCGTATAGGACATTGTGACCAGCGTTGACGCCTCGTGTTTCGGATTTACATATGTCATGATGCCCATCCATATTTATTGCTGGCACAGGAAATGTGGCTCGGAAGAACCTGGGCTCTGATGGGACAACGTATGGTGCATCTCCGAACTACATCCTATTTCTTTAAATGGTGGTCAGGTGGATCATCACTCCGAGGCATGGTGGGGGTGCAAGAGGTGTGTCCCCACGTCTCATCACACCAAACCCACTAGAGGGGCTGCCATAAATAGTGGATAAAAAGAAATATATGGGCACTCCAAGGCTTCTTCAGCATGGCCGATTTATTGAAGCCACGTCAATAGATGTCAACATTTTGACTCAAGGTTGGGGGGGGCAGCCATGAAGACCCGAAGAAAAGAAATATGTGGGTACTCCAACACACCTTCAGCATGGCTGATTTTATTGAAGCCACGTCAACAGATATCAACGTTTTGACTCAAGGACTCTGGAGTCGAAACCAATGTCATATTAAATAGGGCAGATTCATTAAAGTCACATCAACAGATGACGACGTTTCGACTCCGAGTCCTTGAGTTGAAACGTCGTTTTCTGTTAGAAACATAGAAAAATGTCGGCAGATAAGAACCTTTCGGCCCATCTAGTCTGCCCAATTACATGGATACTTTACCTGGATTTATCTTTTGTTTAGGATAGCCTTATGCCTATCCCATGCCTGCTTAAATTCAATTACTGTTTTGGCCTCTACCACTTCTACTGGAAGACTGTTCCATGTATCCACCACCCTCTCAGTAAAATAATGCTTCCTGATGTTACTTTTAAACCTTTGCCCCTCTAATCTAAGACTATGTCCTCTTGTTTTGCTACTTTGTTTCCTTTTAAATATACTCCCTTCCTCTACTTTGTGGATTCCCTTTACGTATTTAAAGGTTTCTATCATATCTCCTCCGTCTCGTCTTTTTTTCCAAGCTGTACATGTTGATGTGGCTTCACTCAATCCGCCCTACTGAAGAAGTCTCGCAGTGCCGTATCTTGGGTTTGGTAAGTACATGCTGGATCTTGCCTTTCCCGATATGCCTTTGACGTGTGAATTGAATTCAATACTTGGATTTGTTGCCTTTGGAACATCGTGTAGTGGCCAAACAACCAATACGTTTGGGCGCGACAGCAGACAAGATCTGCTCGTTAATTATTCTTCCGTGTGGTTGTACCTCCAATTAAACAAACGCTACATAGTGCAGAGTCTTTAAAACCGGGGCAAAAACCCTGATCTAAAGTACAAGGGTCTAGGCTTGTGCACCGATTTTTTTTTTTTTTTTCGGTTCGATTCGGTTCGATTTTTTTTTTTGGATTTTTAAACTTTTCGATTCGGCTCGTTTCGACCGATTTCGGTTTCGACTCGGTTCGGCCCATTTTTCGGGTACATTTTTTTTTCGGAATATCGACCATTTTTCGTATTTTCGTGTCACTGTGCTCGGTTTTTGTATCGACTTTTCGTGATTTCGGAAATTTTTGTTTTTCGGAATTGCACATTTTTCGGAATATCGACCATTTTTCGTGTCATTTTGCCCGTTTTTTGTATCGACTTTTCGTTTTTCGGAACATTTGTTCTCCTCGTTTGACACATTTCAAGTCCATTCGAAAAATCCGAAAATATTTCGTTTCGGCTCGGAAAACATTTCGGATCTGAAATTTTCGGATCTAAAAATTTTCGGAAATTCGGCCGCATCCGAAAACACGAATCGGGAAATTTCGTGAAAATTCCGAAATTCCGAAACCCGAAACGCACATCCCTACAAGGGTCGCATTGGCGTGTCCCTGAGCCTGTGGTGTCCTTGTTCGGTACAGATAGCTTGTGGATAAAGCCCTGAACCGGCTGTAGCTGTGTGTCCCAGGTGTAGAACATACAGAACATAATTCATCGTACAGAACGTGGATTTTACAGCAGCACTTTGTACCTGATCAATCACCATGAGCTTATTCACTAAATTTGCCACCGAAGTGCGCCAAACGGTGAATTTCAGGGCAACTCGTCTATTCACAAAGCTGTCAATTTGCCGAATACAGGAGAACTGACGGCGAAATACAGTGCAAGTCCCCGCAATTCGATAGAACCAAACATTGGAAACTCTCGACTCATTTATTGACAGAACATAGAATTGCACTGAACTTTCAGCGAAATTACCAGATTTTTAGTGTATCGACAGGTTTAAACTGGCGAATCCCATAGCTTTCAATGTAATAAATGGAATATCTTAATTTTTTTTTTAAAGATCATTTATTATTTAAATTCTTTTACAAAACCCCTTTTTTTAAAAAAAAAAAGACCTTTTTTGTATTTTTTTAACCACTTGAATGCTAAGGACGCGCTCAGCGCGTCCTCAGCATTCCCGCTGGTATGCGGAGGACGCGCTGAGCGCGTCCTCGCATTGGGGTCAGCGTTCGGCCGGGTTCCGGCCGATCGCTGGCCCCTCCGGTGCGGGCTGACATCCTGGATGTCAGCCCGGCATCCGGAGCAGTGGCCGCCATTATTAGGTGTCATCGCGCCCCCGCGATGACACCTAATTCAGGCGCCCCCCCCGCATGTGCGGAGGAGGCGCCTGAAAGGGAGGGGGGGGAGGTCCTTCGGACCTCTCTCCCTCCCGATCGGCAGCTCACAGGGGCTTAACCCAGGCATCATTTGGAAGGGCACAGCCTGCCCTTCCAAATGATGCCTGGCATTAACCCCTGGGGAGCTGGATCGCAAATCGGCGCTGAAAAGCGCCGATTTGTGATCCTTCCCGGAGCTGGCCGACATCTTGGATGTCGCCAAGCTTCCGGGAACTCCCCCAGAGGACTGGCGTCATCGTGCGCAGCACGATGACGCCAGTCCTAGCATTAACCCCTAACTGCCACGAACTGTGGAGATAGGGAGTTCCAATGAACTCCCTATCTCCCGATCCGTGGCAGTTAGGGGTTAAATTTTGATATCGTTGGATCGGCCAGAGCATGGCCGTTCCAACGATACCAAACATGAAAGTAAAAAAAATTGTAAAAAAAAAAAAAAAAAAAAAAAATAAAAATAAAAAAATTAAAAAAAAAAATTAAAAAAAAAAAAAACACTTTTTTTTTTATTTTTTTTGGTTTGTTAATGCAGCAATATTGTTCCCATTTCAATTATAATGTGAACAATGATGCTGCATTAACGATTTTTGTATGCGGTGCGTTTGTTAAAAATGGTGTCATTTTCCCCAAAAAAAAAATGGAACGAGACCCCATCTCTAATTTTTTTAACAAGCGCACCCCATACAAAATATAACCGCAATTGCTCGCATGTTAAAATGTGGAAAAAAACACTTTACACGCTGTAAATTATTGAAAATACATATTTTATTGCATTTTTTGTTATAATATACAAACATGACATAACGTATACATATAATAATGACATATTATGAATCTACCGAGTCTGACGGAAAGAACGATATATAATATGTCGATGTCATATACTAAAATAAGCCTTCAAAACAGGTTTAAACATGATGCGCAAAACAGGTAAAAAATGACCTCAGCACAGGGGCGGGAAAAGCCTCAGCAGCGAAAGGGTTAAAGACTTTTTTAAAATTCTTGTAACAGACCTTTTTATTATTTTTTAAAGAGCCGCCTTTATTATTTTTTAAAGAGCCGCCTTTATTATTTTTGCTACATTTTTGTTGATTTACGTTTCTATTAGGAGAATAAGAGACTTTTTTTAATTTTATTTTTTTCAGTTCGGTGGAATCCGCTGTTGACAGTTCGACGCTTACCAGTGCAATTCAGTGGTTTTCCGCCGATGACTGATAACTGCTTCGGCAAAATACAGTGAACATTCAATGAATAGTATATTCACCATATGCTCGGCGAAATGCGCCTGAAATGCAAAGCACTGACCTTGCGTTCCGCTTCGGTGCTTTGTGAATAGACCCATAAGATTATACCGACAACTCTTGAGAAAACACTACTGGGCAGACGCACCGTGTATCGTGTTTCACCGAGGAAAGACCCGTATTCTTGCTCGTTTCCACGTGTTCTCCTCAATATCGGACACTGACTCGGTGCACTGCTCATGTTTGAAGGATGGGAAGTCCATATTTTTTTTTTGTAAGATCAAAGGACGCCGCTCACGGCATTAAAAAGTGATCGATCGTTACAGTTACAAGTCGGACATCGGTTGGCCAAATTGTGGTGGCTGCGACAGGGGAAACACTTTGAGCAAACACGTCAACATGACGTCTCTGGAAAGTTGGCAGGACCCTATCCGGCAGATAATCTGCTTCCCTTGCCCGGTACGCCAACATAGCTTGTCCTGCTTGTGCGAGATGGAGTAGAATAATGCGTTTACAATTCCCCACGGCTTATCTTGCCTCATTGGAAAGTTGTTTCCAAGTAACCTCTCAAGGTTATCGTTGAATAAAGTCTGGCTGTGTAACCAGGGCTGGCGTTCATCATGCGCCATGAGCATCTCGCCCACTATAACAAATGGGGATGTTGCGTCATTTTGGGTGCCGACCGGTGCTATCTGGAATTGGGTGTGAGGACCAAGCTCAAGAACCAGTTTTGGTTGGTTAATGACAAAAAAAAGTATTATCGTTACCTTTGCCTTGGATTGATAACGCTCTAATTTGGCCCAGCACTGGTTTAATGAGCTGCATTAGGGTTTTTTTGTGATATACACTGGTAGCCAGGTAACTGTTGGCTATAATGATCGTCACCAGTTGTCCATGTCACTGACGGTCCATGGTGAATGTCTTCTTGATATTTTTTCGAGGCGTAATGAATGATCTAAAGTTTAATGTAGGGTGAAAATACTTGGGTCCATCTGGCTCTGCCGTTCCTATCACACTCATTATTGTCGATTCAAAAGATGGAGAAAGATCCTAATTTAAACCAATTTCTGACTGTGCCTCAAAATGGGGAATAGTTCTGGGTTGGGATTACGGAGTCCTGCCTACTGGAGCCTCCCACTAAATAACTAGAGGGACCTTTCCCTTATTGTATGTCCTACCAGAAAAGATGAAACATGAAAGGGAAACTGGCGGTGGTCACACTGCTGTACGAGCTGCCTGCTCCATCTCCCCCGTTGTGGAGGGACACGGACGGCTGATTCAGTCATCCAAATGCAGGGGCTTAGATCTGCCCGGAACTTCAGCTCACAGATTGCTGATCTCTGCTTGAGGGGCTTCTGGAAACATTCACTGGACATTTATGAACGAGCCTGGGATCTCCGCATTTTAAAGCGTAGCGTTAGGAGCACTGAGGAGTTTATTATTGAGATTGGGATCTTCGTGTTATAATGCGAACAGGAGGAGTACAGAGGAGTTTAATAATTATTATTATTATTATTCTTTATAAAGCGCCAGCATATTCCGCAGCGCTGTACAATAAGCACAGTATAGACAGTGTTACAATACATTGAACAACATTTGACAAACAGTACAGGAGGAGATGAGGGCCCTATTCCCGTAGGAACTCACAATCTGGGAGGGTTGGGGTTGGAAACAGGAGGAGAGGACTGTAAGGTGAGAGTGATTGATGTTGCGTCAGTGAGTTGGGTGGTAGGCTTCCTAAATAGGAATGTTTTCAGGGAGCGTTTGAAGGAAGAGAAGTTAGGGGAAAGTCTGACAGTACGAGGGAGAGCGTTCCAGAGAGTGGGGGCTGCGCGTGAGAAATCCTGCAGTCTATCATGGGAAGAGGTGATGCGGGGAGAAGCTAGGCGCAGGTCACTGTTTGACCTTAGGGAGCGGGCTGGGGTGTATTTGGTGATTAGTGAGGACAGGTAGTGGGGAGCTGAGTTAGTGAGGGTTTTATAGGTAAGGATAAGGATTTTGAGCTTAATTCTGCAGTGGATGGGGAGCCAGTGAAGGGACTCGCAGAGGGGAGCGGCAGAGACAGAGCGGCGGGTGAGGTGAATTAGCCTGGCGGAGGCTTTCAGGATGGATTGTAGGGGGGAGAGGCGGGACAGAGGGAGGCCAGATAAGAGATTATTGCTATAGTCAAGTCGGGAGATTACCAGGGCGTGTATGAGTTGTTTTGTGGTGACAGCGGTAAGAAATGGCCGAATTCTGGAAATATTACGCAGTTGGTATCGGCAGGAGGAGGAAAGAGACTTGATGTGGGGGATGAAGGAAAGAGCAGAGTCAAGTGTAACTCCAAGACAGCGAACTTGGTTTGATGGGGAGATGGTGATACCCTCCACCGTGATAGAGAAGTCAGGAGGTGGGGAGGAATAAGTAGGAGTTCAGTCTTTGACATGTGGATCTTTAGGTGGTGGGAGGCCATCCAGGAGGAGATGCCAGATAAACAGTCACTGACTTTTGAGAGGACAGGGGGAGAGAGATCAGGGGTAGAGAGGTAGATCTGAGTGTCATCAGCGTAGAGGTGGTAATTAAAGCCAAAGCTGTTGATGATTTTGCCCAGGGAGGAGGTGTAGATGGAAAAGAGCAGAGGACCAAGGACAGAGCCTTGAGGTACACCAACAGATAGAGGCAATGAGGAGGAGGAGTTGCCAGCAAAGGACACACAGAAGGACCTGTTGGATAAATAGGAGTCAAACCAAGCGAGTGCAGTGTCACCGAGACCCAGAGAGTTGAGGGTCTGTAGAAGGAGGGGGTGGTCAACAGTGTCAAAAGCAGCCGAGAGGTCAAGCAGGATGAGAATAGAATAGTGGCAGTGTTTTTAGCAGTTAGGAGGTCGTTGGTGACTTTGGTGAGGGCAGTTTCAGTTGAGTGTAGGGGACGGAAGCCAGATTGCAGGGGGTCAAGTAGGGAATTGGAGGACAGGAAGAGGGAGAGGCGGTTGAAGACTAGTTTTTCTAAGAGCTTTGATGTGAAGGGAAGCAGGGATACAGGGCGGTAGTTGGATGGAGAGTTGGGATCTTGGGATGGTTTCTTTAGTAAAGGGGTAACTAGCGCGTGTTTGAAGGCGGATGGAAAGGAGCCAGTGGAGAGAGATAGGTTGAAGATGTGTGTGAGAGCAGGGGTGAGGGAGGAGGAGAGGGGAGGAATTAGATGTGAGGGAATGGGGTCGAGCGGGCACGTGGTGAGATGTGAGGAGGACAATAAGGAATTGACTTCCTCCTCAGTGGCTGGGAGGAAGCGGCAGAGGGGACCTGTGGGAGTGGAGGTGGCAGATAACTATCTTGTGTTGGGATGTTGCTTCTGATGGTTAGAGTTTTACTGAGGAAGTAGTCTGCCAGGTCTTGAGCGCTGAAGGCAGCTGTGGGGGGAGGTGCAGGTGGGTAGAGGAGGGTGTTGAAGGTGGACCAGAGCCGTTTAGGGTTGGAGGACAGCGTAGATATAAGAGATGAGAAGAAGGATTGTTTGGCCAAGTGGAGGGCAGAGGTGTATGACCGGAGAATAAACTTGAAGTGAACAAAATCAGCTTCAGAGCGGGATTTCCTCCAGGCACGCTCTGCGGTGCGGGAGCATCTTTGCAGGTAGCGTGTCTGGAGGGTGTGCCAGGACTGAAGCTGGCGGCGTGGGGCCTTACAGAATCGAAGAGGAGCAAGAGTGTCTAGAGCAGAGATAAGCGTAGTGTTGTAGTGATTAGTGGCAGCGTCAGGGCAGGTGAAGGATGAGGTATGAGGGAGGTGGTGAAGTAGGTTGGAGAATTGATGGGGGTCCACAGCATGTAGATTTCTGCGAGTGTGGTGTGCGGGGTGGGGGAGCAGGGTGTTTAGGAAGTCCAGATAGGTTGAAAGAGAGAAGGTGGTGGTCAGAGATGGGGAAAGGGCGACAGTTGAACTCAGAAATGGAGCAGAGGTTGGAAAAGACAAGGTCAATAGCGTGACCATCGCGGTGGGTAGGGAGGAGGGAGGATTGTGTGAGTCCAAGGGAGGACGTGAGTGAAAGAAGTTTGGAGGCAGCAGGGGCGGAAGGATCGTCAATGGGAATGTTGAAGTCCCCGAGAATTAGGCATGGAAGATTAGAAGACAGGAAGTGAGAAAGCCAGGTAGCAAAGTGGTCAAAGAACTGGGAGGTTGGTCCCGGTGGGCGGTAGATGACTGCCACCCTGAGAGCCAGGGGAGAGAACAGGCGGATGCAGTGTGTTTCAAAGGAGGAGAAGGATAGGGATGGGGTGGAGGGAGATGCTGGTAGGTGCAGGTGGGAGAGAGCAGGAGTCCGACCCCGCCACCATTTCTCTCACCCGGTCTGGGGGTATGGCTCAGGTGTAGACCACCATGTGAGAGAGCAGCAACGGAGGCCGTGTCAGAGGGAGTTAGCCAGGTTTCAGGTAAAGCTAGGAGGTTGAAGGAGTTTGAAAGGAAGAGGTCATGGACGGCTGTCTGGGACTAATGAGTCTGGGACTAAGGGTTATAATGGATGTATTACTGTAAGTACATACAATTTCATAAATGAGACTGGCATTATAATGCATACATTAGTCGGAGTACAGAGGAGTTTATTAAGAAGACTGGGATCTCACATACATTAGTCAGAGCACAGAGGAGTTTATTGATAAGACTGGGATCTCACATTTATTAGTCAGAGCACAGAGGAGTTTATTAATGAGACTGTGCTCCTACTAATGTATGGGAGATCCCAGACTCATTGATAAACTCCTCTGTACTCCGACTAATGTATGGGAGATCCCAGAGGAGTTTATTAATAAGACTGGGATCTCCCATACATTAGTCGGAGCACAGAGGAGGTTTATTAATGAGACTGTGCTCCTACTAATGTATGGGAGATCCCAGACTCATTGATAAACTCCTCTGTACTCCGACTAATGTATGGAGATCCCAGAGGAGTTTATTAATAAGACTGGGATCTCACATTTATTAGTCGGAGCACAGAGGAGTTTATTAATGAGACTGGGATCTCCCATACATTAGTCGGAGCACAGAGGAGTTTATTAATGAGACTGTGCTCCTACTAATGTATGGGAGATCCCAGACTCATTGATAAACTCCTCTGTACTCCGACTAATGTATGGGAGATCCCAGAGGAGTTTATTAATAAGACTGGGATCTCACATTTATTAGTCGGAGCACAGAGGAGTTTATTAATGAGACTGGGATCTCCCATACATTAGTCGGAGCACAGAGGAGTTTATTAATGAGACTGGGATCTCGCGTATATACGGAGGAGAGCAGACACAGGAGTTTATCCAGTTTATTAAAGTCCTCATTAAAGACCTGTCATGCTCAACACATACTGGGCTTGTTTGGAAGGGAATCATTCCCCATCTATGTGCTAGCGTTTTTATACACTAACAGATACCTGTGTATGGGACAAATTTGTGTTATTCCCTATCAAAGTTTTACTGTCACTCCTATTCAATACATGCTGCCTGTGTGTGTGTGTGACTGAGAAGCAGAAAGTAAACATAGATCCAGGAGAGGTAAGGGCAGAATACGAATGTATACATTGCACTATATGTATATATTTTTGTTTTTTATTGATCCCGCTGTGAAAGCATTTAGAAAGTGTTGGTCTGTAATCTTGCTGCGATTGTTATTAGAAGAATTATCCATTTACTAACTCATACCCTGCAGTTCATGATTGATAAGACGAGTTATGTAAAACGTTTATTACGCCTGTCCCCGTAAAGCGTTATCCGTGCACGCAGTGTGCATCCCTCACCTCTGTCCCCTGTAAATGAGATTCACATTAGCATCACCTTCCTGCTGATCTGATAAAGATGCCATTTTTAAAGGGACCCTCCAGGTTGTAGCTGACATCCCACCTTAATTGGCTTATAGAGAAATGTTTTTAATTTTTTGTTTTTTAAATAAAGCTTAAAAATATATTGGGGCTTATTCGCCAAGCCGGGAACTGACAGCGAGTCGCAAGAGAGCTGCACGTTTCCAACCAATCCTATCCACCGCTGCTTCCAGTGGGAGTTTTATGTTTATCCCATAAGCCTTTGCTCTAGAGGAGTGCATGCAGTGTGCAAATTGGTACTAAGCCTAAAGTAGCTCGTTCGTGAAAATGTGCGAGTGGAGGAAACCAGCTTATAGAAGCCATGTAAGCAGAACATTATTGAGAGATCCCATTTGGCCACAGTGCGAAACGCGTCAGCTTTGTAAAAGCCAGCACTCTGAACCTTATTCGTATGTTTGTGGTTGGTTTTTGCTTCTTTTAAGCCAGGCTTAAAGTTTCTTTTTAAGCTTAATGTCAGCCCTCCAGATGTTCTGGAACTACATCCCCGATGATGTTCTGTTGACCTATCGAGTGGCTGAGCATCATGGAAGATGTAGATCCGAAACGTCTGAAGGGCCAAGACTGGACACCACTGAATTAAGCGTTTGGAAAGGCACGGATGGGACACGTCAGACAATACACACTATTCGGGCAGTGCACCATTGTGCAGCTAGATGGGGACAGGCCATAAGAGTGCCGAGGGCAGCGTCTTAGTCCTCCAAGACGCGAGTGCTGATCTGAGCTTCGTTCGTTGAGACTTGGAAGTGGAATGTGCTCACCTTGAGAGCTGTTGGATTGGTGGGACGCTCACTCGAGTGTCCAGGTCCCCAGCGGTCACGTGACAGGCTACGTCTCAAAGGATGCAGGAGGAGCACAAAGGCAGCCCAGTGTAGGAAAGGAAGCCAGGGCAACATTCTCATTTGGCATTTGGGCGACATGTTGTCAGTAATTTATATAATAAACCAGGAAAGTTTAGAGTTATACTAAAACACGAGAAATTGGTAATTTTGCAGTGGTCGTATAAAGAGATACTATTGAGTATAAACGGGAGGCAGGGATGGAGGAGTTAAACAATGACCCTACTGGGCCCTCTGTGCACCTCAGCCCGAGGGGGTACAATGCCTTCTAATGCAATATTTACTACAATGCCCGACCAAAAATAAAGTCACACGCAATAATATTTGGTTGTGTCACCTTTGTGTCGGCTGTGATTGCAGTACGCATTCGCCGCGGCATCATTTAGATAAGCTCATGCAGTGTCACATGACCTCATGAAACATATTGATCACTGCAGCAATAACCCAAATCTATCCTTTGGCCCCCACATCGAAAAACTCTAATCTAAACTTTACCCCAAACTAGGTGCCCTGTACAGAAACAAATCCTGCCTGAGCCCCGCGGTAAGAAAGCAGATTGTACAACAAATCCTTATGCCAGCTATTGAATACGGAGATGTAGTGTATGCAGCCGCCCCGCAAACACATATATAACTCATTCTGCTGCTCTGTGCTACAATGTAACTACATGACCCACCATTGTGACATGATAAAAGAGCTAAACTGGCCATCGCTGGAATTTAGATGCACCCTTCACCTTTCCAACCTGGTGTTTAAGAGCTTTTCTGGGAAGCTGCCACCCTACCTGAATAGACTGCTTCCCCCGGCAGTTCCCTCATCCTATAACCTCCGATCTAGGACCAGCACCTTACTTGCAATACCGCAATACAAAAAGAAAATGGCTCGATCCTCATTTTCCTACAGAGCACCACAATTATGGAATAACCTCCCAGACACCATCAAATCTTCCCCTAGTCTAAAGTTACTCAGGAGCTCCCTATTAACATACCGCAATACGGAATGCACCTGTAAACATGTAACAGTGACTATACAGAATGCACCTGTAAACATGTAACACAGTGACAATATACAGAATGCACCTGTAAACATGTAACAGTGACTATATACAGAATGCGCCTGTAAACATGTAACACAGTGACAATATACAGAATGCACCTGTAAACATGTAACACAGTAACTATATACAGAATGCACCTGTAAACATGTAACACAGTGACAATATACAGAATGCGCCTGTAAACATGTAACACAGTGACAATATACAGAATGCACCTGTAAACATGTAACACAGTAACTATATACAGAATGCACCTGTAAACATGTAAAACAGTAACTATATACAGAATGCACCTGTAAACATGTAACACAGTGACTATATACAGAATGCACCTGTAAACATGTAACATAATGACTATATACAGAATGCACCTGTAAACATGTAACATAGTGACTATATACAGAATGCACCTGTAAACATGTAACATAGTGACTATATACAGAATGCACCTGTAAACATGTAACATAGTGACTATATACAGAATGCACCTGTAAACATGTAACATAGTGACTATATACAGAATGCACCTGTAAACATGTAACATAGTGACTATATACAGAATGCACCTGTAAACATGTAACATAGTGACTATATACAGAATGCACCTGTAAACATGTAACATAGTGACTATATACAGAATGCACCTGTAAACATGTAACATAGTGACTATATACAGAATGCACCTGTAAACATGTAACATAGTGACTATATACAGAATGCACCTGTAAACATGTAACATAGTGACTATATACAGAATGCACCTGTAAACATGTAACACAGTGACTATATACAGAATGCACCTGTAAACATGTAACATAGTGACTATATACAGAATGCACCTGTAAACATGTAACACAGTGACTATATTTACTACATATTTATTTTCTGTGTTAATCTGTATATTTGTGTTTTGTTTTTAATATCTTTCTTTTTATTACTTTGAATTGTTACAGTTGTTACAGAAATACAATGTCTTTGAACCCGGGAGAAACTGAAAACGTGAGAAATCTCAATGTATCCTTCCTGGTAAAATCCTTTATAAATAAGTAAATTACCCAATGGAAGGTCCGCTCCTATCTTCTCAGTTATATCCAAGTGGTGACCGTTATTTGGTCGGATAACACTCTGTATAAATATACTGAGCCCCTTTTTTACAGATTCTTCAAAATCCTAACTTAAAGGGACATTTAACACAGCCTGACCACTTTATAAATATAAAGAGGGCAGGATATGAGGAGTGCCCCCCCCAAGCCCCCCCGTTTTTGGTAAAAACAGCTCTCAGCCACACGACCAGGGGCTCCACCTTGAAACACACCGAGGTTTGGATAAGGCGGGTCAAACCTCTCGGGAAAACCCACATCAAGAGCAGTCAGAGGATGAGTGAAATCAATTATTTATTGATAAAACCAAAAATAATAATGAAAAAAAAAACCTAGTAATAAATATATCCTAGAACTGGTGAGACTTGAGGAGTACACTGACCCTCCTCGATTACATGGAACCCACCTTGTCTCCCCTTCCCTCCCCGTACGTGCAACTGGACTGTATGGATTTTTTTTTATTTATTTTTTTGTGTGTTTTTGTTTTGTCTGTCTCCCTTCTCTTCCATTTCTCCCTACCTCCCTTTCCTTCTTTCTGTCCTCTTTCTCTCTTCTTCGTGATCTCTTCTTTCTCATCTTCTCCTCGGAGGCCATAACACTTTTGAGCCTTGCCCAACGTCACCGTCTGGATGGATGGCGCAAATACCCTTGCGGACCACTGTTGACATGTAGAGGAAGGGAGTATATTTAAAAGGAAACAAAGTAGCAAAACAAGAGGACATAGTCTTAGATTAGAGGGGCAAAGGTTTAAAAGTAACATCAGGAAGCATTATTTTACTGAGAGGGTGGTGGATACATGGAACAGTCTTCCAGTAGAAGTGGTAGAGGCCAAAACAGTAATTGAATTTAAGCAAGCATGGGATAGGCATAAGGCTATCCTAAACAAAAGATAAATCCAGGTTAAGTATCCATGTAATTGGGCAGACTAGATGGGCCGAAAGGTTCTTATCTGCCGACATTTTTCTATGTTTCTATGTTCTAGACGACCTGCTGACCTATTTGCACCGATTGGTCTGATCTCGGCTGGGTTACCCAGATCTTGTGAATACCTCCATACCGTGCTACATTTCTTGATATCTGGCCCCCTTCATGTATCATACTTTACCGTTATTGTTTATTTTTCCTTTCTGTATTTGTTATAACCTGATATGCATTTTTTTCCTAATAAAACAAAAAAAAATTGAATATAAAAAATATATAAATATATAATAAAATAAATATAAAATCAAGGATAAAATTTATAGTCGCCAAAATGTGTTTCGCCTTGTATTATGGCTTCCTCAGTTGGTAAAATCTACCCCCGTCCCCTGTAGCTAACTCCTAATCAGTAGGCTTGTGCACCGATTTTTTTTTTCGGTTCGATTCGATTTTTCGGATTTTCAAACTTTTCGATTCGGCTCGTTTCGACCGATTTCTGTTTCGATTCGGTTCGGCTCGATTCGTTTTTCGTGTACATTTTTTCGGAATATCGACCATTTTTCGTATTTTCGTGTCACTTTGCTGGTTTTTTGTATCGCCCTTTCGTGATTTCGGAAATTTTCGTTTTTCGGAATTGTAGATGTTTTTGGAATATCGACCATTTTTCGTATTTTCGTGTCACTTTGCTCGTTTTTTGTATCGACTTTTCGTATTTTCGGAAATTTTCGTTTTTTCGGAACGTCTGTTCTCCTCGTTTCAAAGCAATAAATTTCGATTTGACACATTTCAAGTACATTCGAAAATTCCGAAAATATTTTGTTTCGGCTCGGAAAACTTTTCGGATCTGCCGTTTTCGGATCTAAAAATTTTCAGAAAATCGGCCGCATCCGAAAACACGAATCGGGAAATTTCGTGAAAATTCCGAAATTCCGAAACCCGAAACGCACATCCCTACTAATCAGCAGATTTTGTGTAATTTGGCAACACCGCATAACTACAGTTCCGTGATGCTGGCTTCATTTTAAGACAACAAATGCTGCTGCATTTTTTAACACGCGCATCACGGTTGTATCAATTTTCAAAAAAAAAATTCCTGGCGACCAGAGATAGTCCCGTTTTGGTTTTTAATAGGACGGTCGACCTGTTGGTGGCCACTTTGAAACATTAAACCTATATTATCTTGAAAATTCTAGGTCAAAATAGTCAAACCAGAAAAATTCTCCCATTTATTTCAATTTCCAAATCGGCTATTTGGTCTAGATTGTTCTCTTCTCCTGCCAATTCTCCTGGTTTTCACCTCTCTCTGAATAACCCCCAGTGAGTAACTGTACGGAGCCCCTCTTTGAGTTCTGCAGATTGCATTTTGGGATATGAGAAGGCCATAGCCCCCATGAAAATCTGGAAATGTTTGTGCTACCTCACTTGCTTTGAGATGTCACTCGGCTCAGGTCCATGGAGAGGAGACATTTCACGCAATGAAGTCCTCTATTTCTTCTTGTTTTATGATTAGGGTTAGTTTTACTACTTCAGTTTCTATTACAGTTACTATTAGGGTTCGGGTTACTATTTCTGCTTGTTTTATGATTAAGGTTTGGTTTAATAGTTCTGCTTGTGTTAAGGTTAGGGTTTGTATTATGGTTTAGGTTACTATTTCTGCTTGTTTTAGGATTAGGGATACTTTTTAAGATTAGGGTTATTATTTCTTCCTTTGTTAGGCTTCGTATTAGAGTTTGATTAGGGTTAGGGTTACTAGTTCTGCTTGTTTTATGGTTAGGGTTAGTATTAATGTTAGGGAATCTATATTTCTTTTTATTTTATGGTTAGGGTTAGCATTTCTTGTTTTTTAGTTAGGGTTGCTCGTTCTGCTTGGATTAGGGTTTAGGATTAGTATTAAGGTTAGGGTTACTATTTCTGCTTGTATTACGGTTACTATTTTGGTTTGTATTACAGTTAGGGTTGCTAGTTCTGCTTGTGTTAGGCTGGGGTCAGACCAGCGCACTTTTAACGTGCGTTCTGGCGCACATAATTACGGCCGCTCTAGCAGCAGATGACGGGCAATGACGGCCAATATACGATGTACGGCCGCACAAAAGTCCGACCGTGCAACGCAAGTGGAATTTGAAAGCATTTTTCTGAGAACGCTGAACCGCTAGTACTGACGTACAGAGTGCGCTGCGGCATAGCGGCGTGTTTGCGTGATTAGGAGATGTCAAACACTGCTAATGTCCAGCCTACATAACGTCCAGACGCAAAAAGAGTTTTATTGACGATCCGTACAAAATCAC
This sequence comes from Leptobrachium leishanense, assembly GCA_009667805.1. Taxonomy (NCBI): domain Eukaryota; kingdom Metazoa; phylum Chordata; class Amphibia; order Anura; family Megophryidae; genus Leptobrachium; species Leptobrachium leishanense. Next base: position 146,186,672 of record CM019069.1, read on the forward strand.
GCCCGAAAATGCGCGTCGTCTGACCGTTTTTGCGCATTCCGTGAAAAAATACGTCAATGCGTTCGGACGCACTTTTTCACGTTCGCGGGGAAAAATGCTTTCGTCTGACCCTAGCCTTAGGATTGCTAGTTCTGCTTGGGTTAGGGTTACTAGTTCTGTTTGTGCTAGGGTTACTAGTTCTGCTTTTTTAATGGTAAGGGTCATAGGCGACTCTACAGGGGGGCAAGGGGGGGCAATTGCCCCCCCATGGTTATTCCTTGCCCCCCCATGTGCCCCCCCACCAAAAATCAGCTTCCAGCTTACCACACTTCTTCGGACCAGTGTATCTCCGTCCCTGTGCATCGTATATGGACTATCTAGGTGTCATTGGAAAGAGCAGATTCTGGCCTTTCCAATGATACCCAACATGACCATATTCCGTTTGAAATAAAAGTCAAAAACATTAAATAATAACAGGCACTTAAACTTAAGCATTTTCACAGCGTTGAAATATCTCAGCAGTGAAGTGGGTAATGTTCAGACTATACATTACGTTGTGTATTACATTAGTTTTTGCCTTGGTTTAGTTGTATATTAAGGGTTAAATGGGTAGGCTTCATCCCTCACAGTATACATTTTATTTTTTCCTTGATTAATGGCATTTTAGGGGTTAATGAGTTAGCTATATGCCTCACAGTGAATTCATTTCATGTTTTACCTTGATTAATGGCATTTTAGGGGTTAATGAGTAGGCTAAATGCCACATTGTTTATTATTTTTATTGTATTTCCCTGGGTTTATGGCATTTTAGGGTTATTATGGAAGTTAGAATCTAAAGGGTCTAATAATCTTTAGATCCTTTGCTTTTCCTCACATTTCGAGGAATTTATTTTGCCGAAAATAAAGTGAATTCCTTATTTAGCGAATGGTCGCTGTAATTTGCTAAAAGTGGAGTCGCTGAAGCAGCTATCAGACATTCAGCGAAAACTGCCGAATTGCGGCAAATAAAGTATCATGTTAGTACAATAAAAAGGCATCATTGCGTCACATTACTCATTGCATCACATTACTCATTGCGTCACATTACTCATAGCATCACATTACTCATTGCATCACATTACTCTGGGGTTTTGGAATCTTATTTATATATACTTATTTAGGGCACTATTACCTGGTGTGTGTTAACCCTTGCGTAAGCATGGTTTTGCGTTAGCGCCAGGTTAATTGAGTCTAGCGCCTGACCAACAGATCGTTTTCCTCTCGCTACAAACGGGAAAAATCACTTGGCGCATTGCTATTAGCGATTTGTACCGCAAGCTTACTGTACTTTCCGCGTCCTTTACTTAACATGGGGAGCACTAGAGATCTCTAGCGCTTTTGCAGCTAACAGATCAGTTAGTGCCGGCGCTAATTTTTTGAGGGAAGCTAATTGCAACATTTTACCTACTGCTCAACCCTGGTGCTAACTCCAAAAAAACAGATCTTTGCCCAAAATTAACAGTCAATTGAAAGGAATGCAGCACAGGTGTTCTCTTGGCCCCATACACTATAGCAATGGATCTGGTCCGCATTGTCGTTGCTGTTGCAGTAGGCTCTATTATAAAAGTATCCTTTATCCACATATATCCTAATTCTAATATATTGCCTAATTTTAAACATTTTATGCTGGGGGTTATTCATAGTATGGAAGCGGTTGATTATTAGGGTGACTGTGTGGACCAAATGATGGCAGCTGAAAAAGTAGATTTAGTGGCGGTTACTGAGACATGGTTCAGTGAGAAAAATAACTGGGACATAACAATACCGGGGTACTCTTTATATAGAAAAGACAGAGAAGGTAGGAAAGGAGGAGGAGTGGCCCTGTATGTGAAAAACAACATAAAAACGAACCAAATAAAAGTGAGCGAGGTGAACATAGAGTCAGTTTGGGTTACGCTAACATTTGGCAATCATACAGTAGCTCGTATAGGTGTGATCTATAGACCCCCTGGACAAGCAGAAGAACTAGATAATCTGCTGGTTGAGGAAATAGCCAAAATGGCAATGAAGGGGGAGGTTATTATCATGGGGGACTTTAATCTTCCTGATGTGAACTGGAAAACCAAAACAGCTGGGTGCACCAGGAGTACAAGTATTCTAAACTCCCTACTGGGATTATCTCTAACACAAGTAGTTGAGGAGCCGACCCGTAAAGAGGCCATATTGGATTTAATACTCACAAATGGAGGTTTGGTATCGGACGTTGTTGTAGGTGAAAATTTGGGATCTAGTGATCACCAGTCAGTATGGTTTAATATAACAACAGGGATGGAGCCGCACCACACAAGAACGAAAGTTTTAGACTTTAAAAAAACAGATTTTTCTAAAATGAGATTTTGTGTGAAGGAGTCATTATCAGACTGGAGGAGTTTAAAGGGAGTCCAGGAGAAATGGGATTATTTAAAGGAAGCATTATTGAAGGCCACAGGAAATTGCATTCAGCTTGTTAGCAAAAACAAAAAAGGGAAGAAACCACTGTGGTACTCTGCAGAAGTGGCCAAAATAGTGAAGAACAAAAGATAGCATTCAATAATTATAAAAAAAACTCAGAGTGAAGAAGATAGGCAAACCTATAAAATTAGGCAGAAAGAGGCAAAGCAATTTATAAGAGCTTCCAAAGCACACGCAGAAGAGAAAATAGCTCAGTCAGTAAAAAAGGGGACAAAACATTTTTTAGATACATAAACGAGAAAAGAAAAGTAAAACAAGGATTAGTTAGATTAAAAACAAAGGAAGGAATGTATGTAGAAGAGGATAAAAGTCTCCCTGACTGCCTCAATGAATATTTTTGTTCAGTCTTTGCAGAAGAAAAGGAAGGAAAGGGACCTCAGTTAGGAGAGAACACTAAAGAGACATTTACATATCAGTTTACAGAGGAGGAGGTTCTACAGCAGCTGTCTAAAGTAAAGACAAATAAGTCAATGGGGCCTGATGGGATCCACCCTAAATTATTAAAAGAGCTCAGTGATGTAATAGCAAAACCATTAACAGATTTATTTAACCATTCCTTGTTAACGGGAGTCGTCCCAGAAGACTGGAAATTAGCAAATGTTGTGCCCATTTACAAGAAGGGTAGTAGGGAGGAATCGGGGAACTATAGGCCAGTTAGTCTTACGTCAGTAGTGGGGAAATTAATGGAAACCATGTTAAAGGAAAGGATTGTTGAACATCTAAAAACACATAGATTACAGGATCAGAAACAACATGGGTTTACCTCAGGGAGATCATGCCAAACTAATCTTATTGATTTTTTTGATTGGGTAACAAAAATAATAGACACAGGTGGTGCAGTAGACATTGCTTATTTAGATTTCAGTAAGGCTTTTGATACTGTTCCGCATAGAAGGCTTATCAATAAATTGCAATATTTGAGCTTGGATTCCAATATTGTCGACTGGTTTAGGCAGTGGCTGAGTGACAGGCAACAGAGGGTTGTGGTAAATGGAGTTTATTCGGCGCAAGGTCTTGTTACCAGTGGGGTACCTCAGGGGTCAGTACTTGGACCCATTCTCTTTAATATTTTTATTAGTGATATTGCAGAAGGTATTAATGGAAAAGTATGTCTTTTTGCTGATGACACAAAGATTTGCAACAGGGTTGACGTTCCTGGAGGGATCAGCCAAATGACAAATGATTTAGGTAAACTAAAAAAATGGTCGGAGCTGTGGCAATAGAGTTTTAAACATGGATAAGTGCAAGATAATGCACCTGGGACATAAAAACCCAAGGGCTGAATATAGAATATTTGATACAGTCCTAACCTCAACATCTGAGGAAAGGGATTTAGGGGTTATTATTTCAGAGGATCTAAAGGTAAGTAGTCAATGTAATAGAGCAGCAGGAAATGCTAGCAGAATGCTTGGTTGTGTAGGGAGAGGTATTACCAGTAGGAAAAGGGAAGTGCTCATGCCACTGTACAGAGCACTGGTGAGACCTCACTTGGAGTACTGTGTGCAGTACTGGAGACCGTATCTCCAGAAGGATATAGACATCTTAGAGAGAGTTCAGAGAAGGGCTACTAAAATGGTGTACGGCTTGAAGGAGAAAAGTTACCAGGAAAGGCTTAATGATCTTAACATGTACAGCTTGGAAAAAAGACGAGACAGAGGAGATATGATAGAAACATTTAAATACGTAAAGGGAATCCACAAGGTAGAGGAAGGGAGTATATTTAAAAGGAAACAAAATAGCAAAACAAGAGGACATAGTCTTAGATTAGAGGGGCAAAGGTTTAAAAGTAACATCAGGAAGCATTATTTTACTGAGAGTGTGGTGGATACATGGAACAGCCTTCCAGTAGAAGTGGTAGAGGCCAAAACAGTAATTGAATTTAAGCAAGCATGGGATAGGCATAAGGCTATCCTAAACAAAAGATAAATCCAGGTAAAGTATCCATGTAATTGGGCAGACTAGATGGGCCGAAAGGTTCTTATCTGCCGACATTTTTCTATGTTTCTATGTTTAAAGGGACACGTGAATAAGTCTTGCCCTGAAACATGTATTATTTATATGCTGCAGCAGGGAAATTTTTGTTGCTCACCTGGCCTTCCTTTTGGATCTATTAAATGCAGTGTAATGATTCTACATGCTGTTGGGTGGAATTTATCATGCAATGCCCATCAGCTATAATATATGTGTGCATCAAAACATGGATGATACGGCCACCTTGGATGATTTTAATAATGTAGGGGTGTGAGGTTATTCACTGGATGTGTTCATATTCAAGCTTGTGAGGGCAGGGGATGGGTATGGCCCGGCGCTGGAAAAAAAACGTTCTATCCTGTACACAACCGCATTAGCGCTGGGTCTCAGCCCGGGTCTTAGAGTTTTCCTAGCGTGCGCCAAACCACCTTGTTCATGGACTACTGCAGACAAGGTGATCTGTTTGTGGGTCGTCAGGCACTAAGTTTTAGCGACTCGCGCTAAATGTTTCCTTTAGCGATGGTGTTTTACCTCACACAGGTGATTGGGCCCTTAGTTTTATTCAGTGATATGATTTAGTGGTGAAAATTATTAGTGCCCCCCCAGTTTTGACTGCGGTATCTTTTGTGCCCCCCCTAAATATTGTTCCTAGAGTCGCCACTGGTAAGGGTTAGCATTAAGTTTAGGGTTACCATTTCTGCTTTTTTATGGTTAGGATTACTATTTCTGCTTGTTATATTATTAGGGTCACTATGTCTAATTTTTTATTGTTAGGGTAACTATTTCTGCATGTTTTAGGGTTAGGGTTACTATTTCTGCTTGTTTTAGGGTTAGGGTTACTATTTCTGCTTGTTTTATGATTCGGGTTAGTATTAAGGTTAGGGTTACTATTTCTGCATGGTTTATGTTTAGGGTTACTATTTCTGCTTTTTTTATGATTTGGGTTACTCATTCTGCTTGTGTTAGGATTAGTATTAAGGTTAGGGTTACTAGTTCTGGTTGTTTTACAGTTAGTGTTACTAGTTCTGCTTGTGTTAGGGTTAGTATTAAGGTTAGGGTTACTATTTGTGCATGTTTTATGGTTAGGGTTACTATTTCTGCATGTTTTATGGTTAGGGTTAGTATTAAGTTTAGTGTTACTATTTTTAGTTGTTTTAGGGTTAGGGTTACTATTCTATTTCTGCTTGTTTTATGGTTAAGGTTACTCATTCTGCTTGTGTTAGGATTAGTATTAAGGTTAGGGTTACTACTTCTGTTTGTTTTACATTTAGTGTTACTAGTTCTGCTTGTGTTAGGGTTAGTATTAAGGTTAGGGTTACTAGTTCTGCTTGTGTTAGTATTAAGGTTAGTACAGCGCTAAGGAATCTGTTGGCGCTTTATAAATGCTTGTAACTGTAACTGTTAAGTTCAGAGTTACTATTTCTGTCTGTTTTACAGTTAGGTTTAGAGATTTTGGGTTGCTCATTCGATGCAATTTTTTTTTTTCAGTTATCAGAATAAAAATTTATTGAGCCTATTTTATATGCAGATCGATTTGGTTACATTCTTGGCGTTTCATTTCGGCGACTCAGTGATTCTGATTTTCAGATGCTCCATATCGCTGATAATCGGACAATATTCGCACAAGTCTAATCCCATAATACACAACTGTGTCATCAATTTTAAAACAAAGTCCGACACTGTCACAATTATAGAGCTTCATTGCGGATCATATATGTGTCCTCTATATGCCTGTCTGACACTTTACATTTACCAAATGCAATCACATGTCATTCATTTACAGTTTTCACGAGTTTTTCTTGAGTTCTAGCTCTATAAATATGGCTTCCAAGCCTACAGTAAAATGGCAAAAATTAGGTGTGTATCACGAAAGCCATAAAGCAAAGTGAGTTAATATACTGACTAATTAGCCAGGGTATTTATCTAAGGCAGTATGTGCAGGTGGAGCTGCAACAACTGTTTATCTAAGTGTTAGTAAGGCCAGTGACTTCTACACAAATTACTGGTTAACAAGTTACAATGTAAAGGATTCGAGCGTAAACAGGAAAGATTGGTTAACAAGTATCGAGCAGGGAAAATTCTGATCCTGGTAACAGTGTGATCTTTGAGTTGTTCCAGGATCATGGATGAGTTATGGGTTTTCTGTCCCTGGGACTGAAGATTTTGGTTTACATCTGCCTCATTCTACCTATCCCCAATATCCCCTGCCCCATTCACCCTATTCCTATTATTCCACTGCCCCTTTCATCCCATCTCTATGATGCCCTGCCCCATTCATCCCATACCAATTGTGTCTTTGTCCCCTTCATCCTATTTCCATTGTGCCTTTGCTCCATTCATTCCATCTCCATTGTGCCTTTGCCCCATTCATCCCATCTCCACTGTGCCTCAGTTCCATGCAACTCATCTCCATTGTGCCTCTGCCCCATTCATCCCATCTCCGCTGTGCCTCAGTTCCATGCAACTCATCTCCATTGTGCCTCTGCCCCATTCATCCCCATCTCCATTGTGCCTCTGCCCCATTCATCCTATTTCCATTGTGCCTTTGCTCCATTCATTCCATCTCCATTGTGCCTTTGCCCCATTCATCCCATCTCCACTGTGCCTCAGTTCCATGCAACTCATTGTAACGTTGGGGGCTTCCAGCCTCTCCAGTGTGCTTGAAGGCAGCATGTCTGATGCTGCTCGCTGACCAACACCCGGTTTAAATAGAGACAGGCAGGGAGGTGGCTGCATGAGGCGCGGCTTGAGAGGGGGGTGTGGTCTGGTGAAGGTCTTTTAAAAACCCATAGTTCCTTCTAAGCAGTGCCAGATCATGGTTATCCTTACCTGAGCTCCCTGTACCTGAATTCTCTCGTGATTTAACCTGTTATTGACCTCTGCTTGTTTTCTGACCATTCTACCTTCCGTTGCCCTAGACTATTTTCATTGTACTACGCTACTGCACTAATATCGACCCGGCTATTCCATTTGACTATTCTATACTCTGTATTCCTGAGTCTGGCTCGTCTAACTATCCCCGTGTTGCTGACCTGGTTTTGTATTACGACATTGTCTTTGATTAACACTTTCTGTCTAACTAGTATACTTATACCTGGCCAATTTTTAAGGACCAGACAGTTAGGGATTGTTCTACGGCTACTCTGTTGGTAGCTTTTTGGCTCTGTGGAGTGTTGGGCTTTAAGGGCTGCATGGTGGGATCCAGGAACCTTGACACTCATCTCCATTGTGCCTCTGCCCCATTCATCCTATTTCCATTGTGCCTTTGCTCCATTCATTCCATCTCCATTGTGCCTTTGCCCCATTCATCCCATCTCCACTGTGCCTCAGTTCCATGCAACTCATCTCCATTGTGCCTCTGCCCCATTCATCCCATCTCCATTATGTCTCAGTTCTATTCAACTCCTCTCCATACCCAAAACGGAGATAGGTTGATGAAGCCAGTGGCATAATTTGGATCTGAGGAATAGGACCCATTCATTCTAAACCCATTGTGCCTCAACCACATTCATCCCTCACCCATTGTGCCTTTGATCATCATCATATCCCCATTGTGCTTCGCCCCATTCATCAAATCCAAATTATGCTCTGTTACATTCATCCTATCCCCATGTGCTTCGGCCTCATCCATCTCACCCATAATGTATCTGTCCTATACCTTTCTCCCCCATTGTGCTCCATCTTTCTCTACCCCATAATGCCTTTGTCCTAACTCTTTCTATATGGGAGGGAAATGGTGCCATAACAGTTACAATTTCACTGCACCCTATTGAAGGACAAGGTCTGGAGCTGCAGCTCTAGTAGTAATTCTTTCTTATTACCGTAGATACTCGAGTATGGCGCGACCCGAATATAACGCGATGGATACAGATTTATTATGGAAATGAGAGAATATTCAAGACTCGAATATAACGCGAGGAACAAAATTATATTGTACTGGTAAACAATTAAAATCCTTCCAGGTTCTCTTAACACAGTCAGGCGACCTCTCGGGCCAGGGTGCTCTGCTCTAGAATGGTTGCAGTTGTTACGAAGTATGAAGTTGCCGGCCCCCCATCTACTAGCGATTAAATGGCCGACGAAGGCGAGCGAGGTGAATGATTGGCTTAAACCGAGCATGCCCTCTGGCCGTGATGGATCACACCTCTCCCGAATCCAGGAGTCCCTGAAGTGTTTGCAAGCATCAGGGAGCCCACATTCACTTCAGCGAGACTACTGGAACTTCCGGGAGACTTGGGATCCAGAGCAGGGCAAGTTTTTTTTTTTTACATGCGATGCAGATGTCTCGAATATAATGCGACCCCTCCAATTTTAAGGTAAAATTTTGTCACCAAAATCTAGTGGTATACTCGAGTATGCTTTTTCTCCGGGTCATCCCAGTTCAGGTTCATCATGTCCGCCCAGACCTCACCTATACTAAGGCGAACTGAGGGGTACACATCTCTCCCGTTTAGAGGGGCAAACGTTACATACAGATTTATTTTCTCCTGTGACCGACAACAGATTAGATTTGTGTAAAGATACAATCGAACAACGAGATAAAGAAACGTAACAAATTCTTGTCAATCAGGGTGGAGCCGCAACCATAGCATGTGTTCATGTTTGGAAGGTCACTGACTCTGTCCATATAAAACACTGATTAACGAGCGATGGTATAATATCGAAGACTTCGAATGCATAAACACAAAAATAAAAAAAGAGCGAAAGAGCTGATGTCTGCCAATGTGTACCTTACTACTGGGTCAAAGCTACTAGTTACCTTCCTGCCACAGCAGATGTGTGTAGACATGTGCGATCCGGTCTCGTCTGTTTCGGAATTCAGACAATTTAACGGTAATTGATTGATTGATCGAAATTCAGAATTGCCTATTTCCGAACAGAATTGATTTACATATAGAAAAAATGTAATTGATACAAATCTTTCCAATTACAATTCGGCCAGATCCAAATTTAATCGGAACTATCAGATTTAATTGGAAAAGAAAAAATAATGGTAACCCAATCCATAACCCTAACCCAAACCCTCACGCTAACCATTTTTCATAATACGAAAATGGTAACTCTAACCCTAAACCTAGTCCTAACCTGAACCCAATCATATGACACATAGAAACTATAATCCTAGCTCTAACCTGAACCCAATCATATAACACATAGATACTATAACCCTAGCTCTAACCTGAACCCAATCATATAACACATAGATACTATAACCCTAGCTCTAACCTGAACCCAATCATATAACACATAGATACTATAACCCTAGCTCTAACCTTGACCCAATGATATAACACATAGAAACTGTAACCTTAATCCTAACCTGAACCCAATCATATAACACATAGAAACTATAATCCTAGCTCTAACCTGAACCCAATCATATAACACAGGGCTCAAAATTTTAAGTCCCAAGCTACTAGCCAGGCCTTAAGAGTTACTCGCCACTAGTTGCCCCACCTAACACCTTAACCTGCCCTGCCTCTGCATTCCCACTCGCCCTCTTGTAATTTCCACTCGCCAAAGGCGAGCAGGCGAGTGGAAATTTTGAGGCCTGATATAACACATAGATACTATAACCCTAGCTCTAACCTTGACCCAATGATATAACACATAGAAACTGTAACCTTAATCCTAACCTTAACCCAATCATATAACACATAGATACTATAACCCTAGCTCTAACCTGAACCCAATCATATAACACATGGATACTATAATCCTAACCTTGGATGTCAGTCTGGCACTCCGGGACCCCGGCGGGGACAATAGATGTCATCGCGCTGGCGCGATGACATCTATTTCAGGCACCCCCCCCCCGCGAGTGCGGAGGAGGTGCCTGAAAGGGAGGGGCGAGGTACTTTGGACCTCTCTCCATCCCGATCGCCTGGGGCCAGTGGTGAAAGTCAGGCACCGTTTGGAAGGGCACAGCCTGCCCTTCCAAACGGTGGCTGGCTTTAACACCTTGGGGGCCGGATCCCGATTCCGCACCGAAAAGCGCCAGATCGTGATCCTCTTCCGGAGCTGACCAACATATTGGATGTCGGCCAAACTTCCGGGAACTCCCCCTGATGACTGGCGTCATCGTGCATAGCACGATGACGTCAGTTCTGGAGTTAACCCTAGCTGGAACCAATCTCCCGATCCGTGGCAGCTAGGGGTTAACGTTTGGTATATACCAAACATGACCATGTAAAAAGTTAGCAAAATAAATAAATATAAAAAAAAAAGGTTTTGTTTTGTTTATGCAGCAAATTTGTTCCCATTTCAATTATAATGTGAAAAATGATGATGCACTAATGATTTTTGTATGGGGTGCGTTTGTTAAAAATCGCATAATTTTCCCCTAAAACAAATGTAACGAGACCCCATTTCTAATTTTTTTAACAAGCGCAACTCATAGAAAATATAACCGCAAACGCTCGCATGTTAAAATGTGAAAAAAAACCCACTTTACACGTTGTAAATTATTGAAAATTCAAATTTTATTGCATTTTTTGTTATAATATACAGACAGGTCATGACGTATACATATAATAATGACATATTATGAATCTGCCGAGTCTGCCGGAAAGAACGATATATAATATGTCTGGGTCATATAATAAAATAAGGCTTCAAAACGCGGTTAAACATGATGAGCGAAAGCGGTAAAAATGACCTCAGCACAGAGACGGGAAATGCCTCAGCAGCGAAAGGGTTAAAGTACTATAATTTCGCTGAAATATCGGTGCTCGTTAATAACCCCTACATCCATACATTTAGGAACGAGGCGGGGGGGCAGAGCCTCACATTATTGGCGTGCAGTGCGTGCCTGGGATTCTCGGATCGCATCTTTGTTGTTTGTGCTTTACTTTCCAACCCTGAAGTTGCTGAATTCTCCATATTTCTATGTTATATGAAGGGTAATGGTAATTAAATAATAAACTGAGCTCACTGGAGCGCAATAAATTCATTATTTAACGGCTTTTACAGTGCATTAAAGTGAGAAGAAAATCCACCCCACTTCCTAACCCCCTCTCCCCGATATGTTTGGGTTCCTACACCGATGAAAGCTGATTCTGGGGATATTGTGATACGGAAAGGTTTGCTAATTGCCCTTTATTCCTTTTTTCCCCATACTTTCCCATATCTCCCATTCACCTTGGGTTGACTCGGTGATTTCTCACATTGACATCACTTTAAAATGAATTTATAGGCTTTTCATACCAGGCTGATGGACCCGTTTTTTTTTTTTGGCGGATTGCTGGGAAGCCAACGGATTCATAGAATCATTAAACTCTTTCTATACCGTCGGTACATTAGTATATATAATGGGAAACGCGTCAGGGAAGGTGCGTCATCCACGTCCAGCAGGACACAGGAGGCATTGTTCTGCTTCTCCCCTTCCCCAAAAAAAATGGATGCTCAAAAGTGTGAGTACAAGCTCTTCTCGCCGCGCAAAGTGATCTTGAAATTTATTCGCGGTTTGGCTGCCAAGTTGGCGCCGACAAAGGACGCATGTGGCTGGGAATTTACAAACAGAAAGTCAGGTTGTCTTGCGGAGAGATTCTGTTTGCACACCGAGGGAGAAGTGCTCTTAAACTGAGTTTATCATCCACTTAAATGGGGCACGAGCGGTAGCAATCTCCGTATAGTAGGGATCGGAGAAAGAGGGATGGTACCAAGTGTCACATGATCTCCTACGCTCAACAAAAAAGCTCACGCCAGAAAGAGTAAACTTCAAAAACTGCAAAAAATAGTGTCCGTCTGTAAAAGACAACTCCACCACACTCTACAACCCATCGGAGGCCTTCTCCAGCCACGTTCCATCAGGAAACCTCGTGTTTTGAGCTTTGTCTAAGCCGAGGGCGCTCAACCTTGGCCATCCAGATGTTTTGGAACTATATTTCCCACAAGGCTATCTCACCCTAATGGGTGGCTGAGTATCATGGGAGATGTAGATCTGAAGCATTTGAAGGGCCGAGGTTGAGCAACCCGTGGTCTATGGCTTCATGAGCTTTAGAGTCGTCTCCGATAATGAAGCAAATGAAAAGCTGGAAGAGCAAGAAGACAACAAAGAAACCATGGAACGGACGGACACCTAAACGGATAGGGAAGCAAAGTCAATAAGGCCGGGACTGCCGTCAGAAATCTTGCAGCCCCTTAATGAACCACTCGTCAGGCCCCCCAGCAACCTCCATCCACAATCAGCCAGGACAACCCCTCCCGATATAAGATGTACACAAATATTTTGGACAAAATATTAACTGTATGTAATGTGTTCGTCGTGTCTATGTAACAAGACACGTGTGCTTGATGTGTGTAACCAGACCACTGGATCACGCGGGAATGTATTTAGTTTGGTCGACCAAGCACTGGACCACCAGGGATTTGGTACTCGAGACCAGTGGCTTCAGGAGGCCAAGCGACAGTTGTGTTAGTGCTGCCTGATTTGTCAGGGGCCTGGGTCCCCTGAAGCCACTGGACCCCTTTGGACCCCTTTACACTAGTACCATGTTTTACCCCCTGGTGGAAGTCCTGACCAAGGCAGTAAAACGGAACACTAGATGGGATGGACTGGAGAGAGTAGGGAAGGATGGGTAAACAACCCAAGCAACGTCATCCCGATCCAAAATAGTCCAATGATAGGGTGAGGATCCTTTGTCTGGAGAGCTTAAATCTAACAGGACCACTCGTCCAAACACCAATTCGTTGGCTTGCCATGTTAATTTTGGGAACACATTTTAATGGGCTTTTAGTCATACAGGTTTATTCACTAAAGGGTGAAGTCCGGAGAATTGGCTGGAGAAGAGAATAATCATTCTAGACCAAATAGCCAATTTGGAAAGTGAGATAAAATGGTAGAATTTTTCTGGTTTGGCTTTTTTGACATGGAATTTTCACTTCTCCAGTCATTCTCCTGATTTCACCCTTTAGTTAATAGACCTGATAGTCTTCTGATTAAAATGCCATTTAGTTTTAGTCTTAGTCTTATTCTAGTCTGGTATATAATTAATATAAAATTAATATTATAATATAATTTTACTTCGTGTCATGGTGTATTATTACTGCCCTTGAAAAAGTCTGATAACAGACGAAACGCGTTGGGGTTTTATCTATTGATATTTTATTTGGAATAAAAGTTTTATATTTTATTTGATTTGCTCATCATTCCGATTGTTGGTGACTCCAGCACCAGCATTGGCCTCTCTACTAGACCCAACGGTGGTTCCTCCAGACGCTGAAGTTCCTATATTTTATCATTTTCTGTGTGGAGTGGTGGACCACCTCCTGGGAATCATTTCAGCACTTCAATTCAGATAATATCTTCTCCTATCACCCATCGTGTGTTTCTAACTAAAATGTCAATGGATTTTCATCATAGTTTTAGTCGTCATCACATTTTTTTGTTTTAGTCCCAAAAAAATCTAGTCTAGTCTGACGAAAAGTATTAGTTGACAAAATTAACCCTGATGAATTCCGTTTGTTTTTGTCATTTTTATTTTTTTTGAGAAAGTATTTTACCAGGAAGGATACATTGAGATTTCTCTCGTTTTCAAGTATGTCCTGGGTGGCGAGTATGTACCGTTAGGTGTCTTGCCCAAGGACACTTACTGTAGAGGTCAGGGACGTGCGGTCAGGGGCGGCAGGTGAGGCAGAGCCTCCCCTGCCATTAAGGGCAGCTGCAGTCAAACTCACCTGCTCCTCGTTCCCCTGACGTCAGCTCCGTCCGTCCTCTGTGTGCCCCACACATTCTTTTTTTTTCCCCTTCAACAGCCTGAGCCTACACAAATCAAGTATTCTGCCAAGAACAGTGCAGTGTGGTGCGTCTGTTCAATGAACAGACATCCGAGCACTGCCCACTTCCTGAACATCGCTCTCCCAGTGCCTCAGAGGCACTGGGAGAGCAATGAAATAGCTTGGACCAATAGGAAAGCGCCCAAGTCATTCAAAAAACTCCTGCATGTGAGGCAGGCCTCCCATGCATTGATTGGCGCAGGACAGTCATGTGTCCTGTCTCGCACAATCAGTGGGTGCAGGGCTGTGCTTGAGGTGTGGCCTCAGTGTCACACTAGGCTGCCTGAGGATGACAGAGATCCTGGGGAGCACCGACAGCAGCCAGATCCTGGGGAGCACTGAACCTATGTAACCTGTGTATATCTGGCTCTGATACTAGCCAGTGCCTCACCAAGCACTGACCTCACCGCACGTCACTGGTAGAGGTGCTCTTGCTGGGATCGAACCCATGACTCCACAGGCTCTCTCCATGCAGAGCAGTGATGTTACCTTTACTCCACCCAGCCATTATTAAAAAATATCTATTTCTAATAATTCCAAAGAAGAAGAAGAAGAATTATTAGAAAGTCGCGAGTCGGAGATGGGAAACAAACCAGTAACAGTCACATCCGCACCTCTGGCTGGTAATAATGTGCTCACGCTGAAGCCGTAACTAAAACAACGTCTATTCGTGATCAGATAGGTGTATCGGGATTCTGTTTGCTCTGAGATATGAGCAGGTCTGATCAGTTTCCAGCGTCGTGATGCATCCAGCGATTCGCATCAGCTCCGGCTCAGAACGGATCCCATCTAGGATCAATAAAAAAATGAAATACTGCTTATCTTCCGTTTGCACACGAGACATTCATTTCCACCAGTCCTGCGCCATGTTTGATGTTTTACAGCGTTTGCCAAATTCTTTATATTATTATTTATATATTTATTTAGGAACGCCTGCAGTAGGATCTTTTTTTTGGATTCTGCCCAAACCTCCCATAGGTTTGGTCAAGTGAGGCAAGATTGTTGTGCTTATCTTCCAAAGAACGTAGAAGAAGGTGAACAGCACTTGTGTTAAAGCAGGTATGGCGTGTGTGTGTGTCTGTGTGTACCTTTGCCGATTTAGGGCTCTATTACAATCTTCGCACATACGTCAGCGCGTGCGCAAAAACGCATAAACGCGAGGGGCAAAACCCTTTGCGCTGAACGTCGTATTACAATCTCAGTGCAACAAACGCGCGTATACGTCTACCGCGGGTGAACATGCGCGAACGCTGCGCGATCTTACTGTACTTTGCGCGTCATATACTTAACATTGTGAGCGCAAATGCGTTTGTGCGCTGGTACACGGATGGTTTTACAATCTATGCTCAGTTTGTAACGCACAGCCTTTGCGCGCATAATTTTAGCGACTCCTAAAAGCTGGTGTTAATGGCAAATTCTGTCAACCTGGCCAAAACCAAATACACCAGCCCAAAAAAAATACACAGCAAAGTATAGTTACACATTCTACACATACCCAAACCAGTAAAATGGAGAAGTTGTGTGTGTTTTTTTTATTGATGCAGCATATATGCACAGATTGACTTTGACAGGCGCAAAAACTTAATGTGAGACAATTAATCTAATTGGCTGAATCGCGTGAAAAAAACAGTCCGCACATTGATTTCTGCGCGCTACGTTACTGCGCGCGCGTTTTTGCGTGTCCGATTTACTCACGTTATTTTTTGACGGATGAAAAAAATGCACGAGGATTGTAATACCAGCGTTGATTTATGAGCGTTAACGTTTGACGCTTCGTGCAAAAATTCACGTGTTGCGCAGGCGTTTTTGCGTGAAGAATGTAATAGGGCCCTAAATAAATGAATTGTCACTTGTTTTGGAAGAGTGGGATCGTCTGGATTTATTGTGTGGGATCAGAGAAACCGTAAGAGTGGGAACTCACCAAGATTCCTGCACTGAAGTCATCTCACACTTCTCTCAAATTTAATATAAATATTTATATATACAGTCAGGTCCAGAAATATTGAGACATCGACACAATTCTAACATCTTTGGCTCTATACACCACCACAATGGAGTTGGAATGAAACAAACACAATGTGCTTTAACTGCAGACTGTCAGCTTTAATTTGAGGGTATGTACATCCAACTCAGGTGAACGGTGTAGGACTTGCAGCAGTTTGCAGATGTGCCTCCCACTTGTTAAGGGACCAAAGTAATGGGACAATTGGCTTCTCAGCTGTTCCATGGCCAGGTGTGTGATATTCCCTCATTACCACAATTACAATGTGCAGATAAGAGGCCCAGAGTTTATTTCAAGTGTGCTATTTGCATTTGGAATCTGTTGTTGTCAACTCTCAAGATGAGATCCAGAGAGCTGTCATTATCAGTGAAGCAAGCCATCATTAGGCTGAAGAAACAAAACAAACCCATCAGAGAGATAGCAAGAACATTAGGCGTGGCCAAAACAACTGTTTGGAACATTCTCAAAAAGCAGGAACGCACCAATGAGCTCAGCAACACCAAAAGACCCGGGAGACCACGGAAAACAACTGTGGTGGATGACCGAAGAATTCTTTCCCTGGTGAAGAAAACACCCTTCACAACAGTTGGCCAGATCAAGAACACTCTCCAGGAGGTAGGTGTATGTGTGTCAAAGTCAACAATCAAGAGAAGACTTCACCAGAGTGAATACAGAGGGTTCACCACAAGATGTAAACCATTGGTGAGCCTCAAAAACAGGAAGGCCAGATTAGAGTTTGCCAAACAACACCTAACAAAGCCTTCACAGTTCTGGAACAAGATCCTATGGACAGATGAGACCAAGATCAACTTGTACCAGAGTGATGGGAAGAGAAGAGGATGGAGAAGGAAAGGAACTGCTCATGATCCTAAGCATACCACCTCATCAGTGAAGCATGGTGGTGGTAGTGTCATGGCGTGGGCATGTATGGCTGCCAATGGAACTGGTTCTCTTGTATTTATTGATGATGTGACTGCTGACAAAAGCAGCAGGATGAATTCTGAAGTGTTTCGGGCAATATTATCTGCTCACATTCAGCCAAATGCTGCAGAACTCATTGGACGGCGCTTCACAGTGCAGATGGACAATGACTCAAAGCATACTGCAAAAGCAACCAAAGAGTTTTTGAAGGGACAGAAGTGGAATGTTATGCAATGGCCAAGTCAATCACCTGACCTGAATCCCATTGAGCATGCATTTCACTTGCTGAAGACAAAACTGAAGGGAAAATGCCCCAAGAACAAGCAGGAACTGAAGACAGTTGCAGTAGAGGCCTGGCAGAGCATCACCAGGGATGAAACCCAGCGTCTGGCGATGTCTATGCGTTCCAGACTTCAGGCTGTGATTGACTGCAAAGGATTTGCAACCAAGTATTAAGAAGGGAAAGTTTGATTTATGATTATTATTCTGTCCCATTACCTTTGGTCCCTTAACAAGTGGGAGGCACATCTGCAAACTGCTGTAAGTCCTACACGTTCACCTGAGTTGGATGTACATACCCTCAAATTAAAGCTGACAGTCGTCTGCAGTTAAAGCACATTGTGTTTGTTTCATTCCAACTCCATTGTGGTGGTGTATAGAACCAAAGATGTTAGAATTGTGTCCATGTCCCAATATTTCTGGACCTGACTGTATGCTGTGTTTTAGGGATAAGTTTACAATAAATCATATTTTTATTGTGAATTAACTTGGAAACACATGATCAATCAATGGGATCTCTGTTCTGCCTGTAAAATCAATGGAGGAACTATTGATTTTATTATAGTATCATTGTAGCCTTTCTATAGTCACAATATTAATTAAATAGTTTATATAAAATGATATAATGTTGGGGTGAGTTTAATGGTTTGGTTCAGATGCAGAAAAAGGGGCTACCTGTTTGTACTTGTCTCCCAGGAAAATGGAAGAAAATAAAACTTTCCAGCTCTTCCTTCAGCTCATCACATCATGAGGCTATGGGTCTACTTGCTAATAATTGTTTTTTGTTTTTTTGGGCAGGGGGTAGGAGTGCATTCCTCTGCTTGGACTCAGTGGGCAGATGCCATCTTTATATCACATGGGAGACAGTAGACCTGGAATTTAGCCAGAACTTTACGACGTCTCATGGAATGAAGACCTGTCCTCCACAGAGTGCTGCAAATCAGTGGAGGGAAACAAAAATGAGGTAATAATGTTATTTAAAAAAACATGGATATTGAATGGACATTTCTTTGCATCCAAATTCATAATTGGGTGAAATATTGGCTTTTCAGCAATTAGGAATCGCTGAAATGAGCAAAAACAATACAATGTTTTTAAATCCATCCAAAAATGTTCAGATCAATTTGCTAAGTGAATAAAATTGCACACTTTGTGCAATACTAACCATAACCCTAATACATGCAGAAAAAGTAACTGTGTGCCTAACAGTAACCCTAATCCTAACAGTACCCCAACTCCAGAATTAACTCTAATCCTAAATCTAGATTTAACCCTAACCCTAATTAAAACCTTAATCTTATCCCTAACCCAAGGCGTAAACCTAATCCTAACATTAACCCTAACTCTAAAATTTAGAGGTAGAGAGGATGGGTTGGAGGAGGTAAAGAGAGAGATACAGGTATAGAGGAGTATAGGGGACTAAAAACTAAAAAGATTGATCCGAATCGGCAAATTCTGAAATATAAAAAGTTTGGATTACATACTATACCAAAACAAAATTTAGGCCTGTGTGTCTAAATGAACATGCTAGTCTTGATTCTGAATGTGCTAATCATGCTCTCATGCTGATCCTGGCATGCAAAAATTTTACTTTCCATATCCTAGCTAAAGTAAAGGTGTCCAAATGGGAGCGCAACGGGTGCCCCTTACTATCCTAGACGATCTGTATCTCCTTCGGAACCCAGAGTTTTCAGATGCTCACACAATAACCCCCTGACCCTTTTTAATATCTAATAGCAAGACATCTGCAAACAAGTTGTTTCTAGTGAAATCCCATGTTGATAGTTTATGGGTCTTCATCATTTTTCACTTCCTGTACTCTACCCATCACCGATTTTTCTCCCATTAGTTGGACTTGGACAAATTGAGATCCTGACAAAAAGTACTTTGCTCTCATGAGCCCAGCTATTACTCTCCCATCCTCTACTTGCAGGGTGCTGAGTCTTAAATTTTGTAATCACTTCGTAGTTTTCCATCCAGTCATCAGGCCTTCTCCCTGTGCTCTGCTATAGCATGCTGTCTCGTTTCAACGGGACCCGTGAAAATTTTCCCTGTGTAATGCTATTGCATAACCCATAAAGTTCGTGACACCCATAAACCTCCTGCAAAGTGTCTAAAACTCTGTTTTATGAGATCCTAAAAATATTATCTGCAAACAAACTGTGTCCGGTGTCAATCTATAGCCAGACGCGAGATTGCGAAATGGGCAGCGGAATGTGAAGAACGCTGCTATAAAATAATTTTTAGCTCGTTTTCATGGACCCCGTCCAAAAAATATTCATCGGCCTGCCTCAGCCAATTGACACAAGTCATTCTGGGATTTTCCAAATAAATTGGTATTTGTCTGAGCACTGGCAATAACCTGAATTATCAAGTCACTGGCTGGAGTACACACATGGCAATTTGTCACTGGTCTGGTCTGGTACAGGATCTCAGCAGGGTACTGCTACGTTGTGTGACTATGATGGCTGGGTTCAGTATTGGTAGAGTGTAGCAAATAAAAAATTGTTATACACAGTAAGGGCTTCTGTCAAAAAACCAGGGGCGCAATACTGAACCACTGGATGGGGCTCCACACCTAAACTCCTCATCCGCCCATTAAATTGGTTAAAATCCAACAAGTTGCACTACCTCTTGATTATTTTTTGCTGGGAGGGTCCTAAATCCCTGGTGGATCAACAAGGGGTTGAAAGGTATTCCCTGATTATTTGGCGGGATAGCTATTGGTGCAGACATACTTCAGACTGGTGGAGTCCTTTCAGCTCATTCCCTCGTGGTGCTGCCACTTAGTAATCCTAGAGCATCTGACCAGGCTCAGATGGGGAAATGTCATAGTGTCCTGGTGGGCTAGTGCTGAGTGGCATGAAAGGGCCCTTACCTTACACCCAGTGGAAACCAGACATGTTGCTTCAGGGTGTAACAGGGACTGGGGCCCCTTAACGAATAATGGGATGTCTACTCCTTGATGTTGGCTCTGTTCACAATGATTTTCCATGGCATTAGGTAATGTCCACCACTTAAAAGCGATATACAACAGCCCACCACTTCAATAATACACCACCCACCCCTTTCCGCACAACCATCATTTTACGTTACCATCACTACTTTACAAATGTGACTGTGTCTCATCTGTAAGAGAGCGCAATGTCGCCAAAGGTTGTACTAGTGTCAACTAAGTCATTCATTGGAGCATCAGGGATATAGACTTTTCTTTAGTATAATGCCCACAGACAATGAAGCAAGTGACCACAACATATGCAATAAAGAGGTGGGGGCTGAGAACAAAAAAAGAGGGGTTGAGTGGAAAGAGGGCTGTGGGCGACTACCAGGAGAATGATATTCCTGACTCTCTCCCATGGTCTGATAGGACAAAAGGAAGCCGAGGAAGAGGACTTGAAACCGGGGAGCCCCAGGGCCTAGATCGACAGGCAGAGCCACGTTACCTGCCGGCATGGCTCACCTAGGTCAAGCCCCTGCCACCATATCTCTCCAAGGATTTAAAAAAAAAGGGAAGGGGCCCTCTCCAACTTCCAAAACTCCATGGGCATCCTGGTGCCTGTAGGTGCTTTCTTTCTGGAGTCAGTGACATCCATCACCCCTATACCTGGAGACCTACTAGTTAGACTAGACGTCTACACCTCCATTCCCCATATGGAGGGATTGACTGCTATAAGGACCTTTCTTGAGAGAGGAGACTAAGAGACCACCAACAGGATCTGGTGGCGTTTGTGCTCACCCTTCTAGAAAATGTCTTGATTTAAAAATGCTTTCCATTATCTGACAATCTTTAATGAACAAACCCAATGGGTGCGAACATGGCGCCATGATACGCTAACCTCTTCGCAGCCAAGGTGGAGGCCAGGTATGTGATGTTTTGTCCCCAATATATGGGACAAATCTCGAAGTGGTTTCAATTAATCGATTATTGCTTATAGGGAACTCCAAGAGTGAACTCGGACCAATTTTGTTCCCACCTGATATGTGTGACATCCGACGTTACGTTTGCACGTTCGATGGACCAAGAAAAGATCATAGAATCAGAATGACAAATCCGAGAGTGATCCGTCCGTTAATACGTCCGACAGCAACACGTTCCTAAAAGCCAAACTTTTCCATCCAAACAGGCAGAAGGAATGGATTCCTGACTCCCAGGTGGTGAGAGTTAAAAGGATCGCGAGCGAGGAGGATAAGATACAGTTTCAGCTCCAAAGGTTATCAAAATCTCCTGCTGCAAGATGCTAGAAATCACTCGCAAGCACCAGATAGGACACCACTCCTGCAGAAAAAGATTTGTACACAGCACCGCAGACTTTGTGAGTACTTTCTCCCCGCTTTCTAATGAGATTGAGCATATTATACTGAACAATGGGCACCTATTGCAGGCGATGGGGAGGTGGGAAACCGGCTTTAGCACATAAACATGCAAGCCACGTCAAGGACTTAATGGTTGGAGCAGATTTCCAACCCCTTTTAAAATGGCAAAAATTCCTCCTCAAACCTGTACATGGAACGTTCCCATTCCTTAGATGGTTAGGGTGTGCGGGTGTCTTTTTAGGGGCTCCTCCATATATTCAGGGTGTGCGGGTGTCTTTTTAGGGGCTCCTCCATATATTCAGGGTGTGTGGGTGTCTTTTTAGGGGCTCCTCCATATATTCAGGGTGTGCGGGTGTCTTTTTAGGGGTTCCTCCATATATTCAGGGTGTGCGGGTGTCTTTTTAGGGGCTCCTCCATATATTCAGGGTGTGTGGGTGTCTTTTTAGGGGCTCCTCCATATATTCAGGGTGTGCGGGTGTCTTTTTAGGGGCTCCTCCATATATTCAGGGTGTGCGGGTGTCTTTTTAGGGGCTCCTCCATATATTCAGGATGTGCGGGTGTCTTTTTAGGGGCTCCTCCATATATTCAGGGTGTATGGTTGTCTTTTTAGGGGCTCCTCCATATATTCAGGGTGTGGGGGTGTCTTTTTAGGGGCTCCTCCATATATTCAGGGTGTGCGGTGTCTTTTTAGGGGCTCCTCATATATTCAGGGGGTGCGGGTGTCTTTTTAGGGGTTCCTCCATATATTCAGGGTTTGCGGGTGTCTTTTAGGGGCTCCTCCATATATTCAGGGTGTGTGGGTGTCTTTTTAGGGGCTCCTCCATATATTCAGGGTGTGGGGGTGTCTTTTTAGGGGCTCCTCCATATATTCAGAGTGTGCGGTGTGTTTTTAGGGGCTCCTCCATATATTCAGTGTGTGCGGGCATCTTTTTAGGGGCTCCTCCATATATTCAGGGTGTGCGGGTGTCTTTTTAGGGGCTCCTCCATATATTCAGGGTGTGCGGGTGTCTTTTTATGGGTTCCTCCATATATTCAGGGTGTGTGGGTGTCTTTTTAGGAGCTCCTCCATATATTCAAGGTGTGTAGGTGTCTTTTTAGGGGCTCCTCCATATATTCAGGGTGTGCGGGTGTCTTTTTATGGGTTCCTCCATATATTCAGGGTGTGTGGGTGTCTTTTTAGGGGCTCCTCCATATATTCAGGGTGTGCGGGTGTCTTTTTAGGGGCTCCTCCATATATTCAGGGTGTAGCGGGTGTCTTTTTAGGGGCTCCTCCATATATTCAGGGTGTGTGGGTGTCTTTTTTAGGGGTTCCTCCATATATTCAGGGTGTGCGGGTGTCTTTTTAGGGGCTCCTCCATATATTCAGGGTGTGTGGGTGTCTTTTTAGGGGCTCCTCCATATATTCAGGGTGTGCGGGTGTCTTTTTAGGGGCTCCTCCATATATTCAGGATGTGCGGGTGTCTTTTTAGGGGCTCCTCCATATATTCAGGGTGTATGGTTGTCTTTTTAGGGGCTCCTCCATATATTCAGGGTGTGGGGGTGTCTTTTTAGGGGCTCCTCCATATATTCAGGGTGTGCGGTGTCTTTTTAGGGGCTCCTCATATATTCAGGGTGTGCGGGTGTCTTTTTAGGGGCTCCTCCATATATTCAGGGGGTGCGGGTGTCTTTTTAGGGGTTCCTCCATATATTCAGGGTTTGCGGGTGTCTTTTAGGGGCTCCTCCATATATTCAGGGTGTGTGGGTGTCTTTTTAGGGGCTCCTCCATATATTCAGAGTGTGCGGTGTGTTTTTAGGGGCTCCTCCATATATTCAGGGGGTGCGGGTGTCTTTTTAGGGGTTCCTCCATATATTCAGGGTTTGCGGGTGTCTTTTAGGGTCTCCTCCATATATTCAGGATGTGCGGGTATCTTTTTAGGGTCTCCTCCATATATTCAGGGTGTGTGGGCGTCTTTTTAGGGGCTCCTCCATATATTCAGGGTGTGCGGGTGTCTTTTTAGGGGCTCCTCCATATATTCAGGGTGTGCGGGTGTCTTTTTATGGGTTTCTCCATATATTCAGGGTGTGTGGGTGTCTTTTTAGGAGCTCCTCCATATATTCAAGGTGTGTAGGTGTCTTTTTAGGGGCTCCTCCATATATTCAGGGTGTGCGGGTGTCTTTTTAGGGGTTCCTCCATATATTCAGGGTGTGCGGGTGTCTTTTTAGGAGCTCCTCCATATATTCAAGGTGTGTAGGTGTCTTTTTAGGGGCTCCTCCATATATTCAGGGTGTGCGGGTGTCTTTTTAGGAGCTCCTCCATATATTCAAGGTGTGTAGGTGTCTTTTTAGGGGCTCCTCCATATATTCAGGGTTTGCGGGTGTTTTTTTAGGGGCTCCTCCATATATTCAGGGTTTGCGGGTGTCTATTTAGGGGCTCCTCCATATATTCACGGTGTGCGGGTGTCTTTTTAGGGGCTCCTCCATATATTCAGGGTGTGTGAGTGTCTTTTAGGGGCTCCTCTATATATTTGGGCTGTACAGGTGTCTTTTAGGGGCTCCTCTGTGCAATCGGGGGGCTGCGGGTGTCTTTTTAGGGGCTCTCCATTCGTGTTCACTGGATGACTGGCAGCTATAGTGTGACATCAGAGTAGTTTATGCATAAAGAAATGATGGCGAATGAATGAGCTACAATCAGGTCTCTATTGATCCGGTGATATTAAGTCTCGGTTAATACGAAGCAAAATTCAATAAATGTGAGGTGCGTGATAGGCGAGGGCTGTAACGTACATCAGTCTGATGGGGCATGATGCATTCTGACCTTAAAAATATGAATGCTGATCGATCAAACAGTCAAACATTCCCCCGGGAGGTGGAGGGTAACATTGTCTATAGTTTCCGGCGTGTTATGGAGGAAGATGTAAAGAAGCAGCTTTAATCTTAGAATGTATTTTAAATCCCATTAAGAACGTTATAATAGGGATGTGCCGATCAGGCGTTTTCTGGTCCCCATATCGGAGTCTTGGGGAGTTTGGCATCGGCCATTACCGATATATCTGATCCTCTGATCCTGCACCTGGAGCCATGTCCCCACTCCACCCCCGGATCCATGACACCTTCACACTAGCATTCCCAGAGCACCGCTGCTCTTCCTCCTTGACTCCGGCTGCTCGCCGCATCCTGCTCAGCTGGTGGGATACTGTGTGGCCATGGCCCTGGGGTCTTGACAGAGTAAGGACTCGTGGGTTGGATCAGCTTGATAAAGCCCATCTCCAATCCCTTCAAATTCATGAGATCTGATCCTGATCCTGATCCCGAGCCTACAGACATGATTGGGACATCCTAACCTCATTTCCAAATCCTTATTTTTTCTTTCAGAATCTCCTTTTTCTTCTTCTTGTGCCACATTAAAAAAAAAAACATAGAAAAGAAAGTTTTATTTCCAACGGCCAGACTAAATTTTGTGTCACCACTTCAGGGGATCATGCAAGTCCTTTCCTTGCGCTCGTGGCACGAGAAGAGGCAGAATCTCTTCCCTAAAAATGGAGCAGAAAGTAAGGGTTAAATCTAACACTAGTTCTAAAAGAAGCTCAAATAGTAACCTAACCCTAATCTATAACACCAACCCTAACCCAAATATCTAACCCTAACCCTAATCTATAACACCAACCCTAACCCAAATATCTAACCCTAACCCTAATCTATAACACCAACCCTAACCCAAATATCTAACCCTAACCCTGATCTATAACACCAACCCTAAATCTAATATCTAAACCTAACCCTAATATCTAAGGCTAACCCTAAATCTAATATCTAACCCTAACCCTAATATCTAAGCTTATCCCTAATATCTAACTCTAACCCTAATCTATAACACCAACCCTAACCCAAATATCTAACCCTAATCTATAACACCAACCCTAACCGAAATATCTAACCCTAACCCTAATCTATAACACCAACCCTAAATCTAATATCTAAACCTAACCCTAATATCTAAGCCTAACCCTAAATCTAATATCTAACCCTAACCCTAATATCTAAGCTTAACCCTAATATCTAACCCTAACCCTAATCTATAACACCAACCCTAAATCTAATATCTAACCCTAACCATAATATCTAAGCCTAACTATAATATCTAACCCTAACCATAATATCTAACCCTAACCCTAATATCTAACCCTAACTATAATATCTAACCCTAACCATAATATCTAAGCCTAACCCTAATATCTAACTCTAACCCTAATCTATAACACCAACCCTAAATCTAATATCTAAACCTAACTCTAATATCTAACCCTAACCATAATATCTAACCCTAACTATAATATCTAACCCTAACCATAATATCTAAGCCTAACCCTAATATCTAACTCTAACCCTAATCTATAACACCAACCCTAAATCTAATATCTAAACCTAACTCTAATATCTAACCCTAACCATAATATCTAAGCCTAACCCTAATATCTAAAGCCTAACCCTAAATCGAATATCTAACCCTAACCCTAATATCTAAACTTAACCCTAATATCTAAACCTAACCCTAATCTATAACACCAACCCTAAATCTAATATCTAAGCCTAACCCTAATATCTAAGCCTAACCCTATAATATCAAAGCCTAACCCTAATATCTAAACCTAACCCTAATATCTAAACCTAACCCTAATATCTAAGCCTAACCCTAATCTATAACACAACCCTAAATCTAATATCTAACCCTAATCTATAACACCAACCCTAAATCTAATATCTAAACCTAACCCTAATATCTAAGCCTAACTCTAATATCCAACCCTAACCCAAATATCTAACCCTAACCCTAATCTATAACACCAACCCTAAATCTAATATATAAGCCTAACCCTAATATCTAAGCCTAACTCTAATATCTAACCCTAACCCAAATATCTAACCCTAACCCTAATCTATAACACCAACCCTAAATCTAATATCTAAGCCTAACTCTAATATCCAACCCTAACCCAAATATCTAACCCTAACCCTAATCTATAACACCAACCCTAAATCTAATATCTAACCTAATCTATAACACCAACCCTAAATCTAATATCTAAACCTAACCCTAATATCTAAGCCTAACTCTAATATCCAACCCTAACCCAAATATCTAACCCTAACCCTAATCTATAACACCAACCCTAAATCTAATATATAAGCCTAACCCTAATATCTAAGCCTAACTCTAATATCTAACCCTAACCCAAATATCTAACCCTAACCCTAATCTATAACACCAACCCTAAATCTAATATCTAAGCCTAACTCTAATATCCAACCCTAACCCAAATATCTAACCCTAACCCTAATCTATAACACCAACCCTAAATCTAATATCTAAACCTAATCTATAACACCAACCCTAAATCTAATATCTAAACCTAACCCTAATATCTAAGCCTAACTCTAATATCCAACCCTAACCCAAATATCTAACCCTAACCCTAATCTATAACACCAACCCTAAATCTAATATCTAACCCTAACTATAATATCTAACCCTAACTATAATATCTAACCTTAACTATAATATCTGACCCTAACTCTAATATCTAACCCTAATATCTAAGCCTAACTTTAATATCTAACCCTAATATTTGACCTTAACTTTAATATCTGACCCTAATATCTAAGCCTAACTCTATTATCTAATCCTCACTATAATATCTAAGCCTAACTCTATTATCTAATCCTCACTATAATATCTAAGCCTAACTCTAATATCTAATCCTAACCCTAATATCTAACCCTAACATCTAACATTAATATCTAACCCTAATATCTGACCCTAATATCTGACCCTAACTATAGTATCTAACCCTAATATCTAACCCTAACCTTTAACCCTAACCCTCATTTCTAACCCTAAATCTAATATCTAATCTTAACTCTAATGTCTAACCCTAACATCTAACCATAGCTTTAATATTTATCCCTAATTATTGACCCTAATTGGTAACCCTAACCCTAATTTCTAACCCCCAATGTCTAACTCTAAAACCGCCCCCAAAATGTTGCGCTATTTTTTTCCAGACGCATCTTTTCCTTTGGATACTCTTTCCTTGTTGTTACTGGGACCTGGCTGTGTGTCTTCTTTCCATTGGATTGATTTAGGTGCTGTTTGTATTGGGGGGGGTTTTCTTTTTGGAGCTATGGGGAATGATTGAGATCCTCTCTTACATAATGTAAGATTAGAGGGAAGGATAGAAAGCTAATGCAAGGTGAGAAGGCTATCCTACCTACCTAGGGGCTGTTTTCAAACCACGTCGTAAACTTAACTAGACCCATTATATTCTATGGATTCGGAAAGTTTACAAGAGATCTGGTTAGGTTTTCACCAGTTTTGGAATACGGTCCTTAGGTTGGGTTGGCTTAGTTATGTTCGGTTAAATTAAGCCTTGGTAAAGCCAGACTTGTAAAGGACACGTTTCAGCAATTTAATTGGTCGACTTATCTTCTGTCTACAAGGAGTTGGCCCTATGTCTTCACCAGCCTTCATCATACTGCGGACATCCACTCCATGTAGCGCTGAGGAGGATTGTGAGGGATTCTGTTGAGATTGTACAACGAAACTAACAGAGGGGAGGAGGATTGAGATCAACTGACTGGAGGATAGAGGAAGACATGGCACGGAATTACAGGAGGACCACTCCGGGGCCACAGGTATGAAGACCGTGGAAATCTTTGCCCTCATAGTTTAGACTTGCGATATACTTTATGTGACGTGTCTTACTGACGCACACACGCCGTTCGATGGATCGTGGATTGTCTCCTGGGCAAAAATGCCTATTGTCTCATTCTGCAGCTCTTCTGACCCTCGTGGTCACGGCTTTTAATCATTCTCAAACGTATCGAGCTTCACCTATTAAAATTCCACCTGGGGTTATTGTATTCCGAATGTGATAGAGTGGGAGGAGAGAACTCGTCACTTCTTGGCAGGCGAGGAATATTGACCAAGATAAGCTATATATATATATATTTTTTCGAGCGATCTCATTGGACGGTGCTCTCCTGAACTCTATTATTTATTTTTTTATTGCGTTTTTTTTTTTCTTGTCGTAAGATGTGCAGGAGTGATCTGACCCTGCACCACTTCATCTCACTCCTCGTCCCTGCCCGACCCAACGGGAGCCAATTCAGATAGGCAACAGGTTTCTCAACCGCAGGACGTGAAAGATCATCGACACACAGGTGCTTCCCAGCCTCCAGATTGCAGTGAGTAACCCTGAAGTAACAATATTTAACCGGGCGCCCGTCACCTGTGCATTTTTCATTTGTTATTTTTTTTTTCTTATTATTATTTTTTTTTTTTTTGGGGGGGGTTTATTATTAATTTTCTTTTTACAATTTTTTTTCTTTTTAAGTTCTGTCGTCTCGGAGTTGGAAAAAGACAACTTGGGTTAAAATAAAATGAGAAAACTATAAAACAAAGATTGAAATATATACAATGTAATAATACACACATATATAGAGGTATATTTATAATATATATATATATAAGTACACACATATATAAATGAATATTTATGCATATATTTTTTTGTATATTTATATTATATTTTTATATATATATAAATACACACACATATATAGATGTATATTTATGCATATATTTTGCGTATATATTATATTTTTATATATATATAAATACACACATATTTAGATGTATATTTATGCATATATTTTTGTATATATATTATACTTTTATATATAAATACATATATAGATGTATATTTATGCAAATATTTTTGTATATATATTATACTTTTATATATAAATACATATATAGATGGATATTTATGCAAATATTTTTGTATATATATTATATTTTTATATATAAATACATATATAGATGTATATTTATGCAAATATTTTTTATGTATTCATATTATATTCTATATATATTTTTATATAAATACATATATAGATGGATATTTATGCAAATATTTTTGTATATATATTATATTTTATATATAAATACATATATAGATGTATATTTATGCAAATATTTTTTATGTATTCATATTATAATTCTATATATATTTTTATATAAATACATATATAGATGGATATTTATATTATATTTTATATATAAAAAAAAAAAAAAATCGAGGGAGAGAGACCGCACCACGGAGTCTAAGTAATCACAGTTTAATGGATAAACGAATATTTCTTCAACGTTTCAGTCCGACATGGACTTTCTTCAGGAAACATATATATATAAAATATAAGTTCCAATATTCAGCCCACTCACGCCAGAATACAGGTACTATGGACCTGAGTGCAATATCCCGAGGATATGTATAGAACAGAACAATTCGGATAGCACATCAGGGTTTGTGTAAATAAAAACAAAAAATTTATTGAAGAAGTTTTTAAAACATACGGTTTTCTATCCTCTTGACCGACGTTTCGGCCCCTCAAAGAGCCTTTATCAGGCTCTTTGAGGGGCCGAAACGTCGGTCAAGCGGACAGAAAACCATATGTTTTAAAAACTTCTTCAATAAATTTTTTGTTTTTATTTACACAAACCCTGATGTGCTCTCCGAATTGTTCTGTTCTATATATATATATATATATATTCTAAACAGAAAACTCCTGCAAGAAAAAAAATAGATGCCCGCTGCGTAGCCAAATGAAAAATACATGAACAGAAAAAGAGCTAGCACTCTAAGGTCTCATACTGAAAGCAATTTTTTTTATTACGAATCACTTAAAAATTACTGACGTTTCCGCTCCCTATTGGAGAGGTGTATCCTGACGAAAGCTCCAATAGAGAGCCGAAACGTTGATCCTTTTTTGATTGATACATGTTAAACATATGTGTGTTTAAGTATGAGACCTTAGAGTGCTAGCTCTTTTTCCGTTCGTGTGTTTTTTCACTGGGCTTTGCACCAGGCATCTATTTTGTTTTTCTTGCAGGAGTTTTCTGTTTATTATACATCGATATATACAAACTTCTTTCCTCTTGTAATCAATAGAGCAGCCTATTACTCACACTCTGCTGACAGAGCACGTTGCGCAGATCCTCCTGTATATAGCCGGGATACAATAAATAGTTTCATCACTTTTGCGTCTCTGAGCGGACGTGCAGCTCTCGCATGGATTTTGCTGCTGAAGAATCGCTTGCTTTGGGTGAGATATTGCTGATTAATGGGGGACGTTGTGCCAGGACGTTGCATTTGCTCTAACAGGGAACTAAAGTGGCATTTGCCACCTCGAACACATTAAAAAATTAGGCGTTCATTAAGTGACGCATTGCTGGACCTATCACACGGCCAGGAAAACAATCTGGAATATAAGGGGGTTAATCTGCTAAATAGTAAATTGCAATGAACTGCCTGAAACCCGATTTACAAAATCAAGTCTGATACAGATGATTTGGGAGGATTCTCAACTTTTCCTTCTCAGCATATATCTGTATATATTTGTAGCTATACAAGCCCTGCTTCACAAGGCACTGTTTAGCGAATAAGCCTCTTATGTAGCCATTACTCCCGTGAGTACATACGGACTCGTAAATGAGCACCGTTTATATTGCAGGATCAGTCAAGGCTCGGGTTTATACACATAAAAGTAATCTACGCTCCTGCACAAAGCCCTTTAACCTTTTGAACGCTGGCGCGGGGCCAGACGACGAGCTCGCCAGTTTCTCGAAGCCGCAAAGGGACATTCTGGGCGTCTTTGAACTATTAATTGGCCTTTTTTTTTTTCTCTACGGCTGCCGTGGGATCTGGCTCGCGGCGTATATAGATGCGCGGTATGGGTATAGCCCGATGTCGGTCTGTTGGTGTAATCCGGGTGATTGACAGGTAATTGAGGTATCTCTATATTACAAGCACGATTAAAGAATTAAAGAACAAAGGGGGGCTTTTCGACGCACACCAGTTAAAGGGCTCAAGGTCTGACGGCGTCTTCAAAACAGAAGCGGCGGTTGGCGCCTTTGTAATATCTCCCCGCGTTCGTTATTATCTGTGTTTACGCCGAGGTTTTCTAGAATTCCGAGCCGAGGCGTCTAATCGTCCATCGTTAACGCCCCATCGCTGGTCACGCGGTGTCTGGAGGAAAAGACCGCCGTGTTCTTTTAGAACGTTCCCGCACACCGCGTTCAAATCGCGCCAAGGGATAAGATATGTTTTACGGATCTCACTTTTCTCAGAAATATTATATATTATTATTATGGTCCTGCAGCAGAATCTTTGTTTCGCGCACGAGGCTGAAACTGCTGGAGATGAATGTTTCGCGGGTCTCGCGGGGCGTAAAGGAAAGTGTCGCGGGTGGGAAAAGTAAGGAAGGGTTCTGAAAGCGGAGCAGTCGCCATGGAAACCCGGCAAACTCAACAGCGGGGTTTCACTACGATCCACGGCAACCGCTCCACTTTCTTTCCGATCGTTCTCCGCGAAAAAGCATCGGAACGTTGTGTATCCGCAGCGGGAGAGGTGACGGGGTGCTCGCCCGCTTGCAGGAACGGAGGGAGGGGGGGTGAAAAAAAGTGCTGAGAAGATTTTTGGAAATCTGCTTAATGGGACGTGTCGGGCGATGTTGCGATACGCGTGAGAACCTCACACCTGCTTTCCCGAAATAACCACGCGCTCAGGGACGCTCGGCACGGGTCAACATCTGTCGAAACCGTGCCACGTCACCTAGAAAAAGCTGTTTATGCCGCATGTCTTGTAGAAGGTTGGTCACAAGGATCTGGGGTGCCTGGGCTAGTCGTCGCTGTTCTGAACAGTGCACGCTGAGCTAGATTGATTGCTGGGCATCAGAGTGGTATCCGACTCTATATAACACACGCCGGGCAACACGTGCCCTTATAATGTCTGCCGCGAGACCAAAACATACAAAGTGCAGAGCTCTCCGCTGTAATACAGTCTCAGGGATCTCAAAAACACCTGACTTGGCAATAAATGGTGGAGATTTGGCTGCAAAATATGATCATACATTGTATACGCCTGCCACAACGTCAATGTACTCCACCCTGGTAGGTCCTACTCGATGCCAACCTAATGGCTGCTCTATTGTGGCATACCCACTTACTAGAGATATGCACCCTCCTCCAGCTCCGGGCAGATCAAGCTTTATACAGTGGTAAGACAGGTGTGACAGGGAGCGGTGCAAAGCCAGAGAGGGTGGTCAGCCCTCAGCATGCAACATACAAAACCAGAGAGGGTGGTCAGCCCTCAACATGTAACATACAAATCCAGAGAGGGTGGTCAGCCCTCAGCATGCAACATACAAAACCAGAGAGGGTGGTCAGCCCTCAGCATGTAACATACAAAACCAGAGAGGGTGGTCAGCCCTCAGCATGTAACATATCAAAGCAGAATGGCTGCGCTCAACCTGAACATGCATTGTTTAAAACTGCTTCTGGGAGACCAATGAGCATAACACACAAAATGTAGGGCAATCCATCATAGAACAGTCTCATAGAGCTCAAAAACTCCTGATGTGGAGATGTATGTTCCGGTTGAGCGTGGCCAATCTGCTTTCGTATATTACACGTTGAGGGCTGACCACCCTCTCTGGTTTTGTGCCCCTTCCCGTCACACCTGTCTCATTGCAGGTTCTGTTTAAACCCTTGATCTGTCGGGAGAAGGATGCATGTCCTTAGTAAGTGGGCATACCACAAAAGAGCAGTCATTGGGTTGGCATAGTGTAGAACCTGCAGGGGTGGAGTACAGTGACGTTGTGGCAGGCTTATATGCATTATATGATCGTATCTTGTAACCAAATCTCCTTAGTTTATCGTCATGTCTGGTGGGTTTACAACATTTGAGACTGCGTTATAGTGGAGTGCGTGAATTTCACATGTTGGGTTCATTGGTTTCTGAAAGGCAGCCTTAATAAATGCATGTTCAGGTTAGGTGCAGCCGCTGTGGCTGACCTTGGCTCAGGGACCTCGGCAGGGGACGATCAGAGGGTATTTGGGGGATGGGACACAAAATTCTCCTGTCTCTTGGCATGCCACTCCTTCCCGGGCAGTAAAGCAATTGATCCTCGGGGGTGGTATTAGTGGGTGTTGATGTTCACCGTCGACACCACAGAGCTGCTCCAGATCCAAAACGGCCGCGTCAAGAGCTGTCGCAACCTTACCGACCAAGGACATGACGAAGGGCGAGAATAACGGCACGGCTGACACACGCGCTCAGGAACATTTAAGGTTTCTACCAGGTAAATCTGTGAAGGACTGCTTCAGTCGGATCGGACCCCCCCCCCCAGATGTTGGTGGTCAACGTTTCCCAGAAATCTTCGTATGCAACAGACGATCAGAGAGTCTTGGGAGTTGTAGTTCAGCAACATCTGGGGGGAGCACGGGGTGGGGGCAGAGATCCCTGCAGTGTCCGATCGTTACGTTTATGAGCTGTATATGAGAAACCCCCCCTCCCCCTTAAATTAATTAATGAAAAGAAGAATATTCTGTTTATAAACGTGCACGGGGGGAGGGGGGGCAGTAAAGCCCCCGAATGTGCAAACCTCACGCCCAGACCTGTGACCGGTTTCAAAGAAAGTGAAGGGAGAATCTAGAAGAAGAGACGGCGAAAGCTCAGGAGGGCGAGGCTGCCCGGCGCTTGCTTTCTTCAGTGCCCCGTAGTACGCTGTTTAGTGAATAAGCCGCAGCTCCTGTGCACAGTTGCAAAGGTCCCATCAGATCTGCGCGTTTCGCAATCAAATCTCCACAGAGTAAAACTTTGCACCTCTAATCGTAGCAATGCATACGGGTTTATTGCAGCTGGCGTGAAATGGACTTTTAAAGTCTTTAAACCGGCTCAATCCAGCTCGTCTCGTTCGACCCCCCCCCCCGGTAAAGTCACACCCGACGGGGGTAAATGACTCCTATACGTTATCTTGCACTCTATTTATGTGAGGGAGTGAATACTGCAACATTGTAACCATGGAAAATGTGAAAGCAAGGGTCAGCAACCTTTGCCCCCCCCCCAATGTTTTGGAACTACATTTCCCACGAGGCTTTGCTAATATAAAGAGCGGTTGAGCATCATGGGAAATGTAGTTCCAAAACATCTGGAGGGCCACGGTTGCGGACTCGGACCCCTGATGTAAATCTTCTTTAAAAAAGTATCAAATGCATTTTTATTCTTCTTACACGTCTTTTTGTGTTTTCATTTAAGTGGTCCGCGTCCGTTTCCCCTCCCCCGCTGGAAAAGTTAAAAAATTAAATGTAATAATAAATTTGTAAAAAATTATATATATATACATAAAAAAAATATAATAAACATATATAAATAAATATAATGTGTGACATACTTTTTAAATTACTTCTAGGGGCAAAAAAAATATTTCCCCCATTTTTAAAAAAAATCTTGTTGTTGGAGGAGGGGTGCTCCAGATTTCAGTGCCTACAGGCTCTTGAGATGTAAATCCGGCCCTGTTCGTGAAGCTTAATTCTGAAAATTAGGAGCCGGGGCATAAGGGGTCAAGTCGAGGGGTAATGCAGTTCCTCCCTAATTTTTCAGAGGGAACGGAGTTCCCGTTGGTCCCACACACTATAAAGTCTGTAATCAGGTGTTCAGTCATATCTTTTCCTGTTAAACCATATATTTATTGTCACTTATGATATATTTTTGCTGAGATCCACAGTACGTAAATATAATGGATCTGAGTGTGTGTTTAAGTTACGGCCGAGATGAGAATTGCTGATTGGGGGCCGAAGTCTCTGAGTTCCCACCATATCTTTTTTCCAGTACTCGACCCCTGCAAGGCAGGATAAAATTCTAGGACCCCATGAATCGTGTCAGTGTAGGAACCCCAGAAAGCTTTTTTGGGAGGATGCTGCCATCAGAAATCTTGGGGCCCCTTACTGACCCACTGGTCAGGGCCCCCTTCGGTGGGACAACATTCGCTCTGTACCTGGTGCACAGCACACTTATCCCTCCCTCTGTGACGTGTCAGTGTGTTGTTAACACCCTCAGATGCCACAGCCCACCCGGAAATGTCTTTGTATGTTGGTGGACCTGTCCTTGGTGGCATGGATGGACCCTTCCATTTGTGTCTCTTGTTAAAGTTGCATAGAGTTTTGGAAGGGACAGGGCCGCCTGGAGCCATTGGGCCCCTGAACATATCATGGGCTGTCACCCCCTGATGGCTGGCCTGGATGTTGGGCGGCCACCAGTATTGAAACCCACCAAAAAATCCAGATAGCTTTCTCACGTTAGAAGGGGCCGGTAGCATGGGCTTGGGAACTATGGGGGATGGGACAGATCCCCCTCACCACTTGAGGACTTTATTTTCTTATAAGGATGGAGTTAATGCTTTACTATATCACCCTAAAGTGTCAGAATTCCCCCAATTTGCATGTCATGATGAGGCGTTTGGGTAAAACCAATAAAGTGAGCTTTCTACCCCATAATGAAATAATTATATGATGCCTTTGTGCTGACTCAACCAGATTCTTTGGTGGGTTCCAACACTGATAGCTACCCCCCCCCCAATAACTTTGTGGGATTCCTACACTAACAGGTAGCCATGGGTTCTCGGAATTTTACCCTCCCTTGTTCAGGTACTCATTAGGTTGGATGAGCCTCCTGGGAAATGTGGTTAAAAAACATCTGGAAGGCCGAGGTTGTTGACCCTTGGCTTACCGAATAACCACAAGTTGGCATGGTAAAGTAGACCTCGTTTCTGCATGATTGAGATAACTAAGCACACGTAGGCGTCATCACTGTGACCTCACGATCCTGTCTTTTTTAGCTGAGATGATGACGGATGCGGAAATGAGCGAGCTGTCGTTCAAAGACATCGAGAAGGACATCAAGTCGCACGAGCCCAAAACTCACTGGTACGAGAAGTACGTTCAGCCATGTGTGGCCGAGCTGCTGGGCACCGCCTTGTTCGTCTTCATCGGCTGCCTCTCGGTCATCGAGAACGGTTTCCTCACGGGCAGGCTGCAGCCGGCGTTGGCACATGGACTGGCACTAGGACTCACCATCGCCATCCTTGGAGGCATCAGGTAAGACACTATGTGCCCACCCCGCTACTCAAGTCTCTCATAGAATGACATTTATTGCCTGATCCAGGAAAATATGGTTCATGTATCTAATTCCCATAGGTGGCACAAGGGGTGTCCAGCCTGCAGGGTGAACTGGTCCGGTCTCCTTACCTTGAAATGGTGGGTGATAAGGGACGCCATCTAGAGATTAGAACCCTTCATCCCAGTAATATTTCTGTATAGGATGAACCAATCACCCGTTTACACTGGACGAAAGGAAATTCAGCCTAAAGCATAAGGTTTTCTTTTACAGTGAGAACAATAAAGCTGTGGAATTCTCTGCCTGTTGAGGTGGTTGGGTCAGAGACTGTACAGACTTTTAAACAACGACTGGATGACTTTCTGCAGACACAGAATATTAAGGGTTATATTATTTAATATGTGGGTAAAAAGCTTCTTGATCCAAGGAGGAATCTGACGCCATCTGGGGGCAAGAAGGAATATTTCCCCAGTGTGCTGCATATTCGGCGAGCGCTTCAGTGTTTTTTGCCTTCTTTTGGATCAACAGCAGTAGGTGATGTGTGAAAGGCTGAACCCGATGGACGCACGGCTTTTTTTTTTAGGCCTATGCAACTATGTAATACGAGAAAAGTTAACAATGAACAAATTTACATTATCCTCCTCATTTATCGATCTTAGAACGTTTATGTAAAACAGACATTTTTCCCTACATTTAAGTGTTAACAATGTATCCCATGTTTCATTTAAGGGTTTTTTCCCTGCCAAAAAGTGCTTGGTAGTGAGATGGTTAAAAAAAAAAACTAGTTCTGGGCTTAGCTCCGCCCAGAACCTCAGCTCAGGGAGTGCTGAGCTCATACTTCCTGGGTTTAGAGCAGTTTGGAAAACAGCCCCATCCAATGGGATCAAAGCCTTCCTGCACTGAGAGCCACTGGATTGGCTGGAGCGCCCAGTCCCTCTGCAGTCACATGACATGCTGAGCTGGAAGTGTGTCACATCCTGCAGAGAGCAAAGGGAGACCAGCGCTGGATTCAGGGGAGATTAAAAGGAAACTGATGGGTAAAAACAGGAAGGTGGAGTGCGGAGGGGTTAATGTTTAACCCCTCCATTTCCTAGGCCCTCCTGTTTAACCCTATAATATCCCTTTAATACATGGAGAATGCTCTAATAGGACAATTAATCAGAGTATTCGCCCGGCCCGCGTTGTTATTGTAAGGAGGGTTTTTGCGCGCTTCTTGTACATAATACACCCATTGCTATTGCCGTCTGGGTTTTTGGATGAGTAAGTACGGAGGAGATAATGCGGAGACGGATCACGCTGAGCTTGTCCGCGCTTTATTTTATTCTTTGCCTGTTTGCTTCCAAATAGTCAGCAAGCCGAACTGATGGAATCATGACTCTCATGCAGAAAGCTCTCCTTTAAACGACACCGGCCGAGCAGAAAATCAAACCGTCCATCACAGCTGCAGGGACGCGCGAGCTCTACCGTATACCGGCTTCCTAGGACCTTACTGTAACATAGTGCTCGCGGGACGGTGAACCGCAACTCCTGCAATGCTCAGCCAGCATCTAGGATGTGGATCCACGATGGCCGACTCAACATCATCAGTCTAAAAGGGGTTATTCACTAACCTCCCAATTGGCCCCGAATTGCACAAATAGTGAATTTTACCGTTCAGTGAAATTTTGGGGCAGTTAAGTCCATTCACTAAACTGTCAGTTCACCAAATACTGGAGAATTGACGGAGACATACGGTGCAATTCGCCATAATTCACCGCTAGTCATGTCAGTGAAATTGTTCCCATAGAGAAGTAATGGTTCGTCCATTCACAGAACGCTGAATTGCACCGGAAAGTTGGCGAAATGCCCTGATTTTCGGTGATTCAGTTCAACAGGTTTAAACAGGCGAATTCCATAGGATTCAATGTATAAAAAAAAAAGTAATAGTTTTTGAATTTAAGACCATTTATTCTTTTTATTTTCAGCAAAAACCCTCTTTATGTTTTTAATTTTTTTCGGTTTTTTTTTTTTTTTAGACTAAATTTCTA
Organism: Leptobrachium leishanense; assembly: GCA_009667805.1. Taxonomy (NCBI): domain Eukaryota; kingdom Metazoa; phylum Chordata; class Amphibia; order Anura; family Megophryidae; genus Leptobrachium; species Leptobrachium leishanense. The sequence continues at coordinate 146,225,422 of CM019069.1, forward strand.
TTTTTTGAATTTTTGTTAAAATACTTTTTTTTTGTAACAGAGCTTTTTATTATTTGGACACATTTTATTGATTTATACTCCTATTAGGACCGTAGGAGGCTTTTTGTTGCAGTTCTGTGGATTTCGCCAATGCCGATTCGGCAGTTATCGGTACAATTCAGCAGTTTTTGCCATAACCGCTTCGGCAACCCCAAGTTTGCCAAAATACGGTGACCCTTCACTAAATAGAGTATTTACTGTGTTTTCTGAGATGTGGAAGCGGCGAAATTCGGCGAAACAAGGTTTGCCACATTTAGGCTGGGTTCACACCCGGGCGTAGCGCTGCGTCGCGCAATGCGCGTGTTTTTTTTACGCGCGTTCGCGCATACAAACAAAACGCGCGAACGCACGTTGCAGCGCGTTCGCGTCTATGATATGGCCGCGAACGCGCTGCTGTATGCCTGAAAAGAAGCTCCCGAACTTCTTTTTGCGTTGTCCGTTTTAACGCGCGTTCCTGCGCGCTCTAAAACGCTTAGGTCTGAATGGGGCCCATAGCAAAGCATGGGATTTCCCCGTTCATGCGTTTTAAAGCGTGCACGAACGCGCATTAAAACGGCTAGGTGTGAACCCAGCCTGAGCGCAGCATGCTTGGTATTAAAGCTGTATATACCAAGGGGGTCATTCACCGAGCAATATGGTCTCACCCATACTCACCGTAGCTGCAAATCACCTTTTTATGCAACTATGGTGACATTCACCTATTCAGAGGAGGAATATTGAACACCGGCAGGCGAAGTTTATGCAAACAATGGTGAACGCCGGTACCCCCGGTTATTCTTCCATAAAATGAGTATACTCTGGCTATTCTCCATTCGTTGTTCTTCTGCCATTGTTTGTAACACCGGTGAATACACTTCAGGGATTTTAATCTGGTGATCTATGAGGAACTCCAATAGAAAAGACTGTGAAAACCACTTCGACCGAAACACCGGTGGAAAAACTACACCGAAATCTATGCAGAACAACTTCGGCAGAAACTGCGGTGAAAAGCACGGCACACTATAGCGGCAGCTCCCTAAATAGTGAATTTGCCGCAGTTAATCCATCGTAATTCCCTCGCAATTCAATGAATTAAATACACCGTTCTTTCAACAACAAAAATGGCGGTTAGTGGGGGTTGGTGAATAAATCCTTAAATGTCACCCATAACCATAACATTAAATTCTACCCATAATCCCTGTAAATACTGTCTAAAAACCTGATCAGAAATACTTTTCCTAACCTTTAGTGCTATCTAGGGTCGCCAGGTCGGCCATGTTTTCCTGGACACATATAATTTATTCATGCTGATGGGCAGTGCATGAAAAATGCCACCCCGCTACATGTATAACATACACTGCAAGTAAGGAATCCCAGGTGACCTGCCTTGATTTCCTTCCTGCAGGATATGAATTGTACTGTGCTCCCCCCTCTGCATGAAATAGTAATGTGTGTCCAGGAAAACATGGCCGACCTGGCAACCCTAGTGCTATCACTAAACACACTGGTGCACGGGAGCCCTGAGATGGACTGTCAGGTTCAATGTGCGGGGTGAGCAGGTATGGGGTGCGGTTATACACAGACAGGTTCCAGGGCAACAAGGGATTAATGATAAACACACTGTGGTAAAAGCACAAACACAAGGGATAGAGGCCGAATACTGAGGATAGCTGGGTACCACTGGAATAGAGAATGGACACAGGACAGAGACCAGGAGGACCGAGGATACAAGGAGACTTACAGAACGTAGGACAGATGCTTGGATAGCAAGGGCAAGACAGAGAGCTGAAGGCAGGGTTCTCTGAAGGCATGTTGGGGTTACTCCGGAGGCACCATTGGGTTACTCCGGAGGCACCATTGGCTTACTCCGGAGGCACCATTGGGTTACTCCGAAGGCACCGTGGGGTTACTCTGAAGGCACCGAGGGGGATCTCTGGAGGCACGGAGAGGGTTCTCTGGAGGCACAGAGGGGATCTCTGGAGGCACGACGGGGTTACAATGGAGGCACAGCGGGATCTCTGGAGGCACGACGGGGTTACAATGGAGGCACAGCGGATCTCTGGAGGCACGACGGGGTTACAATGGAGGCACAGCGGGATCTCTGGAGGCACGGAGAGGGTTCTCTGGAGCACAGAGGGGGATCTCTGGAGGCACGACGGGGTTACAATGGAGGCACAGCGGGATCTCTGGAGGCACGGAGAGGGTTCTCTGGAGGCACAGAGGGGGATCTCTGGAGGCACGACGGGGTTACAATGGAGGCACAGCGGGATCTCTGGAGGCACGGAGAGGTTCTCTGGAGGCACAGAGGGGGATCTCTGGAGGCACGACGGGGTTACAATGGAGGCACAGCGGGATCTCTGGAGGCACGGAGAGGGTTCTCTGGAGGCACAGAGGGGGATCTCTGGAGGCACGACGGGGTTGCAATGGAGGCACAGCGGGATCTCTGGAGGCACGGAGAGGGTTCTCTGGAGGCACGAGGGGTTACACTGGAGGCACAGCGGGATCTCTGGAGGCATGGAGGGGTTTTCTGGAAGCACAGCAGGATCTCAGGCATGTGGTGGGTTCTCTGGCACGGCGGGTTTCCAGGCACACTGGACAGGAACCAGGTGATGGTCTCCAAAAGGGGCACTCCAATTAGCAACGTCCAGGGGAAGCAGAAGGTTGAGGGCAGGCAGGTAAACAGTGGTCAGAAGACAAAGCCAAAAGTCTGGTATTGAATTATCAACAGAGACAGAGAGCAGGCTTCTGGTGTCCTTGCAGGTTCACAGAGAACTGAGCATCAATGCAGAAGCATAGAGTCGAGGGCATGACTCCCTGTTGAAGAGACCTCGTCAGGTGGGCTGGGTGACACCTGAGTCTCCATGGAGCATTCAGAATACCCAGCCAGGAATCTGGGGAATCCTGGGTACGGCACAGGCTGCAGGAAAACCAGGAGCAGAACCTGGAAACATGCAGTGTGTGGGCTCGAGTCCGTGGCTGGGGCAGGACACGGACCGTGTTGCCAGGAGGAGCGCACTTCCTTTTTCACCCTTCGCGGCGGCCATGTTTATTGCCACAGAGAGCACGTGTCCCGTAAACACAGCGGCAGCAGCGCGCTTTAACCATTAACTGGCATTTAAGCTGCGAAAAGTAAATTGTTTTGGCTGAGAAACTGAGGAGAGATAAGAAGCCACAACGACACCTTTTCTTCAGCTGAATAATCTACGTGTCCTTTTGCCCCTGGGCGCCGGCAGCCGGGAGGCGGGAAGCCAACACAACGTTATCATTTGCACATATTACAGTCACTAAGGGCTTGATTTCATTCTGACATATATTTCTGTATACAGCATCTTTTTTATATAAACATATTATATATTTAAATAATATATATATACTGTATATATGCCACGGTCCCTGCACAACCATATTTCTGTTGAATAGTAAAGCCGTGAGAGACGATATTCCATCCGAATTTTTATCGGCAATCGAAATGCTGGTCAGCTTAATCAGAATCTCCCGAATCGAAAAATATCTGAAAATCGACCCAAAAAAAAGGAGCTGATTTCAGCCCTCGTGCCGAATCAAATCAAGCCCTAAATGCTCACTGGTAGCCCGAATTTATATGTTTTGTGATGTGGCCGGCCTCCTTCTGAAGATCAAGCTTCCGTCAAAACATGATTATGTAAAAAATGATGGTTTGTCACGAGAAATTCACCGAGATTCTGTGTTTATTTATTGCAGTGGAGGACATTTCAATCCCGCTGTGTCTCTTGGAGCCTGGATAATCGGAGGTCTCAACATCGTACTGGTTATTCCTTATTGGTTGTCTCAGCTCTGTGGAGGGATGATCGGAGCCGCATTGTCTAAGGTAATCTTATACCGCTATCTACTATGTTATTCACAGAGCTCCACAGCAATAAAACGCACAGCAATGTGCAGCGTGTATGAGCGTATCACAGAGCTCCACAGCAATAAAACGCACAGCAATGTGCAGTGTGCATGAGCGTATCACAGAGCTCCACAGCAATAAAACGCACAGTAATGTGCAGTGTGTATGAGCTTATCACAGAGCTCCACAGCAATAAAACACACAGTAATGTGCAGTGTGTATAAGCGTATCACAGAGCTCCACAGCAATAAAACGCACAGTAATGTGCTCCGTGTATGATCTATCACAAAGCTCCACAGTAATAAAACACACAGTAATGCGCAGTGTGCATGAGCGTATCACAGAGCTCCACAGCAATAAAACGCACAGTAATGTGCTCTGTGTATGAGCAGATCAGAGCTCCGCAGCAATAAAACACACACAGTAATGTGCAGTGTGTATGAGCGTATCACAGAGCTCCACAGTAATAAAACTCACAGTAATGTGCAGTGTGTATGAGCGTATCACAGAGCTCCACAGCAATAAAACACACATAGTAATGTGCAGTGTGTATGAGCGTATCACAGAGCTCCACAGCAATAAAACGCACAGCAATGTGCAGTGTGCATGAGCGTATCACAGAGCTCCACAGCAATAAAGCACACAGTAATGTGCAGTGTGTATGAGCTTAGCACAGAGCTCCACAGCAATTAAAGGCACAGTAATGTGCAGTGTGTATGAGCGTATCACAGAGCTCCACAGCAATAAAACACACAGAAATGTGCGGTGTGTATAAGTGGATCACAGAGCTACACAGTGGTATAAATAAGAGTAATGTGTGGTTTTGGCCAGGTTGGAAATGTTAGGCTCTCACTGTTGGAATGAGCCAAGACTAGAAGTTGTTTCTCAAGCAGTGGTAACCACCATGATTTACGGGTTGGTCTTCTCTGGTTTTTAGGCCATTACACTCGAATACAATTATAACGTCTCCACGGGTGCAGCTTTTACAGTGGTGACCGATGATGACCAGATTGGCCGAGCCATTGGAGCTGAGATCGTCATGACGTTCTTCCTGGTGCTGGCGGTCTGCATGGGCGCCATCAATGGTCAGACGAGTACTCCACTCGCCCCGTTCTGCATCGGCTTCACTGTGGCCTGCGACATCCTTGCTGGGTAAGGGGATTTCCACCTCATCAAAGGGGCTTATCCAAGAACATAACTCACACAAAGAATTCTGAAGGAACACCCAGTATCTACTCACCCCCCTCCACCCCAGAAAAAAATATTCTTTAACCCAAACTGGTGAGAACTGACCCCACAATCACTCAACTCCAGCGATGCCCGTCATTAACCTGTACTCACACTGCAAATACATTATACTGAGGGCAGCCATTAGGTGGGTGACGGCCCATGATATGTTAGGGAGGCCTTACCATCCCCTGTGCAGCTTGTCTAAGTGGCACAGATGTAACGGACCCTCCATGCCAACCAAGGCTGACCCATCTGGATACCAAGAGATTTCCCGGTGGGCCGTGGTGTCAGAGGCCGGTCAGAGCTCTCTATATCAGGTAAGAGGAGGTAAAATGCTTAATTTAGTTTACTGAAAAGGGCAGCTCCGGCCTCCGGGTAATGGGGACCCCAACCAGTGGTTCAGTGAGGGGCCTCGAATTTTCTGACGGCAGTCACTCTTGATTACATTAAGCCATATAGATATACCCTGCACACTTTACCCCTTCATAATGTACATACCCCACGTAATTTGGTCACTGTGTGCTGTTATTTTTTACAGGGGGGCTATATCCGGTGCCTGCATGAACCCTGCACGGGCGTTCGGCCCAGCCGTGGTGGCAAATTACTGGGATTACCACTGGCTGTACTGGGTTGGACCCATGGTTGGGGGTTTGCTAGTGGGAGGAATAATAAGGTAGGTGCACAGAGTTCCCTATATAAGCTAGGACGCATGGACAGATGATTTTATATACCACATACTGTGTTTTACCTGCGATATCACGTCGAATTTAGTACTTCTTCCCATTATGTGGGGTGACAGATTGTTTTTGCAGGCACCATATGGTCACACGTTACACATCCCAGGCATCGCGTGTTTTGACATCTTTTGACGTTTCGGCCCTCTCGGAGCCTTTCTCAAGCAACCTTGAGAAAGTCTCCGAGAGGGCTGAAACGTCGGAAGACGCCTACAGGAACATTTTTATGATTTTTCAATAAAGTATCGTTTTTTTATTTATTTTCTAAGTCCTTCAGTGTGTCTATCCCAGTTTGGGTTTGTATATGTTGTCGTGTACTCTTGCACCTGGGCAATCTATTCTGTCGGTGGCGTTTGCAGGTTTCAGCTGGTTTGGATATATATATATAATTATGGAATTAAAAATATGCAGAAATAAAATAAAAATATATATGAAAGTATATATTTACTGCATTAAATTAACAAATATAAAGTAAAAAGTATATATAATTATTGTATTACAAATATTCAGATATAAAATAATTATTAATAAATATAATTATTGCATTAAAACTATGCAGATATAAAATAACAAATATATTTATTATTTATTAATTATTTTAAGTACTGCATTAATTAATAATATAATTATTGCATTAAAATATGCAGATATAAAATAATAAAATATTATTAATAATAAATCAAATTATTGCATTACAAATATGCAGATATAAAATAATAAATTAATAATAAATCTAATTATTGCATTACAAATATGCAGATATAAAATAATAAATTAATAATTATTAATAATAAATATAATTATTGCATTAAAACTATGCAGATATAAAATAACAAATACATATATTATTTATTAATAATTATTTTAAGGACTGCATTAATTAATAATATAATTATTGCATTAAAATATGCAGATATAAAATAATAAAATATTATTAATAATAAATCAAATTATTGCATTACAAATATGCAGATATAAAATAATAAATTAATAATCTAATTATTGCATTACAAATATGCAGATATAAAATAATAAATTAATAATTATTAATAATAAATATAATTATTGCATTAAAACTATGCAGATATAAAATAACAAATATATATATTATTTATTAATAATTATTTTAAGTACTGCATTAATTAATAATATAATTATTGCATTAAAATTTGCAGATATAAAATAATAAAATATTATTAATAATAAATCAAATTATTGCATTACATTTATGCAGATATAAAATAATAAATTAATAATTATTAATAATCTAATTATTGCATTACAAATATGCAGATATAAAATAATAAATAAAAATAATTATTAATTAAAAAATAATTATTGCATTAAAAATAAGTAAAAAGTAATGTAAAAAAGATATATAAATGTAATATATTTATTTAAATGTTTAGAGATCTTTACTCAAAGCAGAAAATGCATTTATCAATCAGGATCCAGATATTTCAGTGCGGTCAGGGACGGGCACTGAGAAGATTTTTTGCACAGGGCATAGCCTGCCATTTCTCTGTGACCTTGTTTGTAAGATATTGCCTTACGGCGATTGAGGCAGAAGAGGTTATGTGTGCACCAGAGGGAGGCATGCTCTCCAGGATATGCCATAGTGGTCTGAAACGTTGCCATCAGTGGGCAGTTCTTAGTGACCATGTTCTCTCCTCTCCTACAGGTTACTGCTGGGAGACAAGAAAATACGCCTGTTCATGAAATGAGGTCACCAGACGAGATTCCCCTCTCCTTATTCTGACGTTCAGAACCAGAGTCCAGGAAATTCCATCAATTCGTGAACCTTCAACTGGATCCATTAGGACTTTCTGGTGGCTCCTCAACATTCCTGCGCCAATCCCACCATGGACACCTCTCGAAACCACGGGCAGGAGAACAGGACTGATTTTAGGAAGTGCAGTGCATCATAGAACTGGAAAAATAATATTTATGTACATACAAATATCACATATTTTGGTTTTTTTAGAGCAAATTATGGAAATGTTTTAAAAAAATGAATTCTCTCCTGCCCAGTGGACTCTCATTAGCTTTCTCCGCAGGTTTTCCCTCCATGTCAATCTACTGCACGCCTGACACAAACATCAAAAGAAATGGTGCTTTACTGCCGCAGTGCTTTTAATGAGAAAAAATCGACAAGTTCCAGATAACATTTGACCACCGTGTGGTTCGCTCTTAATATTCCGCAAAAATAAAGAAACACTTTTTTAAATAAAGTTTTTACAGTAAAAATTGATTGTATCGGATCTGCAATTCGCCGTGTCAAGACGCGGCGCCAGCGCGCCGTCTATCTTTATGAATTACCGGCCTCAGAGACTTTAAAACCGGGCAGATCGGGAAAATCGTCAAAAAAAATTACAGCAAAGCGGGTCAGCCACGATATTCTCCTAGAGCAGGGCTGTCAAACGCAAGGCCCCCCAGACGTTGATGCCTACAAATCCCACAGTTCCTTCACTGCGATTGATGGACAGGGGAACATGGGAAACATCTGGTGGGGACGGAGTTTGACAGCCCTGTCCTAGAGTATCAACTAGAAGAGCTGGTGCAATAAAACGAGAATGGATTTATTATTGCAGTTAGGTGCAACGTTTCGCTTCCTCTTGGAAGCTTTATCGGGCATCACTGAGACTTGATAAAGCTTCCAAGAGGAACCGAAACGTTGCACCTTGCTCCAATAATAAATCTCTTACTGTATCACACCGTGGAGTGACCGGCTCTCCTAGTCGTTGCTGGTCTGGCTTCCTTGACTTGTCTGAAACCCTGCTATTTTGGTGTGATTTTTTTTTATTTTTATAGAATGCGTCCACTGTATCATTTTTTCACAGTGACATTCTCCTAGGTCAGTTTGCATGATGAAACCTTTCTCGTTTGGCCGGTGTGTGCGTGATGTCATAGATTCGCAAGGGTCAGGGCGCGATCGATGGCGAGGCCGGGTTTACGGATTCCCCCGTGTCAATCCACGGGTTCTAAAAACAAATTATCATTTGGGTGAAGTAAAAAAAAAATAATAATAAAATAGACCAGTGGCGCTATTTTTTAAAATCATTTTATTGTAAAGTGATTAAGATCTGTAAAGTTTGATTTCACGTTGCACGAGTGACCAATAATACCTTTTTCCACTAACGTGTGATTTAAATTTTAAGCCGAAAATGCTCTGATCGAAGGAATTCAAAAATTTAAAAATAAATAAATCAAATTTAGATATTTTAGGCAAACATTTGAAATTTCCTCGCAATTCTCCTCCAAAGCGTCGCTCGGTAAATAGCGCTGTTCATCTCTTCTTTTCTTAACCCTTTTAACTCCAATTAAAGCTGTATATTTTTTATTCTGCTTTGTCCGCATTTGTTTTTCGTATGTCTTCAGGCACCCGACCAGCGACCACGTGTACTCCTTATATAATGTCTGGAATATATAAATGGATTGGGTTTATCTATCACTTTTTCTCAGGAAATACCTCAAAATTATTCAAAGAAATAGTAAAACAGCAGTAATTAAAGATAATTAGTTTCAAAAGGCAAGGGAGGGGCTTATTAGGGATCATCGCTAGAGGCGGAGCCAGAGACCAGGCTATTACCAGGCTCTTTAGATAAAGTCACGACCTACATGGACGTTAATATCAATAAAAATGTCATTTAGAACAAGAATGTAACAAGTATCTTATTTACATCGAGCGATTTCTAACAGTATTTATTACAGTTTCCAAACTCATTGCTGGAAGCTTCATTGGTGCAGCTCTGTTATACACCTGCACACCCACAATATATGGAGGAGACCCTAAAAAGACACCGCACACCCTGAATATATGGAGGAGCCCCTAAAAAGACACCCGCACACCCTGAATATATGGAGGAGTCCCTAAAAAGACACCCACACACCCTGAATATATGGAGGAGCCCCTAAAAAGACACCGCACACCCTGAATATATGGAGGAGCCCCTAAAAAGACACCCACACACCTGAATATATGGAGGAGCCCCTAAAAAGACACCCGCACACCCTGAATATATGGAGGAGCCCCTAAAAAGACACCCGCACACCCTGAATATATGGAGGAGCCCCTAAAAAGACACCGCACACCCTGAATATATGGAGGAGCCCCTAAAAAGACACCCACACACCCTGAATATATGGAGGAGCCCCTAAAAAGACACCCACACACCCTGAATATATGGAGGAGCCCCTAAAAAGACACCCGCACACCCTGAATATATGGAGGAGCCCCTAAAAAGACACCCACACCCTGAATATATGGAGGAGACCCTAAAATGACACCCGCACATCCTGAATATATGGAGGAGACCCTAAAAAGACACCACACACCCTGAATATATGGAGAAGCCCCTAAAATGACACCCGCACATCCTGAATATATGGAGGAGACCCTAAAAAGACACCCGCACACCCTGAATATATGAAGGAGTCCCTAAAAAGACACCCACACACCCTGAATATATGGAGGAGCCCCTAAAAAGACACCCGCACACCCTGAATATATGGAGGAGTCCCTAAAAAGACACCCACACACCCTGAATATATGGAGGAGCCCCTAAAAAGACACCACACACCCTGAATATATGGAGAAGCCCCTAAAATGACACCCGCACATCCTGAATATATGGAGAAGCCCCTAAAATGACACCCGCACATCCTGAATATATGGAGAAGCCCCTAAAATGACACCCGCACATCCTGAATATATGGAGGAGACCCTAAAAAGACACCCGCACACCCTGAATATATGGAGGAGTCCCTAAAAAGACACCCGCACATCCTGAATATATGGAGGAGACCCTAAAAAGACACCCACACACCCTGAATATATGGAGGAGCCCCTAAAAATACACCCTGAATATATGGAGGAGCCCCTAAAAAGACACCCACACACCCTGAATATATGGAGGAGCCCCTACAAAGACACCCACACACCCTGAATATATGGAGGAACCCCTATAAAGACACCCACACACCCTGAATATATGGAGGAGCCCAGTGGTGTATTTTGGCCTAGGCCAACAAGGCCTAGGCCTAGGGCGGCACTTTACAGGGGGCGGCGGCCCGCACTGGTGGCCCCACCCCTAAAAAAATTTTTTTATTTTTTTTTTACTTTTGCAAAGTATTTTACCAGGAAGGATACATTGAGATGTCACTAATTTTCAAGTATGTCCTGGGTAGGCAAGGCCTAGGCTTTCACTTTTCAGGGGGCAGCAAAATACCTCACCACTAAATGGGTTACTCACAGAGCACCGAAATGACGCCAACATTTTGGTGTTCTGTAGTTCCCTGCACTTCGGGGAATAAAATTTCCCAACCCTGCAGTGAATTCACCATTCACCGCAGGGTCCCCAAAGTGCAGGGAGTCGGCCGCTGAATGCTGCCACCGCAAACCCGTGGCCTGCTGTTTTCAAAAGAACTACTGAACGAAAATGTCTGGAATTTACATATAAGATCCTATGATTGATAATAAAAAGTTCTGTTACAGAAAAAAGAAGAACCGCTATTAAAAAAAAGGGGGGGGGGAATATAGCCCAAAAAAATCTGAAAAATTACTAAAAGATACTAAAAAAAATCAATAAAGACTTTTTACTGCAGATTAAAATAATAAATGGTTTATTAGATATGGCATAAAAACGGGAATATTTTTAACATTGAAACCTATGAGGTTCGCCTGAATAAACCTGCTGATTGAAACCACCGAACATCAGGGCATTTCACTGCCATTTCTCTGCTGTTTGGTGTTTTCTGAATAGATTAACCATTACTTCTCTATGGGGATTTGCACTGCCTTCAAACAGCACCGTACTTGCTGGCAGTTCGCCAAACTTGTGTGTGAGCATATCACAGAGCAGTGGTGTACTTAGGGGAGTGGCGGAGGGCGGGCCGCCCCAGGTACCAGTGATTATTGGGGTGTCATTAGGGGGTACTAGGAGGTGCCACTGTCACTGTGTGTCAGCTTTGAGCTCAAACAACGAGCAGCGGAGCAGGGCATTTGCATACGGAATAAAATCGAATAGAATAAAAATCTGATGCACTCATACACACCGCACATTGCATTGCTGGGAGTTTTATTGCTGTGGATTCTGATACGCTGACACACCACACATTGCATTGCTGGGAGTTTTATTGCTGTGGATTCAGTGATACACACTGCATATTACTGTGAGTTTTATTGCCCTGGAGCTCTGGGATACGCTCATACACACTGCACATTACTGTGAGTTTTATTGCTGTGCAGTTCTGTGATACGCTCATACACACTGCATATTACTGTGAGTTTTATTGCCCTGGAGCTCTGGGATATGCTCATACACAGTGCCCATTTCTGTGGGTTTTATTGCTGTGCAGCTCTGTGATACACTCATATACAGTGCAAGTTTCTGTGGATTTTATTGTTCAACCAATTAGAGCGGCTGTGATCCAGTATACTTGACATGCGTGGTTGTTCTTTGTAAAAATGCTTGAATTTAAATATTTCATAATTTTCTTTATCTCAATAGATACATTTGAAATGGTATACAAAATATACAAGTAGGCGCTTGGTATCCACTTTTAATATAAAGAGAGGAAAAGGCGGAGCTCTAAGAGGAAAAGGTGGAGCTTAAAGAAGAAGGGTGGGGATTAACCAGGAAGAGGTGTGCCCTTGACAGGAAGGGGTGCGTCAAATTTAAATTAGGGGGTGCACGAGTTTAGTCAGGCCTAGGGCAGCACAAAACCTAAATACACCACTGGAGGAGCCCCTAAAAAGACCACGCACACCCTAAATATGGAGCAGTCCCTAAAAAGACACCCGCACACCCTGAATATATGGAGGAGCCCCTAAAAAGACCGGCCCACACCCTAAATATGGAGCAGTCCCTAAAAAGACACCCGCACACCCTGAATATATGGAAGAAAGTCTCTTGGTCCTGCCCTGCTCAGTCAGATCATTGCAGAGAGCGGGCACTTGGTCAGGATAAGATTTTATGAGTCTTCCCGCTGGTCCGTTGTGCGATACCTCCAGCCTTATACGCAGATGAAGCTCTCCAATTAGGCAAAATAGTCAGCTGTCTAAGGCCTAGCTCCCTCTGGGGCCTCAAATGATGGAATTTATGTACAATGCCATTTATACTGATCTTTTACACAAATACACTCCTGCATTTACACACACCTGCTTACCAATGGAGCTGAATTGGCCCTCCTAGTTCGAATTTATGGGTTAAAGTTTCCTCGTTCACAGCAGGAAGGATCTCCTATTCGAGCTTGGCTTAAGGTCTCAGTAACCACAGAGCCACAACTGCTCACTTGGGCCGCTGCGGAGAACCTTTGATCTCTTAGGCTAGGGTCAGACTAACGCATTTTTCGCTTTGTCCGTGAAAAAGTGCGTTCGAACGAATGGACGTATTTTTTTCACGGAATACACAATAGTGGTCATACGATGCGCATTTTCGTCCGTGATTTTGTACGGATCATCACTAAAACCCTTTTTGTGTCTGGACGTTATGTTGGCCGGACATTAGCAGCGTCTGACGTCTCCTAATCACGGACACACGCCACTAGCGGACGCAGCGCACTCTGTACGTCAGTACTAGCGGTATCACGTTCTCGAAAAAATGCGTTCCTTTGCCACTTGCGTTGCGCGGCCGCACTTTCGTGCCGCCGTTCTTCGTATGCTGCCCGGCATTGGACGTAATTTGCTGCTAGCACGGCCGTGATTTAGTGCTGCTAAACGCACGTTAAAACTGCGTTAGTCTGACCCTAGCCTTAGTCAGCCTGTAGCCCAAGGCTATTGCAGCCCTTTGGCCATTTCCCTCGTTTGCCTAATGGGCAGACGGAGGCTGCTGCTTTTTCACGTAGGTTTTTGACGGGTGAAAGAATAGGCATTGATTTTTCAATGCCAGAGACATCAGGCCCAAACTGAGGTTCCCATTCTGACTGAGATAAACCACGTTGGGGCAGGTGGAGGACGGAGAAGTTACAGATGTTAAATGGGCTAATAATGAGACCTAGGGACCTCGGGCTACCTATCACCCCCCACCACCACATGGGATCAGGGAGCCCCCACCCCAAGGCACTCATTAAATGGCCATGCAAGAAATTAGGAAGAAGGAGCGAAACAAATAATTTTAAAAGAACAATGGAAGGAGATGTAAGATACCGAATAGTAGAAGATGACTCGCTGTACTTGGGCTGCGTTGTGTCATTTGCCCCCTGGGCCAAAGTTCGCCAGGCCTCCCCTGCTGCTAAGGCTGGGGTCAGACCAGCGCACTTTTAACGTGCGTTCTGGCGCACATAATCACGGCCGCACTAGCAGCAAATGACGGGCAATGACAGCCAATATACGAAGTACGGTCGCACGAAAGTCCGGCCGCTCAACGCAAGTGGAAAATGAACGCATTTTGTCGAGAACGCAGAACCGCTAGTACGGACGTACAGAGTGCGCTGCGCCCGCTAGCGGTGTGTGTGCGTGATTTGGAGACGTCAGACCCTGCTCGTGTCCGGCCAACATAACGTCCAGACACCCAAAGTTTCCTGGTTTGGATCTGTAAAAAAATCACGCACGAACATGCGCATCGTATGACCGTTTTCGCGAATTCCGTGAAAAAATACGTCAATGCGTTCGGACGCACTTTTTTACGTTCACGTGTAAAAATGCTTTCGTTTGACCCTAGCCGAACTGTCTTGTTTTTCTGTCCCTGTCCCAACGTGCCTCATTCAGAAAAGATATTCAAATAGTCCCCTGTATCCTTCCTCCAGCGCTTCGGTTCACCCCTAGATTTGTGATAGTCCCTGTTTTATGGGCGCCGCGCTCGTAATGGTTAAAGGCAGAGCGTTACTTGTTCCATGGATGGTAATGGTTCGATTTTAGAGTTACTTTCACAGGGTGCTGTTAGCAGGTATCACCCAATGCAAGGGACCCCGAGCTACACCATCACCTCCACCTGCACCGAAACACAGTCTATGCAGCTCCAGCCTGCGACCAGCAGAGGGCGCCCAACCAAAACGATTTAAGAGAAAGGGTCATGTGACTGAATTCAGGGATTAGAGGGTAAATCATTCAATATAGAAATGTAACTATTCATACGGAGATTACTCAGAATTATCATAATCATTTATTTGCTTTAAAAAAAGACATTTATTTATATATTAGGACGACGAATGGACAGACATGCACGAATGAATAGATAGATAAATACAAATAGATAGAGATGATGGATGGATAGAAAGAGATAAATAGATATAGGGCTCTATTACATTCTTCGGGGGAAACGTCAGCGCGTGCGCAAAAACGCATTAACGCGAGGGGAAAAACCCTTTGCGCAGAACGTCGTATTACAATGTCAGCGCAACAAACGCGCGTATACGTCTACCGCGGGTGAACCTGCGTGAACCCTGCGCGAGCTTACTGTAGGTCGCGCGTCCTATACTTAACATTGTGAGCGCAAATGCGTTTGTGCGCTGGTACGCGGATGGTATTACAATCTATGCGCAGTTTGTAACGCACAGCCTTTGCGCGCATAATTTTAGCGACTCCTAAAAGCTGGTGTTAATGGCAAATTCTATCAACCTGCCGAACCCAAATACACCAGCCCAAAAAAAAATACGCAGCAAAGTATAGTTACACATTCTACACATATCCAAACAATAAAATGGAGAAGTTGTGATTGTTTTTTTTGTTTCATACAGCATATATGCGCAGATTGACTTTGACAGGCGCAAAAACTTAACGTGAGACAATTGTGGTTCTTAATTCTGATTGGCTGGATAGCTTGAAAAAAACAGTCCGCACACTGATTTCTGCGCGCAGCGTTGCTGTTTTCGCGTTTGTGCTCGTCCGTTTTACACGCGTTATTTTATTGACGGGTGAAAAAATGCGCGAGGATTGTAATACCAGCGGTGATTTACGCGCGTTAACGTTTAATGCTGGGCGCACAAATTCACGCGTTGCGCAGGCGTTTTTGTGTGAAGAATGTAATAGGGCCCATAGATGGATGGATAGAAAGAGATAAATAGATATAGATGGATGGATAGATATGTAGATATACTGTAGATGGAGAGATAGATATGAATAAGGATAGATACATAGATATAGATAGATATGAATAAAGATAGATAGAGATGGATGGATAGAAAGAGATACAGTAGATAGATAGATATAGATGGGTGGATAGATATGAATTTATTTATTTACCTATTTATTTATAAAGTATTTTACCAGGAAGGATACATTGAGATTTCTCTCGTTTTCAAGTATGTCCTGGGTTCAAGAACATTGAAGTGTTACAGTCGTTACAGAAATACAAAGTAATAAAATGCAAACTATTAAAAACAAAACACAAATATACAGATTAACACAGAAAATAAATATGTAGGAAATATAGTCACTATGTTACATGTTTACAGGTGCATTCTGTATATAGTCACTGTGTTACATGTTTACAGGTGCATTCTGTATATAGTCACTATGTTACATGTTTACAGGTGCATTCTGTATATAGTCACTATGTTACATGTTTACAGGTGCATTCTGTATATAGTCACTGTGTTACATGTTTACAGGTGCATTCTGTATTAGTCACTGTGTTACATGTTTACAGGTGCATTCTGTATATAGTCACTGTGTTACATGTTTACAGGTGCATTCTGTATATAGTCACTGTGTTACATGTTTACAGGTGCATTCTGTATATAGTCACTATGTTACATGTTTACAGGTGCATTCTGTATATAGTCACTGTGTTACATGTTTACAGGTGCATTCTGTATATAGTCACTATGTTACATGTTTACAGGTGCATTCTGTATATAGTCACTGTGTTACATGTTTACAGGCGCATTCTATGTATAGTCACTATGTTACATGTTTACAGGTGAATTCTGTATATAGTCACTGTGTTACATGTTTACAGGTGCATTCTGTGTATAGTCACTATGTTACATGGTTACAGGTGCATTCTGTATTGAGGTAAGTTAATAGGAAGCTCTTAAGTGACTTTAGACTGGGGGAAGATTTGATGGTGTCTGGGAGGTTATTCCATAATTGCGGTGCTCTGTAAGAAAATGAGGATCGAGACACTTTCTTTTTGTATTGTGGTATTGCAAGTAAGGTGCAGGTCCTAGATCAGAGGTTATAGGATGAGGGAGCTGCTGGAGGAAGCAGTCTATTCAGGTAGGGTGGCAGCTTCCCAGAAAAGCTCATAAACACCAGGTTGGAAAGGTAAAGGGTGCGTCTAGATTCCAGTGACAGCCAGTTTAGCTCTTTTAACATGTCACAATGGTGGGTCATGTAGTTACATTGTAGCACAAAGCGGCAGAATGAGTTATACAATGTAGTAAGTTTCTAAAGGGGTGTTTGCAGGGCGGCTGCATACACTACATCTCCGTATTCAATAGCTGGCATAAGCATTTGTTGTACAATCTGCTTTCTTACCGTGGGGTTCAGGCAGGATTTGTTTCTGTACAGGGCACCTAGTTTGGGGTAGAGTTTAGGTGAAAGTTTTTAAATGTGGGGGCCAAAGGATAGATTTGGGTCTAACCACATACCTAGATATTTGAGAGACGTGACTGTGGTCAGTGTGCCATTTGAATTTGTCCCAACACATAGATGGGGATTATGCAATTTGAGTAGTTTAGGTGCGGTTCCAAAGAGCATCATTACAGTTTTGTCAGTATTTAAGAAAAGTTTGTTGTTTTTGATCCACTTTTCTACCTCTGTGAATTGTTCTTGCAGCACGGCCTCCAGCTGCGGGAGATTTGGTTTGCTGGTATAGATTACGGAGTCATCTGCGTACATGTGTACAGTTGAGGCTTTGCAGACGTTGGGCAGATCATTTATGAATATTGTGAATAGCAGGGGGCCGAGTATCGAGCCTTGGAGTATGCCACACATGACTGGGGGAGGGAGGAGCTGCCAGAAATGGACACATGTTGTGATCGGTTGGATACATACGATTGAAACCAAGTTAGCGTGTGATCGCTAATACCAGAGTTTTTAAGTTTTTGTAATAGGATGCCATGGTCTACTGTGTCAAAGGCCTTGGCAAAATCAAGGAAGATGCTCCAGTTAGGTCTCCTTGTTCCATTCCAGCTTGGGTATCATTGCAAACTTTTAAAAGGGTGGTCCTAGTTGACTGATTTGGACGAAAGCCGGATTGATCTGGGGTTAAATAGTTTGAGGATTGATAATAATCACGTAATTGCGTGTGTACGCATTTTTCCAAATTTTTTGACATTACAGGGAGCAATGAGATTGGACGGTAGTTGGATACCAAAGTACTGTCACCACTTTTATGGATAGGTACCACTCTCGCAGTCTTCCAGAGTTTGGGTATGTATCCAGTCGCCAGTGATTCATTGATTAGGGTTGCGACAGGATTTGCAGTTGCCGGCGCACTGATTTTCAGCAGCATTGCTGGGATTTGATCAGGTCCAGACTGGTATTTCATTTTTTGATTACGGAGAAGTTTAGTAACTACACTGACAGGCACTGGCCTAAAACTGAATATATCTGTGATATGGGGTCTCTGCACGGTTGGAGGGGCCTGACCTGCATTTGAACTTTCTGCAGGTGTGTCATTCTTTAGCTTAGCAATCAGGGTGGTGGCACATCCAACAAAATAATTATTAAAGGCATTTGCTACATCTAGGGGGTGTTGTACGGTTTTGGTTGTTTACTTTGACAGCAGCTGGTTGGGAGTGGACAGGGGGTGCTTGTATGTTACTTATGATAGATAGAGATGGATGGATAGAAAGAGATAAATATATATAGATGGATGGATAGATAATGGATAGATATGAATAAAGATAGATATTGATGGATGGATAGAAAGAGATATAGATAGATTTGGATGGATGGATAGAAAGCGATAAATAGATATAGATAGATATGGATGGATAGAAAGAGATAAATAGATATAGAATAGATAGATATAGATGGATGGATAGAAAGAGATAAATAGAGCTAGATAGATATAGATGGATGGCTAGAAAGAGATAAATAGAGATAGATAGATATGGATAGATATCAGGGACGTGCAGTCAAGGGTGGCAGGGGACGCAGGGTAAATTAATGTGCTCACTGTGCTGTAATGACGTGTGTGTGTATATTTAAACTGTAAATAAAATTCTATTTATTGAAAAAAGTTCTCATACTCACCTCTCCACGCTCCCTCGCTGTGCTTCTCTGTCCTCCGCTTTTATTCCCCCTGTACTTTCAGTTTGCTGGCTGCTGTGTGTATGTGTGATTCACTACACGGACAGCAGGGGCAGCACTGAGCCAGCATAGCCTACACAATTTGCTCAGCTGAATGCTACACTAATTGCGTAGCTCAAGCTGACTTCCTGATTCTACGCTCTTCAGTGCCTCCAGAGGCACTGAGAGCAATTGAAAGCTTGAGCCAATGGGTAAGCTCCATTGGTCTCAAGCAATTCTTTTTTTAAAAAAAAAACGCCCCCCATGGGAGGCAGAGCTCCTCATGGATTGATTAACGCAGGACAGTCATATGACTGTCCTCGCCAGTCGTGGGGGGCAGGCAGAGCTCAGCAATCAGCGTGTGTGTAATAGCGCCCTCTATTAGTCAGTATTGTAAGTGCATTCTCTTACAACATTAAAAACCTATATGCAAACTTTATTTTACAGTAAGAGTTGTAATAGCGCCCTCCATTAGTCAGTATTGTAAGTGCATGGTCTTGTAAAAAAAAATGCGAACTTTACTTTATAAATAGTGAAACTCTATTCTCCTATATAACGATATTCAAATGTGTAAATTGCGACTGCGTAACCCTGTGTATATCTGGCTCTGATACTAGCCAGTGCCTCACCGCACGTCACTGATAGATATGGATGCATAGATATATGAATGGATAGAAAGAGATAAATAAATAAATATGGATGGATGATAGATAGATATAGATGGATGGATAGAAAGCGATAAATAGAGATAGATAGTGTCATGCCCGGGTACCGGGGTGGCACCGGGATGTAGGGGATATGAACCCAGTATGCAGTTTCCTGCACAGATGACCGGGTGCATAAGGTTTGGAAGGGGATGAAATATGGAAACTGACCAGATGAATTCTGCAGGATGGTGGGAAGCGTGGTGGAAACAAATGCAGGAACCAGGAAAACAAAAGGAATAGGTTTTTGCAGAGCAACAGGTAACAGAACTTCACTCTAAGCATTCAAGAGCTGTAATGAACCAGCAGTGTGTGTGTGCGGGGCTGAGCCCTTTATTTCGTGAGTCACGTGTGTTTTGGTGTTAACTTTTACACTGCTGGATGCTGGCTGCAGGGCAGGAACAGGATAGGAAATGTACCACCAGGGGGGGTTCCAGGATGGCTGCTGCCATGGGGCATGACAGATAGATACATAGATGGATAGATATACTTCTCCAATTTCTCCGCGCTCAATTTTCAAAATAATTCATGCTCCGGTGCTGGGAAGCGGTCTCCACTATACACTCAAAATGATAAGAAAAAAATACCTTTTTTATTGATTCAACGTTTCAGTCCGCAGAGGGACCTTCATCAGGACTGAAACGTCAAATCAATAAAAAAGGATTTTTTTTCTTATTACTCAGTCTCCGTGTGGCGGGTTATCGTTTTGAGTAGATGGATAGATAGATATGGATGGATGAATAGATATGAGTAAAGATAGATAGATATAGATGGATGGATAAGAGATAGATAGATAGATAAGCATGGCTGCTAAAGAACTACCATTCCCATTATCCTTCTGCAGCCTTTAGTCTTCACAGAACATGCAGTCCTACGTAACTGAGGAGACTATTCTTTGGTGCAATCAGAATTTAACCACTTCGCTGCTAAGGACGCGCTCAGCGCGTCCACCCGCAGGTAACGTTCCTGGCCCCCCCGGCCGATCGCTGGCCCCCCCGGTGCGGGCTGACATCCTAGATGTCAGCCCAGCACCCGGAACTGCCGCCGGAGCAATTAGGTGTCATCGTGGGGGCCCGATGACACCTAATTCAGGCCCCCCCCCGCATCGGTGGGGTGCAGGGGGTTAACCCAGGCACCGTTTGGAAGGGCACAGCCTGCCCTTCCTAACGGTACCTGGAATTAACCCCATGGGGGCTGGATCACGAATCGGCGCCGAAAAGCGCCGGTTCGTGATCCTTTCCCGGAGCTGGCCGACATCTTGGATGTTGGCCAAGCCTCCGAGAACTCCCCCTGAGGACTGGCGTCATCGTGCATAGCACGATGACGCCAGTCTTGGAGTTAACCACTAACTGCCACCAATGGTGGAGATAGGGGGTTCCACTGAACCCCCTATCTCCCGATCCGTGGCAGTTAGGGGTTAATGTTTGGTATTGTTGGATCGGCCAGAGCATGACCGTTCCAACAATACCAAACATGAGTATGAAAAAAGTTTTTTAAAAAAAATTAAAAATAAAAATAAAAAAATATTTCAAAGACAAATTATAAAAAAAAATAAACAATTTTTTTTTCTTTTTTTTGGTTCGTTAATGCAGCAATATTGTTCCCATTTCAATTATAATGTGAACAATGATGCTGCACTAACGATTTTTGTATGCAGTGCGTTTGTTAAAAATCGCGTAATTTTCCCCAAAAAATATGTAACGAGGCCCCATCTCTAATCTTTTTAACAAGCGCACCCCATACAAAATATAACCGCAATTGCTCGCATGTTAAAATGTGAAAAAAACCCACTTTACACGTTGTAAATTATTGAAAATTCATATTTTATTGCATTTTTTGTTATAATATACAGACAGGTCATGACGTATACATATAATAATGACATATTATGAATCTGCCGAGTCTGACGGAAAGAACGATATATAATATGTCTGGGTCATATACTAAAATAAGCCTTCAAAATGCATTTAAACATGATGAGCGAAACCGGTAAATATGACCTCAGCACAGGGGCGGGAAATGCCTCAGCAGCGAAAGGGTTAAATGGGAATAATGATAATAAAAATGAGTGAAAACAATAAAAGCTAATCTCCCATTTTAATGTGCCGAAGAGGTCACCTCAGTGCATGGTCTCCAGGAAATCCTTTATACTGCATGCAAACACGCCAGTCTCGCACAGAGAGAAAGGGAAGGCCCTGGAGATGCAGATAAACTCCTCAAGCATCTGCAAGACGTACACACACACACGCTTACCCCCCCTACACATACACACAAACAAACACTGCCCCCCCCCCTCATATACTGCTTTCCTCCTGTCTCCTCTTTGCCTTTGGGTACCACTCTATAAAAGCCAGTGTGTACATTGATCTGCATATTGTACCACGTGGACGGCTGCGTTCCATGAATGCAAATGTTGCAAACAAGAAGAAAAAGAATCCCAATGTATGAAATCAAAGAGGTGGTGGCATAATGTACTGCGCTTTCTAACGGCGTGAACATCTACGGCATAACAAGAAGAGAAAAAGACGGATATTAGCTGCGGCGCCCGGCGAAATAAGACGAGCGGGGAATTCCTGGTAGACGTCGGAATATAGAGAGTGCTGGGTAAATAATTTATTATCCCGATCCACCAGCTATCCGTTGGACAAGACACGTTCATGTTTTTATTCCGACGTTCAAACAGAAAAGAAAAAATACACAAAAAACTACCACGGAATTTTTTTTTTTTTTTAAAAAAAATATTCTCTACCATGTCTACATATGTGTGGGGATTGGCTACGAAAACGTACAGGAATCAGCAGAGCAACTCAACCATGAATTAGTAATCGTCCCCAGCCAACCAGTGAGATCATCCGGACCATACATAACATCTTTCCACCATAAAACACATAACGGCGATAAATCAAGAGCCTGCATGCGGACGCCGCGTTGTGGGTTGAAGATGGAGAATGTATTTCATGCTGCTGGAGGAAAGGAAAAAATCAATAGCGTAGCAACCAGGGTTCCATGGTTAGTCTTTGCTACAGTGTCCTCTGTCACTCGGACTCTGCTTGGTCTGTAACCCCTTCATCTGGATTGCCTGATCATATTTGTGGGTGGGAAGGAGCAACGGCGTTTTACCTTGATGACCACTCTAGAACACTCTGAAGCATGGGTGCTCCACCTTGGCCCTTCAACTATTTCGGAAATACATTTCCCAGGAGGCTCTGTTGACCTAATGATTAGCTGAGTATCATGGGAAATGTAGCTTCAAAACATCTGGATGGCCGACTTCAAGGTTGACCACCGCTGCTCTAAAGGATGGTGGTGCTGGATGAGCTATGCTCATAGTCAGCTATTTAATGCATGACCACGACAGCTTTCAAGCTCCTGGAGATCTTCTGGAGGAGTTCAGAAGGATGTCCATGGATGAAGGAGCGTTGAGCTGTTGGAGAGGATGGTGGCCAACCTAGTTTGTTTAAAAATAGAGTGGAGATTGAGGTCAATGCCACCGCCTCTTACACAGAGAACTGGGCAATCAGTTGTCAACCCTACGGCTCGTAGGGCACATCCTGTAGTGCTGCGACCCACGTGTACTATGATACGGAGAAGCAAGAGGTAGCAGCAAAATAAGAGACCAATGTCCACCCTCACACTCAGGACTGTGATGTCAGACTGTACATTTTACAGTGTGTGGATTGCAAAAACGTGTCAAGATGCACCAAGATTAGTGACTGATGTCTGTCAGCCGGGAAAGCTAGAAGCTAGTGGCATGTGTGATGAAAAAGAGATAATCCCTTTTGCAATGGTGGCGCAAAGCCAAGGAACTAATGGTGTCCTGGACCTTGTGGCAACAACACATATTGTTCGACCCTTAAGTGGTTTCTTAAATCTAATTACCCAATCAGCACCACCATTCACCATATCAGTGAATAGGTGACTGTTGTTTTTGTCTGTTGTGTCTTTCTTCAATCGTATGGATAATCTCTTGTTTTGCATAGTCCTGTTACAGAACAGGTCACCACAGCAAAGTTTGTATTTTACGTGAATATATAAATGAAGTGGTCACACATTGCCACTGTGATCCGTTTTATTTTCTACTAACCCAGTTTTGGTGTTTCCTAGCCTTTCAATCCTGAGGTCCTTTAACCCACTTGAATCATTTTTGTATAACACCACTGTGCAATTTTTCTGTTTTCACAGATACCTATTGTGACGCAAGTCATTTTGGATTTTGGATGAATGGACATGGAGGGATATTTTGTAGGGTGCAGGACTCATAATCAATATTGGCCCATTGCCCTCTCTTGTGTACAGAATGTTGGTATAATTGTGATTATGCAAGAATGTCATTGTCTGTTACTATCTGCTGATCAGATTAGCCTTCCAGTAAACCTGCTCTCAGAAAGGTGTGAATATCTGATTAACAGCTCCTCAAACTAACAGGGTTATTCAGAGAGAGGTGAAAACCAGGAGAATGACTGGAGAAGTGAAAATTCTAGAGCAAAATAGCCAAACCAGAAAAATTCTCCAATTTATCTCGCTTTCCAAATCGGCTATTTGGTCTAGATTGTTCTCTTCTCCTGCCATTCTCCTGATTTTCACCTTTCTCTGAATAACCCTTTGTTGTCAAACACTGCCTGTTTTAAACTGTAATCTTTTTATCAATCACGATCACCCATTGTCTTGACTCATTTAGAAATGTTAAGTAATGGTTAATGTAACTGTCTACCTAATCTAATTATGTTTCACCTTCCAAAAAGGAAATGTTTGTGCAATTATCTGTTCAGTCTGACGAGGTCCCCCTAGAAAATGTTGTGATTTTGTGAATGTAAATGACTCCTGTTTCACCACCTAAATATCTGTTCTTGACCTCTGATTAAAACCAGTTCCATTCTAACCCCGAAAGACTTCAGATCTACAGCCTAGTTTTATTTGTGTGGGATGCTAGCAGGCTCTATGTGTCCTGGTCCTTAAGCTTTATCTAAGGACTGGAGGAAGGCATAGGAGTCTGCCTGGGTAGAAGACGGGGGGTCCTGTAAGGAAGCAGCATTGGCAGATGTGACGCTGTCGGGTACCGATATCTGTTACTGTGTGACACCTATTAGCGCCCAAAACCTTACTGCATGTTAAACGAGGAGGGGTCGTCTGTGACATTGATTTACATAGTAACAAAATACTAATTTTCTTTCTCTAAGTCATTTGTTTCATCGTTGACGTTGTTTGATTGGCTTTAGCAGCCACTTACTGACATTAAACACTGTTATTGTCAAGAGGTTTGTGTTCAGTGTCCTTACTGCATACTATTCTCTGCCATATTGAGTCACCTAATGCTTGGGTTGATAACCGCGTTCAGTATCGCCTGCCAGAGGACAGTCGTGCCACAAGAGATGCTGGGAAATGTGGAGATGTGATTCATTGAACATCCATTTGTTTTAACTGCTCTTAAAGGATGCGGGGCAACTAGCTGCATGGGTCATGGGACATGGGAATGCAAGGGTCTAGTCCAGGGCTCAAAATTTCAAGTCCCAAGCTACTAGCCAGGCCTTAAGAATTACTCTCCACTGGTTGCCCCACCTAACCCCTAACCTGCTCTGCCTGCATCTGCATTCCCACTCGCCCTCATGTAATTTCCACTCGCCAAATGCTAGTAGGCGAGTGGAAATTTTGAGGCCTGGTCTAGTCTCTTCATAAAATAACCTTTTTCAAAATAAAATACATACCGTATATATATTGTCTGAAATGATCAGAAAACTGATGGGCCAATAAAAATTTTATTCTATCGCATTTTTTGCAATTGATATCTTTGTATCATCCTAGGAAAATTCCACCATTCGGTCAGAATCGTGAATGTGTCCAAGAGATAACGAAGGAGTTAATTTTCTTTTTTCCTGACTCCTCGTCTCTTGTTAAATGCAGATCATCTCCAGCTTCTTTTTTTTCTACTAAAAGTGTGAGGAAGGAGCAGGATCTATTTTTAAGGATAATTAGCATGTTGTGAGCCCCAGTATTTGATTACTCGGAATCTGGGCGGTATCGCCCTGCATAATGTGAGACAAAGACTCTCTCAGAGGCGACGAGGAAAAAAAAAGACCAATTTTAGCACTTTGGATGCTTGTATCAAGAGGGTAGCGTGTTAACACTTTCTCGACCAGACGGATGCTGTAATCCGTGCCTGACATGATGCAAAGTTACTGGTAACCTGAAAACTTCACATTGGTTATTTTACTCAATACCCTCTAAATTCAGCTACCGGAAATGATTTCACTGGGTTTTAGTTTTAAAACAGTGAAATTTAAGCGATGTGAACACTGCCGGTAACGACCTAATAACAATTAGCAAAATACATCAATTACTCAGGTAAATTTTGGTATAAATTTTCTTTTTTAAAAAAAAATACTTTATTTCTAATTTTCAAAGACAGATATAGACAGACGAAAATATGGCCACACAGGGCTGTTACAAAGAGCCTCATAAATGGGAAAGAGCACAGCCAACGGATGCGAAAAAGGGCTGCAAGGGGTAGGTAGCAAAAATAAGTAAGATAAAGATCCGAAGTGTAAGCATCGTCATCAAAGAACAGTCTCAAAAATCAGGACAGACAATTTTTATCAAAATTTTAGCCAAGAATGTACATTTTTTATCAAAACCCTACAGCTTCCCAAATTTTAATGCAAACCCTTTGTATTTATATGTCTATATTCCTGACAATCTGTTGTGTTGGTCATGTTTTGGATAGACGCACTGTCCATGGTGAAGACATGCCTCCAACTTAACTAAACTAGAGAACAAAAACATGTCTGTGACAGCACTAAGAACGGACAACGAACGGCACAACTGGCCTGCCCTATGGCATGTACCCTCTCAGGCTTATATGCAAAATCAAACGCTTCCACCTTAAAAGTTGGCCAAAATGGAAATGCCAAGGAAGGCTCCCGCACGAGATGCAGCAACTCCCGATCGTTTCAGCTTACCTATGCCTCGTCATAGCTGGTACCATGATCGTTGGGGGCTGTTGTGTCACTGGTACAGAAGAGGCTTCTTTGACTTTTCAGTTCTGGCCGCCCTTTTGGGTGGATTTAGACTTATTTACGTTATGGTACAGCCTCCTCTGTAATGGCGCCATCGAGCTAAAACCTTCCTATGAGACCTGAGCATGGACACATCATTGGGCAGGCCATTAGTGCCATTGCCCGTTCTCAATGTTCTCATAGACATGTTTTTGTAAACTACTAATCTATTGACATGAAGCCACTGATGCCTGTGGACTTCCTTGGCGTTCGTTTGATGAGCAGAGCATGATCTTGTGATGGTTATCATCACAGTAATATGGTCATCTGCGATTCTTACGACTCAACCATTAGGCAGACGCAGGGTATTTGGAATTCAACATCGTATACGTTTCGAATGGTCTTGGTGAGTCCACTAGGACATTAGACCACAGCGATGTAGGCTCAGAAAAAGATGGCAGTGCAGATCATGTTTTGGTGAGTCTATAGCCAACCTGTATTAGGTACAGCCTAGAGTTAGAGCGACCAAGCTGGCCTTGGCCAAGAACAGAGTCGGAAACTACAAAGTGTTCATCTAATGGAGATCTACTGGATGTTTGAGGAGCCTGGGCAACCTGCATAGGTTATACAAACCAATCGCCCGTGCAAGCATCGACACATTTCCTTTGGAAAACACTAGAGTCTTCATCATCCAGAACGCGTTGGGAATCCGATTATTGATTATGTGACTGTCCCCTCTAGAGTTCTTTACGTAGGGGCGTAATTGAGGGAGCAGCAATCACTGTGATACAGTCACTATTCACGGTTAATATTTCGGGTGAAGAAAACAGGTCAATCTCACAAGGCATTCGTTCAGGTCACATAGGGGGTCAATTGCTCTACGGTGAAATGGGGAAAATCGGAAATTTTCATCCAGAGTGTCCGAGGTGAATGTATAGTTGGGTACATTTCCAGGTCAGGCTATTTTGACCTGTTATTTGGAACATTCTTGCAATTCTTTACTAACCCAGTGCTGGATCGTTCATACTGTTTCCATAAAATGCACCAGCTTTCACCTCTGGTTTATCATTTCTGTACTTCCTCTATTGGGTTTCTGTTCATTTGCATTAGGTGAAGTTTACACCTGTGATACTGTTAGAAGAGAACGTTAAGTGATAGTGAAGACAGATATTACAGAACTTTTCCTTTTCAATATCTATATATATATATGACTAATTCGTTCAAAATCCCAATGTCGGTTATTTTCCTATATCCATGGACGTATATATAAACTGCGCGGCCGAAAAAGAAAGTCACCCCTTCCTGTACCAACCTCTTATGATCTGGGGTGGCTTCAGGTGGTCAGGTCTAGGTTCTGTAACATTATGTGCCCAAAAAATGAGGTCATGTGCCTACCTCACAAAATACTTGTACGTCTCATAGATTGTAAGTTCCCTTGGGAACAGGGTCCCCCTGAATCAGGCCGCGTCATCCATGTGTGCTATTACAATGTATCAACTCCTTGTACACTGGTCTTGTAAGGCGCTGCGGAATATGTGGCGCTATATAAATAAAGGCTAATAATCCTTATATATACAGTTGTGTTCAAAATTATTCAACCCCCAATGCTGTAAAGGGTTTTAGGGAATTTAGTGTACATTTGTAATTGTATTCAGAATGAAATCCTACAAGGACTTTTTAAAGAACCATATGCAACTAAAATGACATCAATTGGTTTTGTAATACAGTAGTAAATGTTTCTTTTGTGAATTCTTCATTGACACAATTATTCAACCCCTTAAAGACTACCACTCTGAAGAACAGAGGTTCATTCAAGTGTTTTCATTCAGGTATTGAAAACACCTGTGGATGTCACGGAGCAGCAATAAAGCATAATAAGCACCAATTAGGCAGCTTTAAAATGACTGTGATACTCAGCTCCTTCTAGACATTTACTGGTGTGGTTACAAACATGGTGAAGTCAAGAGAATGGTCCAGGAAGACAAGAGAAGAGGTGATTACTCTTCACAGGAAGGGCAATGGCTATAAGGAGATTGCAAAGATGTTAAACATACCAAGAGAGACCATAGGAAGCATCATTCGCAAATTCAAGGCAAAGGGCACTGTTGAAACGCTACCTGGTCGTGGCAGAAAGAAGATGCTGACTTCGACTGCTGTGCGCTACCTGAAGCGTAGAGTGGAGAAAAGTCCCTGTGTGACTGCTGAGGAACTGAGAAAAGATTTGTCCGATGCGGGTACTGAAGTTTCAGCTCAGACAATACGGCGCACACTGCGTAATGAAGGCCTCCATGCCAGAACTCCCAGGCGCACCCCCTTGCTGTCTCCAAAGAATAAGAAGAGTCGACTGCAGTATGCCAAAAGTCATGTGGGCAAACCACAGAAGTTTTGGGATAGTGTTCTGTGGACTGATGAAACAAAATTAGAACTGTTTGGGCCCATGGATCAACGCTATGTTTGGAGGAGGAAGAACAAGGCCTATGAAGAAAAGAACACCTTGCTTACTGTGAAGCATGGCTGGGGGTCAATCATGCTTTGGGGCTGTTTTGCTTCTGCAGGTACAGGGAAGCTTCAGCGTGTGCAAGGTACCATGAATTCTCTTCAGTACCAGGAGATATTGGATGACAATGTGATGCAGTCCGTCACAAACCTGAGGCTTGGGAGACGTTGGACCTTTCAACAGGACAATGATCCCAAGCATACCTCCAAGTCCACTAGAGCATGGTTGCAGATTAAAGGCTGGAACATTTTAGAGTGGCCATCGCAGTCACCTGACTTAAATCCGATTGAGAACCTCTGGTGGGACTTAAAGAAAGCAGTTGCAGTGCGCAAGCCTAAGAATGTGACTGAACTGGAGGCTTTTGCCCATGACGAATGGGTGAAGATACCCGTAGATCGCTGCAAGACACTTGTGTTAAGCTATGCTTCACGTTTAAAATCTGTTATAACTGTAAAAGGATGTTGTACTAAGTACTAAGATTGAATGTCACTTGGGGGTTGAATAAAACTGATAATGATGTGAGCACAGAAAAGAATTTGTGGTTATTTCATTATAAATGTTATGTTATATTTGTCTGACCTACACGTGCCTCTTTGATTTAATTGTAAGCAAGATGACTGAATGATCAAAATCAATGTCAAACTGGCCAAAACACTCAATTTCAGTGGGGGTTGAATAATTTTGAACACAACTGTATATATATGTATATTTATACTGTGTAACATAGAGATCTATGTTAATACTCCTAAAGTAACAACAACTGTGAATGGATTTTATTAAAAGTTAATAAAAACTCTCTATATATATATATACTGTATATATATAGCAGAAGTTGAGGATAGAAGGCGGCACTCCAGGACTATAAATAAGCAAAAAGTTTATTCCAAAGTCATCAACGTTTCAGCCCTGATCCAGGGCTTTCTTCAGGACATAAAAAAACAGTAAAGAAATACATACAATTTTATAAACGTCGCTCTACTCACCACTCCCCCCGTTCGGCGTTCTCATCCGTCCAGTGCGCATGCGCCAAACGCCGACACCTCCTGAATGACGTAGTCGGCGTGCAGTCATGGCAACCAGTAAAACAAACCCATTCACGCACTGCTAAACAACAAGGAAGTAGAAAAACAAAAAAAGACATACAAAAAAAAGTCAAAACAAAGAAAAAGGATGTGCAAGCAATCATGCTTTAAAGTAGATCAACTACTGACATGCAAGAGAGAGCAAGTGATAGTAGTGGACCCATTACTGAGAGACAGAAAGGGGAAAGGACAAATCAATCCGGTGTAACCCCCTACGCAGACAATCAAGGATAGGCCACTCTGATTAGGTCCCCAAAATGCATCCCAAGGAGTATCAGTAAACATATTAACTAGAACATCGAGAATGTCAACTTTTCATTTAGGCCATCCGGGTGTACAGTTCTCAGATGATGAATCCAAAACGTCTCTTTTTGCAAAAGCAGCCTACCACGATCCCCCCTCTCCTAGGGGGCGGTATGTGGTCAAAGGCTGTGAACCTCAAAGAGGTTAGAGGGTGGCCAAAATCCCAAAAATGCCGAGCCACCGGTTTATCTGAACGACCGTCTCGATAAGCTACACGAATATTCGAACGGTGATTACGGATCCTCTCACATAGTGGTGTCTCTGTTTTGCCAATATAGGCTAGCCCACAGGGGCACATAATCTTATAAATTACAAAGTCCGTTTTACACGAGATGTTATAGCGAATTTTAAAGATTTTACCAGTATGTGGATGAGAGAATGGTTTAGAAGGTAGCATGTGTCCGCAAGTGACACATCCTAAACATCTCTTGCAGCCTGCATTGGAGAATGGTCCTGACCCCCGTGAGTAACTATGTTCTGGATCTGTTCGGACCAACAGATCTCTCAGGTTCTTGCCTCTTTTGTAACAAAACATAGGTTTCTGTTGGAAAATAGTCGGTAATGAAGGATCCTGTTCCAGAATATGTCAGTTCCTTTTGACTGATGCTGTGAGTTCAGGAGTTTCAGTATGAAACTGCATAGGGAACCTGAGGCGATGCTGTGACTCTACTGATGTTTCCCGTGCCGAATTTGCTTTTATCAAGGCCAAATCCAAGGCTTTAGTTGAATAGCCCCGTGTTCTAAATTTGCCATACATAGATTGCATTTGTTTCTCGCAGTTCTCTGGTTCGGAATTATTTCTAGCCACCCTTAAGAACTGTGCATATGGAAGAGACTTAAGAACATGCTGAGGATGAGCACTAGACCCATGTAATAATGTATTGCGATCCGTTGGTTTCGAGTATAGAGAGTAATGTAAGCTGTCATTTTTAAGGTAAACTTCAATGTCCAAAAATTGTATTCTTGTAATGTTCACTTGCATTGTTACTTCAGCTGGGGATTCGAGACTATTGACGTATACTTCAAACTGTGCGGCTTCCTCCATCGTGCCACGCCATAAAATGAAAATGTCGTCGATGTACTGTATGTATTCAACGATGTTTTCAGCAAACTTGGTCAAAATATGCTGTTTTTCCCAGGAGTACATATATGCATTAGCGTACATAGGCGCCATTGCTGCACCCATGGACATCCCAGTACACTGTAAGAACCAATCGTTCTCAAAGTGAAAATAATTGATTTAATGTTGGTAGCCATCCAGGACGTCAGAGAGGAACTTGAGGATCTTAAAGGGAACATTAGTCGCTTTGAATTGGAGCATGAAGAGGTGTTGACATCCACCGAAGGTTTGGCTCTAATATGTCGAGTCAGTGAAGGAAATCAGAAATATAAAAATGAATTGATCAAATTCAAATGGGATAAATTTGAACGTGTCAAACTAGATTATCAGGAACATCGAGTATATAAATGGCTGAGCAGTAACAATAATAGTAACCCCAGACCCTATAGGAGACCGCGTAGAAGGATTCAGAAACCAAACATCACCACCATCGATGTAACATCAGGCGAGTCGGCCTCCGAGGGTGAACCATCTAACATAGGGCCACCACGAGTGGAGGGTGTTGAACAGGATCAGGTGTCAAAAAACTTAGGAACAACGTCCAGGAGTCGGTTAAAAACTACCGAAAACCAAGAATGTCAAGACGAGGCCAAAAGGGGCAACTACACTGGACAAAGAAACAAACCACCCCTCAACAAGAAAGAAGCCCCATATTTAATTTGTCCTCTCGTATACTTACCACTGAAGAAACAAGAATTATGGCTAGGGGCTTATCATATGTACCCACTGCCAAACCTCAGGAACTACAGTGGAATGTAGAGCTACACAAATTCGGCCGAACCTTGCCAATTACCGATTTTTTTAATAATTGACCAAATAGGCAAATCATCTGAATTTCACCCTCGCAGTACTTTTGACCCTATCCCTAATCAAGCCTCCATTAAAACCTTCTTGAAAACTGTCAAGACAGACACCACTCAAAAAATCAAACATCATTCAATGAGACATAGCAAATTTACAAAAAGGGAATGGCAATTGGTCAAAGACCTGGCAGGAGACCCTCTGAATACGATACGGGCCGCTGATAAGGGTGGGTCAATTGTCATTATGGACTATTCCAAATATGCAGATGAGATACGTCTCCTGCTGAGTGATACTATAACGTACAAGAGATTACGGAATGATCCTACCATAGACATCCAGAGGATCCTCAAGGACAGTCTGATGAGGGGCCTTCAGATGAATTTCATTTCTGTCGAGTTATTCCGATTTTTGAGCAAAAAGTTTCCCAGGACCCCAGTATTATATAGACTCCCGAAAATCCATAAAAATCCGGTGGCACCTCCCATGCGCCCCATTGTATCAGCAGTGGATGGAGTGTTGGAACCTATTGCCAAATGGCTGGATTTTTTGTTCAAAGCACCTGTTCTTGATATATACCGACATGCATTAAAGATACACCAGCATTTCTCCATCGTCTGTCTGGGTTGAAAGGTGATTTCAGTAAGGTCATCCTCATGACCATGGACGTTAAGAGTCTTTATACCATCGTCCCCCACGAGGCTGGGGTGGAAGCAATGAGAGAATTACTCTGCCTTTCTGACAAATACACGGGACCCTGCATCGAGTTTGTTCTGGAACTATTAGCTCTCCAGAACAATTATTTTCGCTTTGAGAACGATTGGTTCTTACAGTGTACTGGGATGTCCATGGGTGCAGCAATGGCGCCTATGTACGCTAATGCATATATGTACTCCTGGGAAAAACAGCATATTTTGACCAAGTTTGCTGAAAACATCGTTGAATACATACAGTACATCGACGACATTTTCATTTTATGGCGTGGCACGATGGAGGAAGCCGCACAGTTTGAAGTATACATCAATAGTCTCGAATCCCCAGCTGAAGTAACAATGCAAGTGAACATTACAAGAATACAATTTTTGGACATTGAAGTTTACCTTAAAAATGACAGCTTACATTACTCTCTATACTCGAAACCAACGGATCGCAATACATTATTACATGGGTCTAGTGCTCATCCTCAGCATGTTCTTAAGTCTCTTCCATATGCACAGTTCTTATGGGTGGCTAGAAATAATTCCGAACCAGAGAACTGCGAGAAACAAATGCAATCTATGTATGGCAAATTTAGAACACGGGGCTATTCAACTAAAGCCTTGGATTTGGCCCTGATAAAAGCAAATTCGGCACGGGAAACATCAGTAGAGTCACAGCCTCGCCTCAGGTTCCCTTTGCAGTTTCATACTGCAACTCCTGAACTCACAGCATCAGTCAAAAGGAACTGACATATTCTGGAACAGGATCCTTCATTACCGACTATGTTCCAACAGAAACCTATGTTTTGTTACAAAAGAGGCAAGAACCTGAGAGATCTGTTGGTCCGAACAGATCCAGAACATAGTTACTCA
Organism: Leptobrachium leishanense; assembly: GCA_009667805.1. Lineage (NCBI taxonomy): Eukaryota > Metazoa > Chordata > Amphibia > Anura > Megophryidae > Leptobrachium > Leptobrachium leishanense. Next base: position 146,259,519 of record CM019069.1, read on the forward strand.
CGGGGGTCAGGACCATTCTCCAATGCAGGCTGCAAGAGATGTTTAGGATGTGTCACTTGCGGACACATGCTACCTTCTAAAACATTCTCTCATCCACATACTGGTAAAATCTTTAAAATTCGCTATAACATCTCGTGTAAAACGGACTTTGTAATTTATAAGATTATGTGCCCCTGTGGGCTAGCCTATATTGGCAAAACAGAGACACCACTATGTGAGAGGATCCGTAACCACCGTTCCAATATTCGTGTAGCTTATCGAGATGGTCGTTCAGATAAACCGGTGGCTCGGCATTTTTGGGATTTTGGCCACCCTCTAACCTCTTTGAGGTTCACAGACTTTGACCACATACTGCCCCCTAGGAGAGGGGGGGATCGTCGTAGGCTGCTTTTGCAAAAAGAGACGTTTTGGATTCATCATCTGAGAACTGTACACCCGGATGGCCTAAATGAAAAGTTGACATTCTCGATGTTCTAGTTAATATGTTTACTGATACTCCTTGGGATGCATTTTGGGGACCTAATCAGAGTGGCCTATCCTTGATTGTCTGCGTAGGGGGTTACACCGGATTGATTTGTCCTTTCCCCTTTCTGTCTCTCAGTAATGGGTCCACTACTATCACTTGCTCTCTCTTGCATGTCAGTAGTTGATCTACTTTAAAGCATGATTGCTTGCACATCCTTTTATCTTTGTTTTGACTTTTTTTTGTATGTCTTTTTTTGTTTTTCTACTTCCTTGTTGTTTAGCAGTGCGTGAATGGGTTTGTTTTACTGGTTGCCATGACTGCACGCCACTACGTCATTCAGGAGGTGTCGGCGTTTGGCGCATGCGCACTGGACGGATGAGAACGCCGAACGGGGGGAGTGGTGAGTAGAGCGACGTTTATAAAATTGTATGTATTTCTTTACTGTTTTTATGTCCTGAAGAAAGCCCTGGATCAGGGCTGAAACGTTGATGTCTTTGGAATAAACTTTGTGCTTATTTATAGTCCTGGAGTGCCGCCTTCTATCTTCAACTTCTGCTTAATATTCAGCCTAATTTGGCAGGCACCGGGCATCAAGAGACTTCGAAAGCTGGAGTGCTCAGCCTTTGCTTATATTTTTATATATATATATATATATATATATATATATATATATATATATATAAATTGTCTTAATGGTTTGCACTCACGGTTGACCCTTCATTCCATGTGCCCGGTGCTTTGCGGCGACCTCAAGGATAGACAGTCAATCAAAGTATCGCCAGCACTCTGGGAGTTTCTTCAAAATTCTAAATTTATTATTCCATATGTTCTGGTAAAAGTATCAATGTTTCGGTCCTCGTCCGGGATCTTCCTCAGGACAAAAACACAATCGACACAATGTTTTTGTCCTGAGGAAGGTCCCGGACGGGGACCAAAACGTTGATACTTTTACCAGAACATATGGAATAATAAATTTTGAATTTTGAAGAAACTCCCAGAGTGCTGGCGATACTTTGATTGACTATACTGTACATATACTGTATATATATATATATATATTATAATAAAATATAAATGCAGCGTTTACTTGAAATAAAAAAAGAAAGAAAAGGGTGCTTAAAAACTATATATAAAAAATATTTAGAATCAATCAGCTAAAAATCCCTAAAAACTGTTCAAAGAGTCAAAATATACAATTAAAAATATATATAAAATAAACAAATCAAACTGGTTATTACATCATTGCGATTTCAAACAGAATTAACACAGAGAAGGGTGGTGCGAGGTGGTGATTGGGGGGGGGGGGTTGAGAAAAGCTTCCCCCGACTCTGAGCACACAAGCAAGAAGAAACCATTTAAATGGAAACAAAACCAACCACAACATATTTTATGCAAAATACAAGAGTGAAGCAATAATCGTATTTTAAGTGGTTATTCGGGAAGTTGCTCACACATCACAGCAACATCTGAAGTGTCAGGAATTAAAAAGAATAAAATAAAAAAGAATTAATGGACAATTAACACTTTAGAGGCGTTATTGACTTATGGGTGAATTGGAGGATTTTTGCAAGTTTTTGGAGGCAAATAGTGAAGCTGAAAGACTGGATTGGAAACGCGTCCTGAGCTGGAATGATGTCATCGAGGCGGTATGATGTCTGGTTTCTGCCATCCTCTGCTCGGAGAGTACTGCTACTTTTAATATTTACAATTAAGTAATAAGAATTAGATAGATGAGGTGGATGCCTCAGGTTCTGCTCTCACTGGGGCCTCGCATGACGGAATTTGTGACACGGCTTTTATTTTCATAGCGACGCTCCACTCAAATACACTCCTGCATTCACACACTCCTGTCTACTAAGAATTCCGTGTAAGTCTTTATTAATTAGGATTTATTGGGCTCATTTCTACATTTTTTTTTAACCCAAGAAGAAAAGCCTCATGTTTGAGCTGTGCCTTAACGTGTGCCACAGCTGTAAGACGTTCAGCAGGCCCTACGTGGCTACCTAGCACATCTACCAGAGGCCATGACACCATGTGCCCAACCCTGGTTATTGTCCAAGGTAAGAACGCAGCAGTGAATTTTTTCCTAGAACTTGAACTAAGTCCTGCAAAAAAATAATATTTCATCCAGCGAGTCCAGAGCCCGGCTGAGCGTTACAAACCCACCAGCATGTAGACAACGACCGGACTCGAGACCGGCACGGGCCTTCCGTGCTCTTGCAGTGGCCTTCAATGCGGAAGAGCTGGCGGCAGCGCGACTGAAAATCATTTAGCACAGTGTTGACAGGTGACACGCAGCTGCCCCCCTCCGCAACATCCTGTAGCTCGACTTTCTTGGTCTCCACTTCATGTCCCAAGCTTCCGGCCCAAATGAGAAGTGAAAGAGAAGCAGAGCAGAGACGGAGGCTGAGAGGAAGGCTCGAGTCGTAACTGAGTTGGACGGAGCTTGACAAACGGGCGGAAAGAGGGTTTGCCGAGAAGTAAACAAGTGGTGGACGTGTAAAGCGCCGATTGTGAAACACGTCTGGTCTCGATGGTCGGGTCACAATGATGGCGGCCATGAGTGTTCGGTGATTTTTTGACAAAGATTGTGAAGTTCATTATGGATGTGTTTGAGTGTGCACAATGAAAATTACTGATAGATAGACCATATATACCATTTTTGTAGTGGTTCTACACCATGTCTATATTATAATGTGCTATTGGCTGATGTCCTGATGAAAGTCCCTAAGTGGAAGTGAAACGTTGGCCGTCTCCGAATGTAATGCGAATTATTAAAAACATTTGGAAAGAAATCTGAAAAGTGCTCAGCTTTATATATATAAATTTTAGTAATATACAGTATACACTGGCCCCAAAATAAAGATCACACACTGCATGATTTGGTTCTTTTGCCTTTTGCTGTGATCGTGGCACGCATTCGCCGCGGCATCTTTGTGATAAGCTCATGCAATGTTCCAGCGTTTATTGGCGTCCAGAGTGGCATTAATTTGTGCCCAAAATCTTGTGTTGATGATGGGAGAGTCGCAGCGCTGCGTAAAGTCTTCTCCAGCACATTATCCCAAAGATTAACCTCAATGGGGTTAAGGCCTGGACTGTGCGGTGGCCAATCCATGTGTGAAAATGATGTCTCATGCTCCCTCAACCACTCTTGCACAGTTTGATCCCGATGAATCCTGGCATTGCCATCTTGGAACATGCCCGCTGTGCCACCAGGGGAGAAAAAAACGATTGATGGAAAAACCTGCTCATTCAGTAAATTCAGGGAGTCACATGACCTCATTTTATGCTGAAACATTAATCACTGCAGTAATTATCCAATGGAAGGTGAGCACCTATTGGCTGAGTTACATCCAGGTGGTGACTTTTTATTTTGGCCACGCAGTATATATATATCTATATACACTGAGTGGGCAGATTATTATGACAACCTGACTTTTTTTGGCAAATTAGCTATAATTTGGCGCTGAAGTTGCTAGAGGGCCAGACCATAATAAATAGGGAAGCCGGTTTACCTTGCCAGTAGAAGTGATTTTTTTCTGAAGATATGGGTAAACAACGCAATTTAACAGCCTTTGAACGTGGGATGATTGTTGGCGCTCGGAGCCATGGAGCGAGTATCAGCAAAACAGCAGAATTCGTTAAATGTTCAAGAGCAGCTGTTGTTAAAGTGTTTAAAGACTGGACTGTCAGCCGAAAATCTGGGTGTGAATGTGCGAATTGTGGCCGTCAGCGACTAGTCAATGTTAGGGCAGAACGGAGAGTGGCAAGACTGGTACAAGACAACAGAAGTGCAACAGTGCATCAAATTACTGCAGATCTTAATCAGGGATCCTCTCGAATGATCTCTGAACGCACTGTTCGCCGTACACGGCATCGTATGGGATATGGAAGCCGAAGGCCTGTTCCAACACCTTTGCTGTCTGCAGTTAACAAGATAAAAGGTCTCCAATTCGCACAGGAACACAAGGATTGGACAGTCGAGCATTGGAATAAAGTCATGTGGTGCGATGAATCCCGTTTCCAGTTGCATCATGCAGATGGCAGAGTGAGAATTTGGCGGAAACAGCATGAAAGCAGCACCCCACATGCATGAGTACAATCCTTCAAGCTGGTGGGGACAGTGTTATGGTTGGGGGCCCTTTAATTCGCGTGGAACAACGTCTGAATAGCATAACATACCAAAGGATCATTGCTGATCAAGTTCATCCTATCATGTTGATGGCGTATCCCAATGGAGAAGGCTTCTTCCAACAAAACAATGCGCCCTCATGCCACGGTGCTCGTATTGTGCAGGAGTGGTTTCAAGAACATGAGGGAGAATTTACCTTTCTTAGGTGGCCCCCACAATCACCAGATCTCAATCCAATTGAGCATTTGTGGGACGAAGTTGAAAGAGCCATCAGGCAGCTGGTTCCACAACCATCAAATCTTTCAGGACTGGACAGTGCTATTCATCAGGCATGGTGTCCGATTCCACGCATCACCTTCCAACATCTCGTGGAGTCAATGCCAAGAAGAATCACCGCAGTATTGAAGGCAAAAGGTGGCCCAACCAAGTACTGATGGGGTGGTCCTAATAACCTGGCCACTCAGTGTATATGACATTCCGGCTGTCCAGGACAATGTTAGTTCCTTGGCTTCTTGCGTCACCATGGTAAAATGGATTATTTCTTGTCTGATTTCATCACACACATCAACTAATTTCCAGCTTTCCCTGCTGAAAAAACATCAATCACTTATCCCGGTGCTCCTCAGCACGTTTTTACTGGTTTATTAGCCAAGAAAGACGACTCGCAGGAACCATATTCTCACATTGCAACTTGCCGACGTTTCAAGACAATAGTGAGAAGGGTGAGTTACCCCAAAATCCCAGATACATGGGCCGGATGCCAGGTGAGAAGACACAACCAGGCACAGAAACCGGACACAAGTTCACATTTGCTGGCAGTCAGAGCAGCCCTATAACAAGGCAAAGTAGGCCAGGCCCAGGTGGTGGCCTCGCATGACAGTCCAACAGGTAGGTGACCTCTCTGTCATGGTGACCATGCAACTTCTCCTCCTTCCTTTAATTGGGATGGAAACTCAATCCTAGTTCAGTTGGGGGCTTTTTATGTACCTCCCCTCTAGCCTGTACAGCCACAGCTTTGGCCTTACATAGACCAGTCGGCTGTCATGATCATGGTGGCCCACCAGACATTTGTCCACAATGTATCACACTACAGGGGGTTATTCAGAGAGCACCCAAATGTCACCGACATTTGGGTGCTCTCTCGTTACCTGCACTTCGGGAAATCAAATTCCCCGACCCTGCGGTGAAATCAGCATTCACTGCAGGGTCCCCGAAGTGCAGGGCCGGGATCTGAAAATCCACCGAAAAATCACTGAAAATCCACTGAAATTCAGCCGAAAACCGTGCCAATAACCCTTCAAAAGCCGCCGATACGATTCGAAAATTTGGATTGATTCGAGACGCCGCAGAAAATCAGCCGAGCGTACCCGACGATTCGCCACAAACCCACCTAACAGGTTTGAAAAAAGCCGACGTCCCGCCGAACACAGCGCCGACCAGCAGCCGGAAAAAGCCAACAAGCCGACGAACGCGGTAAAATACAAAACCAGAACAACTGAAAGTTTCCAAATTTGAAACACTGTTTACAAAAAACTGCTGGACAAAAATGTCTGGAATTAACATATAAGATCCTATGAATAATAATAAAAAGGTCTGTTACAGAAAAAAACAAAACGCTATTTAAAAAAAATAAAAAAAATAGGGAAAAAAAATTTGTCGGTAAAATCCTGAAAAATGCCTAAACAACCCTAAAAACTAAATAAAGAGACTTTTGCTGCAGATGAAAAGAATAAGGCCCCTATTACATGCCTCGCGCATTTTCGTTGCGTGCGCAAATGCGCGTTTGCGCGAGGGGCAAAACCCTTTGCACTGAACGTCGTATTACAACGTTCGCGCAAACGATGCGCGTTATCGTTTAACGCGGATGGACCTGCGCGAGTGTGATGAACTGTGCGCGTCCTATACTTAACATTGTGAGTGCAAATTCGTTCGTGCGCTGGTACGCGGATGGTATTACAATCAATGCACATTTTTTTTTTACGAACGACGTTTGCGCGCATAATTTTAACGTCTTTTAAAAGCTGGTGGTAACGGCAAATCGGAACGTTTTGGCCGAAACCAAATACACCAGCACGAAAAAAAAATACAGCGCAGTATAGTTACACATTCTACACATACCCAAACACAAAAATTGTGAATTCATGCATATTTTTGTTATTGCAGCAGCATATATGCGCAGATTTACTTTGACAGGCGCAAAAACGTAAGTGAGTCAATTAGGCTGGGTTCATACCTGCGCGTTTTTTGACGCGTGTAATATGCGCGTTTTTAAACGCGCATATTGCGCAAACGTTAAAAACGCGCGGACGCGCATTGCAGCCATAGACTGCAGAGTGAACGCGCTGCAATACGCCCAAAGAAGCTCCCGTACTTCTTTGGGCATAGGACGTTTTACAGCGTGTTCCTGCTCGCTGTAAAACGCCCAGGAGTGAACGGGTCCCATAGGAAATCATGGGATTTCCGTGTCTCGGAGTTTTACAGCGCGCAGGAACGCGCTGTAAAACGCTGATGTGTGAGCCCAGCCTTAAGGTAAATTGATGAGATTTAAGGTTCTTAATTCTGATTGGCTGAATCCCACGAAAAAAAGTCCGCACACTGATTTACGTGCGCTACGTTACTGCGCGCGTATTACTCGTCATTTTTATGAAAGTTATTTTTGGACGGATGAGAAAATGCGTTCGGATCATAATACCACCGTTAATTTTCGCGTGATAACACTGGACGATGCGCGCAAAGAATTTGCGCTGCGCGAACGAAATTGCGCGAAGAATGTAAGGCTAGGTCAGAGTGGGGCAGTCGGAACGCGCGTGCAGGCGCACTAAATCACGGCGGCAGTAGCAGCACATAACGGCCAATGACGGCCAATATACGCAGTACGTGCGTACAAAAGTGCGCCGACACCACGCAACCGGCAAATGAACGCATTTTTCTCAGAACGTGAAACCGCTGCTACAGACGTACAGAGTGCGCTGCGGCCGCATGGCAGCGTGTGTGCGTGATTAGGAGACGTCAGACGCTGCTAGTGTGCGGCCTACATAACGTTCAAACAGCCGGATTTCCCTAGAATTGCGTTGGTGAGTACCTGCGACTGTGCGACTGTGGTCGTCTGACCACTTAAGCGTATTCCGTGAAAAAATGCGTGCGCACGCATCGACGTACATTTTGACGGTGGCCGCAGAAAATGCGCTCATCTGTCCCTAGCCTAATAGGGGCCAAAACTGTTTATTAGATAATGAGTAAAAACTGGAATATTTTTAACATTGAAGCCTATGGGATTCGCCTGAATAAACCTGCCGAATGAAAACACCGAACAGCAGGGCATTTCTCTGACATTTCGGGGCTGTTCGGTGTCTCTGAATAGATTAACCATTGCTTCTATATGGGTGATTTCACTACCGTTGAAAAGCACTGTATTTTTCTGGCAGTTCGCCAAAATTTGGCGAACTGCCTGCTCTCTGAATAGCCGAATGGCCCCGAAATGTCACCGTACGGGGAAATTCACTGTTCGGTGTAATTGGGGGGTGTAGGGATATTCTATTAATAATAGAGTTTCCTTTTTTTGTCCTTAAATAATTGAGCAATTGCTGCTGACAGGCTCTGTCCAATCATTTTTTTATGGTTTTTTTTTGCTTTTAGGTGATTATACTCACCTTTTCTCCCTCACCTCTCTTCTGTTCAGGAACTCTCCGACCTGGAAGACCTTGAATTTCTTCCCGTGCAATTTGTGCTCCTATGCAACTAGCGTAGCATAGGAACCGCGAATTGCGCAGCGCTATGGAATTTACGCGCGCATTTACATATGCAAGTTCTATAGCGCCTGCGCAGAGCGATGGATCGGAGCTGCACGCGCATGCACAGATCCATTCCAGTCCATCGGCTGCTCCTCTGAGAATGCTCTCTGCAGCGATTGGTCTCAGAGGGTGACGTCGGCCGCTCTATGTCTGCTGACAGCTGGGAAATTCAAGATCCGGGCTGCTGGTGACATTGGGTGGGGTGGGGGAAACTCCTCTGCTTCACCGCGTGATTTCAGAGATCGAGGGAGCTGGGGGGGGGAGAAGGGGGTGCACTCCTCATATCCTGACCACTTTAGAACAATAAAGTGGTCAGGATGAGCAGAGCGTCCCCGTATGTGTGACAATGTCAACTGCTAATTGAGGAGAAGAAATCTGAGAGAGTTCCCACGCCTATATTTTTAGACCTTAGATTAAAGCTAAAACCCCCATCAGAGCTTTGAAAGAATAACAAGGCTTCGGCGTAGGTCTGGTTATAATAGAGTTAAATGTGCGGTTTAAGATTTGCAGGGACGGCTTCAAGATGCCTTAGATGACAGATGATGGAAGAGCAGATGGAACCTGTAAAAACACGGGCTATTTAAAGGTTTCGTCTGAAAAAAAGGAATATTCTCGAGAAATAAAGGTAAGACGCCACGAGATGTGAAGTGGTTGAGCTGGATTCCTCCTTTCCAGAAAGCTGTGTTTGGTTGTTGAAGCTCCTGCTGGTGGAAAAAGCTTCTTATCGGAAAAGTTTTGAGATGTGGACACCTTCCCTAATAGAGGGCACTATCGGGTGCCGCTCGCTAAAACCGGGACGTTAAGGGGAAAATTTGGCGATCGCGAATTTCGCCTTTGTGTCCTGGATTCACCAGCAGATTATGGGCAGGCGTTGAGTCCAGTAGTATGCCCCATAGCTGCCGCTAGGCTCGCATCTGCTCCATGGAGGATCCTTGTCCTGCCAGATCACATGACCGGCAGGATCTCGCCTCATAGCTCTGGGGGAGTGTCTCCTGCTGTGAGAACCATAAACTCCTCCCAAGGGAAACACATCATTTGATATGCCACAGCTCTGGGGGAGTGTCTCCTGCTGTGAGAGCCATAAATCCCTCCCCAGATAACACATAATTTGGTATGCCACAGCTCTGGGGGAGTGTCTCCTGCTGTGAGAACCATAAACTCCTCCCAAGGGAAACACATCATTTGATATGCCACAGCTCTGGGGGAGTGTCTCCTGCTGTGAGAGCCATAAATCCCTCCCCAGGGAAACACATAATTTGGTATGCCACAGCTCTGGGGGAGTGTCTCCTGCTGTGAGAACCATAAACTCCTCCCAAGGGAAACACATCATTTGATATGCCACAGCTCTGGGGGAGTGTCTCCTGCTGTGAGAGCCATAAATCCCTCCCCAGGGAAACACATAATTTGGTATGCCACAGTCCTAGGGGAGTGTCTCCTGCTGTGAGAGTCATAAATCCCTCCCATGAGAAATATGTCATAACACTGGAGGAGTGTCTCCTGCTGTAAGAGCCAAAAATCCCTCCCCAGGGAAACATGTGATTTGGTATGCCCCAGCTCTGGGGGAGTGCCTTCTGCTGTGAGAGCCATAAATCCCTCCCCAGGGAAACACATAATTTGGTATGCCACAGTCCTAGGGGAGTGTCTCCTGCTGTGAGAGTCATAAATCCCTCCCATGAGAAATATGTCATAACACTGGAGGAGTGTCTCCTGCTGTAAGAGCCAAAAATCCCTCCCCAGGGAAACATGTGATTTGGTATGCCCCAGCTCTGGGGGAGTGCCTTCTGCTGTGAGAGCCATACATCCCTCCCCAGGGAAACACATCATAGCTCTAGGGAGTGACTCCTGCTGTGAAAGCCATAACTCCCTCCCCAAGGAAACACGTCATTTGGTATGCAACAGCTCTGGGGGAATAAATCCCCTCCCCAGGGAATCACAGCATTTGGTATGCCACAGCTCTGGGGGAATAAATCCCCTCCCCAGGGAATCACAGCATTTGGTATGCCACAGCTCTGGGGGAATAAATCCCCTCCCCAGGGAATCACAGCATTTGGTATGCCACAGCTCTGGGGGAATAAATCCCCCCTAGGGAATCACAGCATTTGGTATGCCACGGCTCTGGGGGAATAAATCACCCCCCCAGGGAATCACAGTATTTGGTATGCCACAGCTCTAGGGGGAATAAATCCCCCCCAGGGAATCACAGCATTTGGTATGCCACAGCTATGGGGGAGTGTTATCTGCTTTGAGAGCCATAAATTTTTTCCCAATGAACCACTTCATGTGGCATGGCACAGCTCAGGGGGGAGTGCCTCCTCCTTGCAGAGCCATAAATCCCTTCCCAGGGAAACACGATGTGCGGCATGCCGCAGCACTGAGAGCCAACAGGAATCTCTGTTTTTTTTTTAAAACTATCCATCTGTCAGCTGTTTGGTTAACACAATGTATAGGCAGATTTGGGAGATCTTTAAAGTGAGCTAAAGATATTTTGGGTGCCATTGGTGCACTTTAAAGAGATACCCCATTAAAGTGTCTCCATTTCAAAGTGCAGTGCCTAAAATGATGAAGACACTGACAACTCAACTGACACTACGATACAACAGATGGGCTTAATCGGTAGTGTTTTCATGGATTTACTCGCAGCGATCTAGCTGCGATGCATCGTAAGGGTTGCGTCTTGCGACCCTTTTCCTTCCAGTGAATCCAGCCCTGAGAATCCACCGAAGCCAATAGATGTGAATAATGAATTCATAGCGGGAATATTATGCAATTTATCACCATCAGCAGCACAGATATTGCAGAGCGTGACCTTCACAGGGTTAATCACGCTGCCTGGGAGGAAAATCTAAATGGCTTTTAAGACACAAAGCAAAGGGAAATGAATATAAAATTTGATTTCAGACCTTTCCGTCTCCTTTCTATACATGATGGATTTTGCTTCTTCGAGGCCGTGCGGTTTGGTTCTCCTGGATTCTGGACCTCACCTCGTGGCTCTTCATCATCGTTTCGTTGAGGTAATAGTGATTTTTGGAGTCTCAGATGGACACATATTTCTTTTTAATTACGATGGTTGAAATCACAGCATTTCCACGCGTAATACTGAATACTGATGGCTTAGCGGGGCTCAGCAACCTCCAGATGTTTGGAAATTACACTTCCCATGAGCCTCTGCCAACCTAAGGGCCCTATTACATTCTTAAAGCAAAAAAAACGCACGCTAAACGCGTGTCTTTTTGCCCTAAGCGTTAAACGTTAATGCACGAAAAACACCGCTGGAATTACATTCCTAGCGCAATTTTTCATCCGGTGGGAAATTGCGCTCGTAAAACCGACGCGCAAAAATTGCGCGCAGAAATCAGTGAGCACAATGTAATTTTTAGTCAGTCAGACGAACGCATTTTGTGTGGACTGCGCACAACAGACGTACGTTCTGACGGAAGACAAGGTAGTGGCCGTCATTTTTGACGGATCTAGTAAAAACAAAAAGTGCGCGTCGACGTTCTCCGTTGTGAATCCGCAGTTTGGTACGGTCAGGTTGTTACAATTTGCCGTTACCGCCAGCTTTTCAAAGACGTTAAAATTACACGCGCACAAACGCTGTCCGTTAAATTTTGCGCTAACATTGTAATACCATGCGCGCACCAGCGCACAAACGCAATTGCGCTCACAATGTTAAGTATAGGATGCGCGCACTAAATTTCGCTCGCAAAGGGTTTGCGCAGGGTCACTCGTGTTAGACGTTAACGTGCATTTTGTGCGCGAACATCGTAATATGACGTTCAGCGCAAATGGTTTTGCCCCTCGTGTTAATGCGTTTTTGCGCGCGCGCACAATTGTGCGCGAAGAATGTAATAGGGCCCCTAATGAGTAGCTGAGCATCATGGGAGATGTTGCTCCAAAACATCTGTAGGGCCAAGGTTTCTGACACATAATTTAGAGCAGGGATGTCAGACGCCGCCCCTCATATATTGGCCTACAATTCTCCTGTATTTAGAATTGGTGGACGTTTCCCCATTCCTCTTGCCAGCCGACACGTCACTCCCTGGCGGCCGCGACATAATCCAGTGAGCCTCCAGCGAACGAGACGCCGCCGACTGCCGTGCGCCCCCATCATTACGGTTTTGAAACTATTATGCCCAGACATCCATTGGATTGGTTGAGCATCATGGGAGATGTAGTTCTAAAACGTCTGGAAGGCCAAGGATGCTGATCCCTGCACTATGTTGCCTTTTTGTTGTTTGTTTCTTTATTTTCCCAACAATAAAGGTTGAAAAATAGCCTCTATCCATCAATTTCAAGTTTTCGGACGTTCTTTATGCTGCTGATGATAGAACATGAAAACAACCCCCCCACGCCACCACGCCAGAGACCAGAAACACCCCTTAAAAACTAGGGATGTGCGTTTCGGGTTTCGGAATTTCGGAATTTTCACGAAATTTCCCGATTCGTGTTTTCGGATGCGGCCGATTTTCCGAAAATTTTTAGATCCGAAAACGGCAGATCCGAAAAGTTTTCCGAGCCGAAACGGAATATTTTCGGAATTTTCGAATGGACTTGAAATGTGTCAAATCGAAATTTATTGCTTTGAAACGAGGAGAACAGACGTTCCGAAAAAATGAACATTTCCGAAATCACGAAAAGTCGATACAAAAAACGAGCAAAGTGACACGAAAATACGAAAAATGGTCGATATTCCGGAACCATGTACAACTCCGAAAAACGAAAATTTCCAAAATCACGAAAAGTCGATACAAAAAACGAGCTAAGTGACACGAAAATAGGAAAAATGGTCGATATTCCGAAAAAAATGTACACGAAAAACGAGTCGAGCCGAACCGAATCGAAACAGAAATCGGTCGAAACGAGCCGAATCGAAAAGTTTGAAAATCTGAAAAATCGAATCGAACCGAAAAAAAAAATCGGTGCACAAGCCTATTAAAAACACATTCATAAGGTGTCCAAAAGAGAAATATGATCCTTCACAACTTCTCGATTCCATAAGGGCAATCAGACTCCCTCCAGGATGACCGTACGTCACTTGCAAGGTTCTGTTGATGAACAGGTCACCAGAGAGCCATTTATATTGACCCTGCGTGTACAAAACACTGATTAATCGCGAGGATTCCCCCAATCACCCATATATCAAACCCCCTACACTTTTTTTCCCCATTAATCTATCCGTCCCTCCATTCCTCCTGCGTTTTATTTTCATAGACATGGGATTTTAGAAGACAAAGAAATGTCTTCATGATGTAGTAATGGCGTAAGACGTGAAACAGCACGGGCGATTTTACCTTAAATAACTAAGTTTTAATATTTTTTTTATTTTCGGGTGATTTTACTCACTTTTTCTCCCTCGACGCGCCCTGCTCCTCCTCCTCTTCGGCTCAGGGACTCCCGAACCCAGTAGTCCCTGAAGCTTTTCTGCACAATTTTGCTCCTATGCAACTTTCGTAGCGTAGGAAACGCAATTGGCCCACGCTGCGAGACTCACGCACTTTACGTACGCAAGTTCCGTAGCGCCTGCGCAGAGCGATGGATCGGAGCTGCGCGCGCATGCACAGATCCGATCCATGGGCTGCCTCTCTATCGCGAGCGGGCTCAGAGCGTTACGTCGGCAGACCGTGACACCGGTTATCATAAAGTTGCAGTTCCCTAAAAGGTTGTACACGGGGAATAATCCTCGACCGACCGTTCGTTCATACTGGAAAAACCTGGTGAAAGGAAGTTGGGACAGGATGAATAATCTGTGTATATTGTGTATATATATATATATACGCGACATACTTGTTTTTTTATATGAAATGTGTGTCAGTGCTGAGTTGTGTATGGATGCTGCTGCTGCTGCTGCTGTTTCGTGGTTTTGTTGTCTCCTCCTCCATCCATCCACTTAATGGATTAAGTTAGCATGAATGCCCTATGGCTGCAGCAAAACATCATTTATGGAAAAAACACATGCTTATTTTTTGCGCAGGAGGAAATCCAATTTATAGCATTATTTAACCCAATCTATTTACTAGGAGTGTGCCATGTAATGTATGTGGTAAAATAATATTAAATTACATTTATTTATTATATATTTTATATATTTAGTGATGTTTTCCTATACTGTAAAATATATATATATGCCTATAGCTGTTCATCATCTGTCATGTTTCCAACCGTCTATGTATGTATGTATCTATCTATCATGATCTATCTTGTTTCTAACATCTATATATGTATATATCATCTGTCTATCATGTTTCTAATGTCTATATTTGTGTGAATGTATGTATGTATCTATCAGCTATCAAGTGTCTATCATGATTCAGATGTCTATCTATCTAAATATCTATCTATTCATCTATACCCCTCTATATATCTATAATCTATCATGTTTCTAACGTCTATCTATCTCATATCTCTGTGAAGCGTTATATATATCCACCATAATATTTCTATATTTATCATCTTAGCTGTCTTTCTGTCTATTTGTCTATTTATCTATCCATCCATGTATCTATATCAAGCTATCCATCCATCCATCTGTATCAATCTATCCCTCTATCCATCCATCCATCCATCTGTATCAATCTATCCCTCTATCCATCCATCCATCCATCTGTATCAATCTATCCCTCTATCCATCCATCCATCCATCTGTATCAATCTATCCCTCTATCCATCCATCCATCTGTAT
Organism: Leptobrachium leishanense; assembly: GCA_009667805.1. Classification (NCBI taxonomy): domain Eukaryota; kingdom Metazoa; phylum Chordata; class Amphibia; order Anura; family Megophryidae; genus Leptobrachium; species Leptobrachium leishanense. The sequence goes on from CM019069.1 coordinate 146,274,587, forward strand.
CAATCTATCCCTCTATCCATCCATCCATCCATCCATCCATCTGTATCAATCTATCCCTCTATCCATCCATCGATCTGTATCAATCTATCCCTCTATCCATCCATGTATCTGTATCAATCTATCCCTCTATCCATCCATCCATCCATCGATCTGTATCAATCTATCCCTCTATCCATCCATCCATCCATCCATCGATCTGTATCAATCTATCCCTCTATCCATCCATCCATCCATCCATCGATCTGTATCAATCTATCCCTCTATCCATCCATCCATCCATCCATCGATCTGTATCAATCTATCCCTCTATCCATCCATCGATCTGTATCAATCTATCCCTCTATCCATCCATGTATCTGTATCAATCTATCCCTCTATCCATCCATCTGTATCAATCTATCCCTCTATCCATCCATCTGTATCAATCTATCCCTCTATCCATCCATCCATCCATCCATCCATCCATCTGTATCAATCTATCCCTCTATCCATCCATCGATCTGTATCAATCTATCCCTCTATCCATCCATGTATCTGTATCAATCTATCCCTCTATCCATCCATCCATCCATCCATCGATCTGTATCAATCTATCCCTCTATCCATCCATCCATCCATCCATCCATCCATCGATCTGTATCAATCTATCCCTCTATCCATCCATCGATCTGTATCAATCTATCCCTCTATCCATCCATGTATCTGTATCAATCTATCCCTCTATCCATCCATCTGTATCAATCTATCCCTCTATCCATCCATCTGTATCAATCTATCCCTCTATCCATCCATCCATCCATCCATCCATCCATCTGTATCAATCTATCCCTCTATCCATCCATCGATCTGTATCAATCTATCCTCTATCCATCCATGTATCTGTATCAATCTATCCTCTATCATCCATCCATCCATCCATCCATCGATCTGTATCATCTATCCCTCTATCCATCCATCCATCCATCCATCGATCTGTATCAATCTATCCCTCTATCCATCCATCCATCGATCTGTATCAATCTATCCCTCTATCCATCCATCCATCCATCCATCCATCGATCTGTATCAATCTATCCCTCTATCCATCATCGATCTGTATCATCTATCCTCTATCCATCCATGTATCTGTATCAATCTATCCCTCTATCCATCCATATCAATCTATCCCTCTATCCATCCATCTGTATCAATCTATCCCTCTATCCATCCATGTATCTGTATCAATCTATCCCTCTATCCATCCATCCATCCATCTGTATCAATCTATCCCTCTATCCATCCATCGATCTGTATCAATCTATCCCTCTATCCATCCATCGATCTGTATCAATCTATCCCTCTATCCATCCATGTATCTGTATCAATCTATCCCTCTATCCATCCATCTGTATCAATCTATCCCTCTATCCCTCCATCCATCCATCTGTATCAATCTATCCCTCTATCCATCCATCTGTATCAATCTATCCCTCTATCCATCCATCTGTATCAATCTATCCCTCTATCCATCCATCTGTATCAATCTATCCCTCTATCCATCCATGTATGTGTATCAATCTATCCCTCTATCCATCCATCCATCCATCCATCCATCTGTATCAATCTATCCCACTATCCCTCCATTGATCTTTATCAATCTATCCCTCTATCCATCCATCTATATCAATCTTTCCCTCTATCCATCCATCTGTATCAATCTATCCCTCTATCCATCCATCTGTATCAATCTATCCCTCTATCCATCCATCTGTATCAATCTATCCCTCTATCCATCCATCTGTATCAATCTATCCTCTATCCATCCATCTGTATCAATCTATCCCTCTATCCATCCATCTGTATCAATCTATCCCACTATCCCTCCATTGATCTTTATCAATCTATCCCTCTATCCATCCATCTATATCAATCTTTCCCTCTATCCATCCATCTGTATCAATCTATCCCTCTATCCATCCATCTGTATCAATCTATCCCTCTATCCATCCATCTGTATCAATCTATCCCTCTATCCATCCATCTGTATCAATCTATCCCTCTATCCATCCATCTGTATCAATCTATCCCGCTATCCATACATCTGTATCAATCTATCCCTCTATCCATCCATCTGTATCAATCTATCCCTCTATCCATCCATCTATATCAATCTATCCCTCTATCCATCCATCTATATCAATCTATCCCTCTATCCATCCATCTATATCAATCTACCCCTCTATCCATCCATCTATATCAAGCTATCCCTCTATCCATCCATCTGTAGCAATCTATCCCTCTACTCGTCATCAACACCCCAGAATGAACTACATGACCCATGATGCTCAGATTCCCGAAGACAGAGCTGTTTTATGTTGGGTTCTTAGTCTGAACCATCTGGCAGGTAACATTGCGCATGCACGGCCTTATTGGTTCTGATGCTGTCCCCATGCAAGGACACTTCGTGGCAGAGGACAATGGCCTGCATCTCGTGACTTAATTGAGTAATTTCTCTTGTAGCCAGAGACATCACACAGCAGCTGTCACAGGACGGGGCTTGGGAGCAGACTCCCTTACTTGGCATAGGTAGCGTCGACTTTTCAGGTTAACCTGAGAGATGGATCAGGGGCGATAAAAGAAATATAGACAATAACGTCACGTAGTGTGAAAAAATAACAAATCAAGAAAAACACACTATTACGAAGAAATCCACTCATCACCAAAAATGTATAGGCGCCGCGTGTATGTGTATATTTTTATCTGTCGACACCTACACACCTATATGTACTAATATATATATATACGCACATGCATGTCTATTGCTATGTGCAATAAAACGGTAAATAAACGTATTTTTAGCAACGAGTAAGTACGATAAGACAAAGACTCTTTATAGGTTGCTTCACAGTGGGCGGCACTGAGTGACTGTCAAAAAATATATTCTAAAATAATGCAATTCTAGGTAAACAAAACCCTTTAAATAAATTTTAAAAAAATTGAAAAATTTATTTAAAAAATGGAAATTTCTTTTAAAAAAAATGGGGGAAAAAAATGCAGCTTAGCCGCGGGCCTTGTCACTACTCATTTATGTTCTTGCAGAGTTAAGTAACTCCCTCTGAAAGACAATCCTCCTGATAAATATTGAGAATACATAACAGTAAGTGCCCCTCGGGGGGTTAAATGCATCATCAGACGGATATTGTGACAGCCGCTGCAATATTCTCCCAGTATTGACCCTTCCTTGCTTAATAGTTATGACACGGTCGATTGTCCTCTATTTATTAACCAACCACCATCCGCTGCTTCCTCTTCTCTAGGGACGGATTACATTGACCCTAGATTTAACCTCATCCTTGCCACGTGCGTGTGATAAAATTATGCAATTTTTTCCTAAAAGCTGAAGCTTAAATATTTTCCTGGTTACTGATGCATTTTGGGTATTTTTGTAGTTTAAAGCCATCCTGGCTCTATTCTAAACTAGTTTAAGTTGTTTAAGTGTAATAAGTTGACCCCCCCATCCCCCCGCTGCACTAGAAAAACAGACAATTTGGGTTTTTAGCTAAAAAATAAGGTATATTTATAAAATAATGAGATATATAAAAAGAAATAAAATGCATAATATATGTAATATATATATATATAGTATATATAGATGTATCACTATGTTTAATACCTGAAATAGTCCGTGTTTTTTTTTGTTTTACCCTATAAACTATTTTTTAACCCCTTCAATACCATGGTCGATGTTCAAATTCTCCTGCAGGAGCCCGACACTCGATCTCGTCATATCCTGGAGCAAAGCAATGGGATTTTCCTTGCCGCAGACAAATTTGGTTACAGAAGTTGCCCACAAGTTTTCAGCACCTCGGACAAGTCAGCCGAGGTGCTGCAGCTGTTTGAGCAGCTTGGAGATCAGTTTTCTGGATGGCGTTGCATCTGTATTAGTAGACATGTAGTGGCGTTTTTTGGCCAGCGGGGGGATCCCTCTGCATGTCAGATAAGCTTACTGTCTCTAAAGTGTATTTTGTGAAGGGCACATTGTATTTTTTACACTGTCTGCAACGAAAAGTGGTTTTCCATAAATCTACCAGGTGCTGGCAGTGGTTTTATGGAAAATTACCTGGTCGTGGAACAGTATAAGGTTGTGGTGCGAGTTCTAACAGTTAAGTATCTGGTTTAATACAGATACACTTTGAGAACTACATTTCCCATGATGCTCTGCCCTCTGTACGCCAATTAGATCATCATATCTTTGCTTTTTTCAGAACACGTGACAGGTAATAAGAAATCCCACAAAACCAGAAATGGAAGATGGAGATCACAGGGGTTACTCACTAATAAATTTGCTTAGGAATCGGAATTTTAAGGCAAAAATGTTGAATCTTGTTTTTTTTTTCTCCTCATAACTTTGATATTGATTCGTCTCTGCCCAAAACGTGCAATTCTCCACCAATTAATTTACTTAGCGGATAAACACCACAGCTTCAAAGTTTTAGAAGTGGAGCAATCGCCATGGAAACCAGTGGATTCTTTCATGGTATTAAACTCTATATTCAGAACCCTTAATATAGAGACTGACCCCTTTCCCGTGGAACCTCGTTGCCATTGGAAACGATGTTTAACATTGACCTCCTGGTGACCGTATTGGGGCAGTTTACTCCCTGAACTACCGTTGGACTACAACTCCTATTACTCTATGACACAACCTCCCTCCCTCTAGATGTTGCTGAACTACAAAAGCCATGATTCTCTGGCCATTAGTTGCTTTCAAAGGTTTCTGGGAAGTGAAGGCCACAAACCCCTGAGGCCTGTTCAATACCTCAGCAGCTGCTGAATTGCTGCAGCGCAGCAATTCAGTTTGCTGCAGCAGTGTCGTTGAACCGTTTGGATGCGAATTTTGAATCCAAAATGGCCGACAATTTCTTAATGAAAAATTCAGATTGTTTTTCGGATCACTCGGACAAAAAATAATAAAGAGAAGCAGTCAGCACAATTCCGTTTGGTATGCACACACCACAAATGATAGTTTTTAATGAATAAACGTTATGTTTACTTCTGAAACAATATATAAATTGAACTGTAATATATGTCTATGTGCAGGGGGAAATAATAAATAAATATTTTGTGCTTTGGTGAACAAAAACCTCAAAATTAACATTGCTGTAGGGAATTATTACTTGCTTCGAGGCGGCGGCCATCTTGCTGTAGGGCATTGTTACTTGCTTCATGCGGCGGCCATCTTTAATACGTCACACGAAGCATCTCCTCGGGTCGCTGCAAGTGCTAGGTTAGCACTGCTGAGCGCTGAGCGGTTGAACGGCGTTCAATGCAAGTTGCTAACTTAGCACTTGCAGCGGCTGAGGTATTGAACAGGCCTCTGGTGTTGGAGATCCTAGCTGACGTCTCCCAGAGCATCATGGGAGCTGTAGTCCAGTCATACCTGGGGTGGCCAAAGTCCAATATCAATGCTGCACAGATTTCTGAGCCTACTTATCTCCTCAATACCATGATCTTCTATACACGATCAACAGCAGCAGACACAGCAGCACAAGATCTGAGGCTATGCTGTATCATTGCAACTTAAAATCATTTGTTGCAGACTAATTTTGTTTGCGTTTGGGCTCCAGAACATGCCCCTAAAGGGTTTAGCACTGTGAGCATGATGCCCGAGGTGGTCATGCTTTTTTAAAATCAGCTGGGGAATGTGTATGAATGACATCCCCCCAGCTGATCCCGCGCGAAGCTCTGAACTGCTGTAACTCCATTTGGCCAGCAGGTGGCCAGATATCGCACTGCGTTCGTCTGACCCCAGCCTTAACGTGAGACAATTGCGGTTCTTAATTCTGATTGGCTGAACCGTGTGAAAAAACCGTCCGCACACTGATTTCTGCGCGCGACGTTGCTGCGCGCGCGTTTGTGCACGTTCGTTTTACGCGCTCTATTTTCTGTCGGATGAAAAAACTGCGCGAGGATTGTAATACCAGCGTTGATTTACGCGTGTTAACATTTAACGCTTGGCGCAAAAATTCACGCGTTGCGCTTGTGCGTTTTTGCGTGAAGAATGTAATAGGGCCCAGCGTGTTTTAAAAAAAATATCTCTGCTTGGTATCGTAGGAGTTAAAGTGGACATCTAAGGCTAGGGTCAGACTAACGCATTTTTCGCGTTGTCCGTGAAAAAGTGCGTTCGAACGAATGGACGTATTTTTTCACGGAATACGCGATAGCGGTCATACGATGCGCATTTTCGTCCGTGATTTTGTACGGATCATCAACAAAACCCTTTTTGCGTCTGGACGTTATGTTGGCCGGACATTAGCAGCGTCTGACGTCTCCCAATCACGCACACACGCCGCTAGTGGACGCAGCGCACTCTGTACGTCAGTAGTAGCGGTTTGACGTTCTAGAAAAAATGCGTTCGTTTGCCACTTGCGTTGCGCGGACGAACTTTCGTGCGGCCGTTCGTCGTATGTTACCCGGCATTGGACGTCATTTGCTGCTAGCACGGCCGTGATTTCGTGCGGTTAAACGCACGTTAAAAATGCTTTCGTCTGACCTTAGCCTTATAGTTAACAATCTGCATCCTCCTAGGCCAGGGGTCAGCAACCTTGGCTCCCTGATGTTTTGGGAACTACATTTCCCATGAGGCTCAGTCAGCCTATTGGTTGACTGAGCATCACGGGAGATGTAGTTCCCAAAACATCAGGGAACCAATGCTGCAGTGCTGACCCCTGTCCTAGGCAATAGCCCCTTGGTGTGTCTGACATCCTCTTTACTACAAGAGAAGAGGACGGGGATCTCTATCTACATCATTGTGTAACAATATTTAAATTCTGCAGGACGCTGAGCCGCAGGTTTTTAGTTCCCCATGCCGAGCATCTACGCATATTCCAGGAATGGGAGAAATTGACTGAAAATAATTATTTTACGTTTTGTCTATACATAGATATATTTTTGAGACAGACGCTGCGGCTGCCTATCGAGAAATGGGACGCTCTGTGGTCTCCGAGCGAAAATAAAATGTCCTTTTCTCATCACCTCTGCTCACATCAGACAGCAATGTGATGTTAAAGGGATATATATACACCGTATGTTGAGAGTTCCCTTTTTTTGCCATTAATTAGGATAACGCAGTATTAACGTGCGTTTAGCCGCACTAAATCACGGCCGTGCTAGCAGCAAATGACGTCCAATGCCGGGCAGCATACGAAGAACGGCCGCGCGGCCGCGCAACGCAAGCGGTAAACAAACGCATTTTTTCGAGAACGTCAAACCGCTAGTACTGACGTACAGAGTGCGCTGCGTCCGCTAGCGGCGTGTGTGCGTGATTAGGAGACGTCAGACGCTGCTAATGTCCGGCCAACATAACGTCCAGACGCAAAAAGTGTTTTATTGATGATCTGTACAAAATCACGGACGAGAATGCGCATCGTATGACCGCTATCGCGTATTCCGTGAAAAAATACGTCCATTCGTTCGAACGCACTTTTTCGCGGACAACGCGAAAAATGCGTTTGTCTCACCCTAGCCTTAGGCACATGTTGCTGACTGCCTCTGCCCAATTATTTAGAATTTTTGTTATTTTTGGTGATTTCACTCACTTTATCTCCCTCGCTACGCTCTGCTCCTCCTCTTCGGCTCAAGGACTCCTGATCCCGGAAGTCTCGGTAGCTTTTCTGCGCAATTTGAGCTCCTACAGATCTTGCGAAATGTGGGAATCGCAAATTGCGCAGTGCTACGGGACTTGCACACTTTACGTACGCAAGCTCCGTAGTACCTGCACAGAACGGAGCTGCACGCGCATGCGCAGATCTAATCCATCAGCTGCCTCTCGGAGTATGCTCGCTACAGCGATCGGTCTCATGGGGTGACGTCAGCTCCCTGTCTGTGTGTGTCATCATTAGTGACCGACATGAAATTAAAAATCCCGGCTGCTGGTGAGGCTGTATGGGTTGCAGGAAACTCCTCCACTTCGTCCAGGGATTTAACCACATCGGAGAGCTGAGGGGAGGGAGAAGGGAGGGGGGTCGGCCACACGCTGTAGTGCGTGCATGACGTTCTGCGCTGCGGACGTTCTGAAAGCCTCTCTGTCGAAGCGCTACGACGCGCGTTCGACAGGGCTGCAAAGTGCAATCCTCCATAGGAGGCTCGAGCCTTGCAGCGCTGAGCGCACTAATTGCACCCAGCGAGGCGGCCAGACGGGCGTCGGAGTGGAAGAAACGAACGTCCACTCACATGGACATGCCTTCTGCTCTTAAAACGCTCGTCTGACCCCCGGCCTTAACCTTAGTGCTATCACTTGTTATCAGAGCTGGATTTACAGTCAGGCAAAGTGCCTACATACGCATACCACAAGCCTTGCTCTGTAAAACAAAGAAATATGGGGTTTTTTTTACACAGAAAAGCTCTTGGGTTCACACCTAGGCGTTTTTCATATGCGCGTTTTTTTACACGCGTATCGCGCCTACGAAAAACGCACGGACGCGCATTGCAGCGCGTTCGCGGCTATGTCTATGGCCGCGAACGCACTGCTATACGCACCGAAGAAGCTGCCGTACTTCTTTGCGCGTAGGATGTTTTAAAGCGCGTTTCCTGCGACCCTTTTAAACGCCCAGGTGTGAACGGGTCCCATAGGAAATCACGGGATTTCCGTTCACGCGTTTTATAGCGCGCAGGAAACGCTCTTTAAAACGCATAAGGTGTGAACGCTGAGGGAGTGGAAAACTCAAAGTCAAATTTAAAGAAGTACATTGTTTTTCTCTTTTCTTACACAGTTTTTTCTTGTTTTTTGAGGTAGGTGTCGGCCGGGGCCGAAGCGCCATGTTTTTAAATATTATTTAATACCGTTGTTCTCTTTGTGAATCTGTATTTTCTTCCTGTGTGTGTATATATATATATATATACATATATTTTATGTGTTTGGGTAAGGGGGGGGGCGCAGTCTCTTTTTTTTATTATAAAGTAAAAAGGGATAGCTTTCTAAAGGCAGGAGATAAATAACAGGGTTGTGTCAGGAATATGCTCGTTTCGCCCCACAGAATTCATTTAGGGAAATGGAAATCATATTAAGGACAGTGGTAAAATAGTGCGCTGTCCCTTTAATTAACCCCTGGCGCGCCGTGGCAGAGGAGCGCGGCGGCCCCAGGTAGAGCGGGTGGGCGTGGCCGCGCGCCGGGGCACAGTGGCTGCGCGGGGCGGGCCGGTGGGCGGTGCCGGGGGAGGTGACGCGCGGCGCGGGGCCGCCGCTGCAGGCTGGCGGGCAGCGCGCAGTGCGCGCGGGGAGAGCAGAGCGGCAGCAGCAGCAGCAGCGCGATGGCAGAGCCGGCAGCCAGCGAGCCTGAGGAGAACACCACGCGCTTCGCCAGGAAGGGCGCCCTGCGGCAGAAGAACGTGCACGAGGTGAAGGACCACAAGTTCACCGCGCGCTTCTTCAAGCAGCCCACCTTCTGCAGCCACTGCACCGACTTCATCTGGTGAGAGCACCCCCAGAAAGGGACACACGGGGGACAGCACCCCCAGAAAGGGACACACAGGGGACAGCACCCCCAGAAAGGGACACACAGGGGACAGCACCCCCAGAAAGGGACACGCGGGGGACAGCACCCCCAGAAAGGGACACACAGGGGACAGCACCCCCAAAGGACACGCGGGGGACAGCACCCCCAGAAAGGGACACACAGGGGACAGCACCCCAGAAAGGGACACACGGGGACAGCACCCCCAGAAAGGACACGCGGGGGACAGCACCCCCAGAAAGGGACACGCGGGGGACAGCACCCCAGAAAGAGACACACAGGGGACAGCACCCCCAGAAAGGACACACAGGGGACAGCACCCCCAGAAAGAGACACACAGGGGACAGCACCCCAGAAAGGGACACACAGGGGACAGCACCCCCAGAAAGAGACACACAGGGGACAGCACCCCAGAAAGGGACACACGGGGGACAGCACCCCCAGAAAGGGACACACAGGGGACAGCACCACCAGAAAGGGACACACAGGGGACAGCACCCCCAGAAAGGACACACAGGGGACAGCACCCCCAGAAAGGGACACACGGGGGACAGCACCCCCAGAAAGGGACACACAGGGGGACAGCACCACCAGAAAGGGACACACAGGGGACAGCACCCCCGAAAGGGACACACAGGGGACAGCACCCCAGAAAGAGACACACAGGGGACAGCACCCCCAGAAAGAGACACACAGGGGACAGCACCCCCAGAAAGGGACACACAGGGGACAGCACCCCCAGAAAGAGACACACAGGGGACAGCACCCCCAGAAAGGGACACACAGGGGACAGCACCCCCAGAAAGAGACACACAGGGGACAGCACCCCCAGAAAGGGACACACAGGGGACAGCACCCCCAGAAAGGGACACACAGGGGACAGCACCCCCAGAAAGGAGACACACAGGGGACAGCACCCCAGAAAGAGACACACAGGGGACAGCACCCCCAGAAAGAGACACACAGGGGACAGCACCCCAGAAAGGGACACACAGGGGACAGCACCCCCAGAAAGAGGACACACAGGGGACAGCACCCCCAGAAAGGGACACACAGGGGACAGCACCCCCAGAAAGGACACACAGGGGACAGCACCCCAGAAAGGGACACACAGGGGACAGCACCCCCAGAAAGAGACACACAGGGGACAGCACCCCCGGAAAGGGACACACAGGGGACAGCACCCCCAGAAAGGGACACACGGGGGACAGCACCCCCAGAAAGGGACACACGGGGGACAGCACCCCCAGAAAGGGACACACGGGGGACAGCACCCCGAAAGAGACACACGGGGACAGCACCCCCAGAAAAGACACACGGGGGACAGCACCCCCAGAAAGGGGCACACGGGGGACAGCACCCCCAGAAAGGGACACACGGGGGACAGCACCCCCAGAAAGGGCACACGGGGGACAGCACCCCCAGAAAGGGGCACACGGGGGACAGCACCCCCAGAAAGGGGCACACGGGGGACAGCACCCCCAGAAAGGGGCACACGGGGGACAGCACCCCCAGAAAGAGACACACGGGGGACAGCACCCCCAGAAAGGGACAGCACCCCCAGAAAGGGACACGGGGGACAGCACCCCCAGAAAGGGGCACACGGGGGACAGCACCCCCAGAAAGGGACACACGGGGGACACACCCCAAAAAGAGACACGGGGACACACCCCAAAAAGAGACACGGGAGGGAACACCCCAAAAAGACACGGGGGAAGGACAGGGGGACTGCATCCCAAAGGGACACGCACCAAAAAAGATGCATGGGTTACTGCACCCCAAAAGAGACACGGGGGGGGGGAGAACGCCCCAAAAGAGACACAGGGGGAACGCCCCAAAAGAGACACAGGGGGAACGCCCCAAAAGAGACACAGGGGGAACGCCCCAAAAGAGACACAGGGGGAACGCCCCAAAAGAGACACGGGGGAGAACGCCCCAAAAGAGACACGGGGGGGAGAACGCCCCAAAAGAGACACGGGGGGAGAACGCCCCAAAAGAGACACGGGGGGGAGAACGCCCCAAAAGCGACACGGGGGGAGAGAACGCCCCAAAAGCGACACGGGGGGGAGAACGCCCCAAAAGAGACACGGGGGGGAGAACGCCCCAAAAGAGACACGGGGGGGAGAACGCCCCAAAAGAGACACGGGGGGGGAGACGCCCCAAAAGAGACACGGGGGGGAGAACGCCCCAAAAGAGACACGGGGGGGAGAACGCCCCAAAAGAGACACGGGGGGGAGAACGCCCCAAAAGAGACACGGGGGGGGGGGGAGAACGCCCCAAAAGCGACACGGGGGGGGGGAGAACGCCCCAAAAGAGACACGGGGGGGAGAACGCCCCAAAAGAGACACGGGGGGAAGAACGCCCCAAAAGAGACACGGGGGGGGGGAGAACGCCCCAAAAGCGACACGGGGGGGAGAACGCCCCAAAAGAGACACGGGGGGGAGAACGCCCCAAAAGAGACACGGGGGGGGGGAGAACGCCCCAAAAGCGACACGGGGGGGGGGGAAGAACGCCCCAAAAGCGACACGGGGGGAGGAAGAACGCCCCAAAAGCGACACGGGGGGGGAACGCCCCAAAAGCGACACGGGGGGGGAACGCCCCAAAAGCGACACGGGGGGGGGGAGGAACGCCCCAAAAGCGACACGGGGGGGGGGGGAAGAACGCCCCAAAAGCGACACGGGGGGGGAAGAACGCCCCAAAAGCAACACGGGGGGGGGGGAAGAACGCCCCAAAAGCAACACGGGGGGGGGGGGAAGAACGCCCCAAAAGCGACACGGGGGGGGGGGGAAGAACGACCCAAAAGCGACACGGGGGGGGGGGGAAGAACGCCCCAAAAGCGACACGGGGGGAAGAACGCCCCAAAAGCGACACGGGGGGAAGAACGCCCCAAAAGCAACACGGGGGGGGGGGGAAGAACGCCCCAAAAGCGACACGGGTGGAAGAGCGCCCCAAAAGCGACACGGGGGGAAGAACGCCCCAAAAGCGACACCGAGGGGGGGAAGAGCGCCCCAAAAGCGACACGAGGGGGGGGGAAGAGCGCCCCAAAAGCGACACGAGGAGGGGGAAGAGCGCCCCAAAAGCGACACGAGGGGGGGGGAAGAGCGCCCCAAAAGCGACACGAGGGGGGGAAGAGCGCCCCAAAAGCGACACGAGGGGGGGGGAAGAGCGCCCCAAAAGCGACACGAGGGGGGGGGAAGAGCGCCCCAAAAGCGACACGAGGGGGGGGGGAAGAGCGCCCCAAAAGCGACACAAGGGGGGGAAGAACGCCCCAAAAGCAACGGGGGGGGGGGGAAGAACGCCCCAAAAGCAACGGGGGGGGGGGGAGAACGCCCCAAAAGCGACACGGGGGGGGGGGGAGGAACGCCTCAAAAGCGACACGGGGGGGGGGGGAGAGAACCCCCAAAAGCGACACGGGGGGGGGGAAGAACCCCCAAAAGAGACGGGGGGGAAGAACCCCCCAAAGATACGGGGGGGGGGGGAAGAACCCCCCAAAAGAGACACAGGGGGGGAAGAACCCCCCAAAGATACGGGGGGGGGAAGAACCCCCCAAAAGAGACACGGAGGGGGGGAAGAACCCCCCAAAAGAGACACAGGGGGGGAAGAACCCCCCCCAGAAGAGACACGGGGGGAACCCCCCTAAAGAGACACGGGGGGGGAACCCCCCCAAAAGAGACACGGGGGGAGAGAACGCCCCAAAAGAGACACATGGGGGAGGGACAGGGGGATGGCACCCCAAAGGGACACACAGGGTGCACAAACACCAAAACAGATGAAGGGTTACTGCACCCCAAGAGAGACTCCCGGGTGGGCAGCATCCCAAAAGAGACAGCTCCCCAAAGGGAAACACATGGGGGTAGCGTTACCCCAAAGCGAAACTGGGCACTCACCCCAAAGGCACACATGGGGAATCACCCCAAATGCACTCAGGCTGACACCACATGCTCACCCCAAAAGCAGGGGGACCCTCAAATGCGCGCAGGGGGAGCCCTGCGTCCTCGCCCCAAATGCGCGCAGGGGGAGCCCTGCGTCCTTGCCTTATCCTTATCCGGGGGGGGGGGGGCACACACTTCTTGATGGGAGCAGCTCTAAATGGGGGGTTAAGAGAGACATGTCTTTTATAACTGTGCTGTAACTCTTTAACGCCGTGTACTGGGTTTAACCTCTGATCGCCCGGTCTGTGGGAGACACAGGATGACGCCCCCTTTATCGTGTCACTATAAGGGGTTAATCCTGCATGGACAGGGCGGCTCGTATCGCATGTCATGCTGTACATAGGTATCTGTGGATTCTGCCCCCCCCCAAGTTCTTTTCCTCCTCTCAGGCACACACAGGGTTAATTCTCACACTTCCTGTTAAATTAACTCCTTGTCTCCTGGCAAATTAACTGTTAGTGCCAGCATCACACCCACCCCATCACCCTCCCAAGGGTTAATACCTTTTGCTGTGGATAGCTGCTCCAAACCCCCCTCCTTCTAAAGGGCCATTGAGGAGCCCCCCCCCCCCATTCATTAAACCAGGAGATGAGGGGATTCCTTTATTAACCCCTGCGTGACAGTACAGGCAGTCGCCTTCTCAGGCGGACCTTGGAGTTCCGGGAGGGATGCCCACGGACCCTTACTGCACGCACCCCCTCCCCAGGCGATTTAATTGGGGAGAGGAGGACCCTCGTTGCATTGACACTGCAACACTTTAATGCATTAACCCTTTGTTTGCTCATTCCTGCTGCCCATCAGGTTTCATTCCTACATGCCGATGCTCGTTCCTTTGGTGGCTGTCGCTGCCACATACCGCTGCCTCGATGCACACCAGGCTGCAGCAGCCTCCGCAGCAATGGCAGCAGCAGCCCTTCCTGCGGAGTACAGTGCAGATAGCATCAGGGTCTTGCTGTAACCGCACAGGAAGAGGTCGTGGGGTGGGCTTGGGTGTTTTTATCACGAGAGGGGGGCTGGTTCCTCCCTGCAAAAACCAGCGGCGCTGTATAGCGCCCAAAAAAAGGGGAAAAGACCCCCCCCCCCGGAGTATAAAATGTCACTGTGTTCTAACGTGATGCAGCGATGTCCCTTTGTTTGCGGTGTTACCTCTTGTTCCCGTACGGCCGGCAGCGTGTGCCGGTGACCCCATCAGACTTGGCTGCGGCACCGGTGACAGCTGGAAGGAATGTGAATGAATGTTGTGTGTGTGCGCACACTTATAGGGGGGCTGCATGGGGAAGGGGGGGATGCCATGACTGCGGCGACAGCAGCAGCCCAGGATTTGTTGAAATTCCAGCGGTTCTTGGGGTGCCGGGAATTATCATGCGCGGCCCTTTCTAATGAATGAATGAGACCGTCACCGCGTCCGCCGAGGATCAGAGCGAAATCTGGGAGCATGAATTATGCCTGGGGGGATAAAGGGGTTCCTTGCGGCACCTAAAATACCTATACGCAAACCATGCAGCGTGTGAGTGATCTCGTACCTCCCAAGTGCCCCTATTCAGGAGGTACAATCCCGAATCTGGGCCCAAATCCCCTCTGTCCCGCTTCTATGTCCTAATGTCTTTTATGGGGCTCCTCCATATATTCAGGGTGTGTGGGTGTATTTTTAGGGGCTCCTCCATATATTCAGGGTGTGTGGGTGTGTTTTTAGGGGCTCCTCCATATATTCAGGGTGTGCGGGTGTCTTTTTAGGGGCTCCTCCATATATTCAGGGTGTGTGGGTGTGTTTTTAGGGGCTCCTCCATATATTCAGGGTGTGCGGGTGTCTTTTTAGAGACTCCTCCATATATTCAGGGTGTGCGGGTGTCTTTTTAGGGGCTCCTCCATATATTCAGGGTGTGTGGGTGTATTTTTAGGGGCTCCTCCATATATTCAGGGTGTGCGGGTGTCTTTTTAGAGACTCCTCCATATATTCAGGGTGTGCGGGTGTCTTTTTAGGGGCTCCTCCATATATTCAGGGTGTGGGGGTGTCTGTTTAGGGGCTCCTCCATATATTCAGGGTGTGGGGGTGTCTGTTTAGGGGTTCCTCCATATATTCAGGGTGTGGGGGTGTCTGTTTAGGGGTTCCTCCATATATTCAGGGTGTGGGGGTGTCTGTTTAGGGGCTCCTCCATATATTCAGGGTGTGGGGGTGTCTGTTTAGGGGCTCCTCCATATATTCAGGGTGTGGGGGTGTCTGTTTAGGGGTTCCTCCATATATTCAGGGTGTGGGGGTGTCTGTTTAGGGGCTCCTCCATATATCTGGTGCATTGCGTCCAGTTGTCATAAAAATAAAATATGTTGCTAAATCCAGTATGAATCTGACGTTCTATTAAAATATATATATCTCTGCACAGTCTTGTGACCCAGGAGCTGCCGCCACGTTGTTTTTGTGTGTTCCGGTGGTTGGGTAGATTGCTCATTGCAGCTTTTCCTTTTATCTCTTGCAGGGGATTTGGCAAGCAGGGCTTCCAGTGTCAAGGTTAGTGGCGCTCACCTTTTTGCTGACGGTAGGAGAAGGCTGAATGATGGAGGTGGATATGCTGGCGGTGCCAAGGCGTGATTTATTGACAGCCGCTCGTACGGTGCCGCGGGATGGGATTGATCGGGCAGGAGGAACTCCCTCTGCTCGTAATTATGTAACCAATAGCGATGTCAAATGTTTCCCCAGGAAGGAATCTCCGCATCCTTTGAACACTCGGTATTTCTTAGGGCAAGTGCGCCTAAAGCAGCCTGAGGATTTTAGGAGATCCGGGATGCTGACAACAGGGTCAACCTAGGCTCATCCAACCTCTATTCCATGTGGCTGATTGTTTTATTTTCATACAAGGTGTCCCCCCCCCCCTTTTCTCTAGAGTAAGCATAGATATGCCTCGCGATGTGAGAGAGCGAGGCTAGACGCTCAGGCATTTCTGATCAATAGAGCTTTTCAAAACTGTGAACCTGGCACTTACTGCGAGCAGAACAATAATCCACAGAGCAGCGGCGCACGTTTAAAGGGACCGGCTCGCTGATTGTTTACCTGTTTCTCTTTTAGGGCTGTCGCACTTTTTTTTTATATTAAGAACTTTTAAGCATAAAGGGTCGAACATACCTGAGCAGCATCCCAAAGACAACAGGGATAAAGCAAAAGGTAGTGGATACCAGGCACAGCCTCCCCGCGGGACCAGTAAAGGAAATACTGATCTAGAAAGGTTACTGCGTGACTGGAACAGCCTCCCAGTGGTGCTAGTAAGAGCAGATACCTGGGATCACCTCCCAGTGGAAATTATAAAGCTAGTAGTGATGTATGAATGGGCCTGGAATAGCCTCTCAGAGGGAGTAGTAGATACCAGGAATAGCCTCTCAGAGGGAGTAATAAGCTAGCAGTGATATAGAAAGGGTGGGCAGTACCTGTGAGTAATAAAGCTGGTAGTGACAGAGGGGAATCAGTACCTGCAATAACCCCCCCAGTTGGAACGGTAAAGGTAGTAGCTCTCTTTCGCAGCCCTCTCTTTCGCAATAGTGCAGGGTTCAGCATCCTTTACCCTCCAGATATTTTGCAAATGCATCCCGCAGGACGCTCAGCCAATCTACTGTATTGGTTTTGGTGCATATTTTTGCAAGTTATGCGTCCATGGTGTAACCATGTCTGACTTCTCAGTTTCCTGAATATTAATTTTTCAAACGCAATTAACGAGTTCTCGTCTTATCATTTAATGAGTTTTTCGCTGCGTTTTTATTAACTTTTTATGTAAACTGTAGTGATTCGGTTTATAAGGAAAGGGTAAAACGTTTTGGCTATTCAAACTGTGTGACCGAACAGCCTTGACACCCCACATCAATGTCCCCAAGGTGTGTGTGTTCTTTTTTTTTTTTCCTTCTTCATATCACGCTTCCACGCTTTTAAAAGTGCCTAAATGCCAATTTTTCAGTCCATCCCTAGCCTCGCACTTGCAACGTGGGAGCTGCCATCTTTAAAGTCCTCATTGATTGGAGAAACCAATCATCCAACAGCAAACCCGGCGCTGAGTGGTCTCCTGACCGTATTTTGGAGATGCCAGCACGTGCCTGCGGCCGGGTGAATGCATTTCCATTTATGGGTGGTATAATAAATGCACGTTTAGTGGCACTATCTAGGATGCACATGCTCTACAGTGTTTTAGTCCAGCATAGCCCTGAAATATGCATTTTCTTTACATTTTTATTTATTTTTAGACTAAAGCTTCACCCTCTGGCACTGCGGAAAGGTTACGCAGCATGTGGCCGCTGGGCACCGAGGCTGCACACAATCATACGGTCTTTGAACCAAAGCAGCAATTAGCACGAGGGCTGCAAGCTCAGACATGCGCTGTGCACTGGGAATGCGATCAGCAGCCTTAAGGTGCTCTGCGTTAACCCTATGTGCATTGTATCGAGGGAATGCATGCACCAGGTGAAGGAAAAATGAGCAGAGATCGCGTGAGGGCACCCTGATAGCGCAGTGATGTTTGACGTGAGGTTTTCATTGACTACGTGGTGGTGGTGGGGAGAATGTTTAACCTGCATGTTGTGCTACAGATCTGGATTTCCTATGCTGTGCTGTAATGTTTATACCAAGTGCTAACCGCAGTCTGGTGCATTACAACACAGGAAATCGTCATACCACCACTTAGATCTTATACATTGTAGGGACAGTAACAGCCCTGGTACAGTATCTCATGCTGGATCTGCTGAAGATCAAATGTTGACGTGCCAAGATGTTAGGGTTGATTTTCTTTGTCCTCTGCTATACTGTGAGTTTTATTGCTGTGGAGCTCTGTGATACGCTCATACACACCACACATTGCTGTGAGGTTTATTGCTGTGGAGCTCTGTGATACGCTCATACACACCGCACATTGCTGTGAGTTTTATCGCTGTGGAGTTCTGTGATATGCACAGAAGGATATAAGATTACCTTAGACAACGCGGCTCCGATCATCCCTCTGCAGAGCTGAGACAACCAATAAGTAATAACCAGTACTCGGGTTCATGGTCACATAGATAGATCCTGAGCCTATTTTAATGTTGTTCAGGAGTCCGCTACCATGGTCCTCCAAATGTTTTGTAACTACATCACCCATAATGCTCAGCCACTTGTTAGATTGACTGGGCATCAAGGGAAATGTAGTTCCAAAATAGCTGGAGGGGCGGATGTTGCTGATTGCCACTGCTGGTTTGATTATTAGGGGGAGGGGGGCGGCTGTAGTCAGCAGGATCCAGGGGTCCCCTGCCGTCCTTTCCTCTGGGATTTTGAATGGTCTTGATAACGAGACGTGGTTTTAAAGAAGTCTGGTCCGTGGCTGCTGTTGTTTTTTTTTTTTTTGGACAGATTCTCATCAAACAGGAAAGTACCCGCTCATAGCTAGTCACAAGAATCAACAGACATATACGGAGGCTTGACGCGCAGTGTCTCCTTAAAGGGACTCTGTCACCCTGCAACTCCCACAACGGCCAGAGAAACAACTAGCTCGAATGAAGCTAGAAAATAGAAACATTTAAATACGTAAAGGGAATCCACAATGTAGAGGAAGGGAGTATATTTAAAAGGAAACAAAGTAGCAAAACAAGAGGACATAGTCTTAGATTAGAGGGGCAAAGGTTTAAAAGTAACATCAGGAAGCATTATTTTACTGAGAGGGTGGTGGATACATGGAATAGTCTTCCAGTAGAAGTGGTAGAGGCCAAAACAGTAATTGAATTTAAGCAGGCATGGGATAGGCATAAGGCTATCCTAAACAAAAGATAAATCCAGGTAAAGTATCCATGTAATTGGGCAGGCTAGATGGGCCGAAAGGTTCTTATCTGCCGACATTTTTCTAAGAGCCGAGCCAGAAATGACAACTTTCAGGATCATGTGCACCCCTGGCTGGATGCAAGACATAAACCAGGGGTTGGCAACCTTGGTCTTCCAGTTTTCTTGGAACTACAATTTTCCATGGTACCCAGGCAATATTAGTGAGCATCATGGGGGATTGTTGTTCCAAAACAACTGGAGGGCCAAGTTTGCGGACTCCCGATGTGAACCATTAAGGCTGGGGGTCAGACGAACGCAGTGTGAACGTGCGTTTAGCCGCACTTTATTACGGCCGTGGTACCAGCAAATGACAGCCAACATACAAAGTGTGGCCACACAACGCAAGCGGCAATCGAATGCATTTTTGCAAGAACGTCGAACCGCTAGTACTGACGTACAGAGTGTGCTGCGTCGGCATAGCGGCGTGTGTGTGTAATTAGGAGACGTCAGACGCTGCACATGTCTGGCCTACATCGCGTCCATTTGTTTTTTTTATAGCTCTGTCAAAAATCACGGCCGTAATTGTGCATCGTATGACCACTGTCGCGTCTTCCGTCAAAGTGTGTCCATGCGTCCGGATGCACTTTTTGATGGAAGACGCGAAAAATGCTTTTTAGTCTCACCCTAGCCTTAATTGTGTGTGTTTTTACTGTTGCATAAGGGGGCTACCGGTGTGTCCACTCCAGCTACTAATAATGGTAACCATTCCAAGTCCCATGAAATAATCTAGCCGTCACATATATTATCGGAATTACTAGTCCCGGATAAGAACACGTTTTAGTTTTATTTTTTTATGTTTTTACTTTATTCTGCATGTAAAGCCAAAACCTGGTGGTGGGTTAGTACAAGGCACATTTCTCTTTTTTTTCTTTTTTTGGACCCCCTTCGCGCTTAACTAACAATCGTTTGCTTTGCTTTTGTGACGGGCCCTCTCAGCCCAGTTGAGGTCTTGACAACTAGTTTTATTTTTACCATCACCAATGTCGCTTTGTATTATACGGAAACGTCGCCAGAGGTTTTTAGGCCTCGGTGTCTTCCCTGAGAAATTAATATGAAAATTCCTGTCTGGGAAGCCCATTTATAAGTCATGCAACTGCACCAAAATACAGTGTTGTAGGTTCAAATTTCTTTTATTTGGTTTTTAACTTGCATAAAAGGTAGAAATGTCTTTTAAAGATTCCTGCTTCGTTGCCTTTGGCTTGATTGTCCCAGGGCTGAAGAACAGCATTGTGCAAAGACATTTAAAAAATGTAAATAATTTGGACACTTTTCTTTGTGGGGCTTTTTTCTATTTTACGAACTTACATAGGTTCCTTGCCTTAATAATATATACATATACGCATATATTTTGTATAATCTATATATACACACATTTTGTATAATATACAAATATTATACAAAATCTATGTGTGTATATATATATATGCCGTGTTAGTCCAGATGCCAAAATCATGAGTATAGCAGTCTGTAGTGATACCTTTTTTTTATTGGACTAACGTTACATATAAAGTACAAGCTTTCGAGAGTGATACGCCCTTCGTCTATACCTGACGAAGGGAGTATCACTCTCGAAAGCTTGTACTTTAAATGTAACGTTTGTCCAATAAAAAAGGTATGGACACAATTCTAACATCTTTGGCTCTATACACCACCACAATGGAGTTGGAATGAAACAAACACAATGTGCTTTAACTGCAGACTGTCAGCTTTAATTTGAGGGTATGTACATCCAACTCAGGTGAACGGTGTTGGACTTACAGCAGTTTGCAGATGTGCCTCCCACTTGTTAAGGAACCAAAGGTAATGAGACAATTGGCTTCTCAGGTGTGTGATATTCCCTCATTACCCCAATTACAATGTGCAGATAAAAGGCCCAGAGTTCATTTCAAGTGTGCTATTTGGAATCTGTTGCTGTCAACTCTAAAGATGAGATCCAAAGAGCTGTCGCTATCAGTGAAGCAAGCCATCATTAGGCTGAAGAAACAAAACAAACCCATCAGAGAGATAGCAAGAACATTAGGCGTGGCCAAAACAACTGTTTGGAACATTCTCAAAAAGAAGGAACGCATCGGTGAGCTCAGCAACATCAAAAGACCCGGGAGACCACGGAAAATAACTGTGGTGGATGACCGAAGAATTCTTTCCCTGGTGAAGAAAACACCCTTCACAACAGTTGGCCAGATCAAGAACACTCTCCAGGAGGTAGGTGTATGTGTGTCAAAGTCAACAATCAAGAGAAGACTTCACCAGAGTGAATACAGAGGGTTCACCACAAGATGTAAACCATTGGTGAGCCTCAAAAACAGGAAGGCCAGATTAGAGTTTGCCAAACAACACCTAACAAAGCCTTCACAGTTCTGGAACAAGATCCTATGGACAGATGAGACCAAGATCAACTTGTACCAGAGTGAAGGGAAGAGAAGAGTATGGAGAAGGAAAGGAACTGCTCATGATCCTAAGCATACCACCTCATCAGTTGAAGTGGTAGAGGCCAAAACAGTGATTGAATTTAAGCAGGCATGGGATAGGCATAAGGTTATCCTAAACAAAAGATAAATCCAGGTAAAGTATCCATGTAATTGGGCAGACTAGATGGGCCGAAAGGTTCTTATCTGCCGACATTTTTCTATGTTCTATGTTTCAATGAAGCATGGTGGTGGTAGTGTCATGGCGTGGGCATGTATGGCTGCCAATGGAACTGGTTCTCTTGTATTTATTGATGATGTGACGCTGACAAAAGCAGCAGGATGAATTCTGAAGTGTTTGGGGCAATATTATCTGCTCACATTCAGCCAAATGCTGCAGAACTCATTGGACGGCGCTTCACAGTGTAGATGGACAATGACCCAAAGCATACTGCAAAAGCAACCAAAGAGTTTTTGAAGGGACAGAAGTGGAATGTTATGCAATGGCCAAGTCAATCACCTGACCTGAATCCCATTGAGCATTCATTTCACTTGCTGAAGACAAAACTGAAGGGAAAATGCCCCAAGAACAAGCAGGAACTGAAGACAGTTGCAGTAGAGGCCTGGCGGAGCATCACCAGGGATGAAACCCAGCGTCTGGTGATGTCTATGCGTTCCAGACTTCAGGCTGTGATTGACTGCAAAGGATTTGCAACCAAGTATTAAGAAGGGAAAGTTTGATTTATGATTATTATTCTGTCCCATTACCTTTGGTCCCTTAACAAGTGGGGGCACATCTGCAAACTGCTGTAAGTCCTACACCGTTCACCTGAGTTGGATGTACATACCCTCAAATTAAAGCTGACAGTCTGCAGTTAAAGCACATTGTGTTTGTTTCATTCCAACTCCATTGTGGTGGTGTATAGAGCCAAAGATGTTACAATTGTGTCGCTGTCCCAATATTTCTGGACCTGACTGTATATATCTATTATACAAAATATGTGTAAAATATATATTCACACACAGATTTTGTATAATATTTATATATTCTACAAAATGTCTGTATATATAGATTATACAAAATATCTGTAATAAATATATATTACAGATATTTTGTATAATCTATATATACACATTTTGTATAATATATAAATATTATACAAAATCTGTGTGTATATAATATATATAATAAAATTAAAAAAATAAAATAAAATAAATCCACTGAATACAGCACTCTCCATATTACCGTTCATTGCCCGGTGCAATCCAGTTGAAGTATATAGAATTAGGCAATAGAGGATGCACTCACGGTCTTCCAAACAAATATAAAGAATTTATTTTACAAAACTCACATGGACCTCAACGTTTCGGCTCGCAGAGCCTTTTTCAAGATAAACAACACCAAATGACACATTTTTATACTTACAAACCAATGAATGAATTAACTCACCAATCTGTCAGAAATCTCACTAATGAGTTGCCCCACCCCATCCTGAATCAACAAGATTACGGGCGGGGGCCAACAACACATTGATAATGGCACTGAATACTAAGAAAAAAAATATATAACAATACAGAGATACAAAGATACAAAACAGTTAAAAACAAAAGATGAATGACTTCATTGCAATATTAGTCACAATATTCAGTCATTCATCTTTTGTTTTTAACTGTTTTGTATCTTTGTATCTCTGTATTGTTATATATTTTTTTCTTAGTATTCAGTCCCATAATCAATGTGTTGTTGGCCCCCGCCCGTAATCTTGTTGATTCAGGATGGGGTGGGGCAACTCATTAGTGAGATTTCTGACAGATTGGGGAGTTAATTCATTCATTGGTTTGTAAGTATAAAAATGTGTCATTTGGTGTTGTTTGTTTATCTTGAAAAAGGCTCTGCGAGCCGAAACGTTGATGTCCATGTGAGTTTTGTAAAATAAATTCTTTATATTTGTTTGGAAGACCGTGAGTGCATCCTCTATTGCATATATATATATATATATATACTTTTATTGGGATTATATATTCATGGGTCTCTGGCTCTGCCATATTGTTCTGTAGGGTACACAAAATTCAATCA
Organism: Leptobrachium leishanense; assembly: GCA_009667805.1. Classification (NCBI taxonomy): domain Eukaryota; kingdom Metazoa; phylum Chordata; class Amphibia; order Anura; family Megophryidae; genus Leptobrachium; species Leptobrachium leishanense. Next base: position 146,298,310 of record CM019069.1, read on the forward strand.
ATTTTATATAGTTACAAAGGAAGCGATAATAACTAGTATTAAAATTTATTCAAACAGGGGTCATGGAGGGAACTGCTCTAACGAGACCAAATTTGCACTTGCCGATTTGGAGACCGTCCCTTCGTGTGCAGTGTATGTTATCCTCCTATTAGCTAGGCAGACCTCCAGGTGAATAACTTGAGATTCGTATGTCTGGTCCTCTTTCAGTTACTATTACCGCCCGGTTTGCCAAAAAAAGCAGATATTCATTTATTTATCTCTTAAAAAAAAAATGAAACCTGCAAAGTATTCCCTGCATCCGTCAGTTACCATAACCTGTCATCCCGAGGAGCATCTCTTGAGCAACATATGTCGTGCCGTATTGATTTCTGCAGATTTTTATATATATATTTTCCTTTTTTTTTTTAAAAAAAATTTTAAGCATTTGTTTCGAGAGCTTTTCAAGCTGCTCGTGGCAAGCACCAGAAAACGCCGCTTCCGATCCATCTGCTTTATCTATCCGTCTCGGTTTTGTTGTGTGTTTTTTTTCCTTTACAGTTTTAATTTTATTTTTTGTGTGAGATCTCTTCAGTTCATGTTTCAGTTCCTTCTTAAATATATATTTTTTTTCTTTCTAAAAAAAGTGCAACTTCCCTTTTAGCGCTTAAGGTATCCTCTGCGGCGAAGAATTCTGGGTATTTTTTTCTTAACTGTGGTTTTGTTTGGAATCTGCAATCTAGCTGAACTATCGGTTTGCCGTGGTTGACTTCCCCAAAATATGTTTTTTTAAACTTTTTTTTTTTATTCTTGAACACTCTAGGCTGAAATAACCCCCCTTTTTTACATTATATTATACCTATTGCCCTACATAGTCATTCAGTATTTATTTTTATTTTTTTATTATACTTACCCTAAAAACTACTTTTCCAACAGTGTTTTTTTTTTTTTTACTCCCTTCCGTCCTCTTCCGCTCCCGTCGTGGTAAATCTTCAACTTGGCTTAAGGCTTACCTGCAAAGCGCGCATGCGCGCCTATCACGTAAACCAGCCAACCAGCCAATCAGCAGGCTTCCTCCCGGCTACACCTTCTTTGATTAGTGTTACGTGCAAGAGGATGCGCACAACACTAATCACAGCCGTCGACTTTTGCCGACGGCTCGCTCCCGCCAGCTACTGCGGTGAGTTGGAGACGTCATTGCGCTGAAAGCACAATGACGTCTCCTACTCGGCAATAGTCGACAGAAGCGGGAAATACAAATCCCGCTCTGCTGTTTGACAGCTGGGAGGGCGAAGGAAAGTCCTCCGCGTCTCTCATCTGTTTAAGCCGATCGGCTCATCGAAAGGGTGAGCAAAGAAAAGCGCATACTTAGGTCATCATGATCACCTAAAAAAGCTTAGGTGGTCATGTTGCCTAGAGTATCCCTTTAAAGATAAAGTATATTTACTCTTCCTTCTTCCTTATATCTTCGATACCAACCGGTGAAACATGCAGGTGTAGAATGTGTTTTTCCTTGTTTCTAAATTTAATGTTAGAGGGTTCCTCCTTTTTTTTGTAAATGTCACTTGCTTGAAGAACATGTAAATGTACAAAGAAAGGAATGTGAACACCAGCCTTTTCTCCTAGGGCAGGTTTATTGGAGGTACGTATAGAAACAATGTTTTGGCTCCTCGCAAGCCTTTTTCAAGCTTGACTTGGGTTTATGGGGCCGTGGAACGTTCCTTCTAGATTTACTTCCAATTATCAAATAATTGTTCCTGTTGATCCACGTTGAGAAGTGGTAAGCCACTTTATTTTATGGGATGGAAAGCCTAAAAGAAAAAAAAAGAAAACTAATTGCATTTGCTGTGGATCTCCCTGCTTTGCAGCTTCTACAGTGAACTATGCTTGGACCAGGAAGTGGTTCAGCCAATCAGAAAACGCCAATAACATTCTATCTAGGCGATGACTGTATCTTGTATTCACAGGTTTATGGGAGAACTAGTTCCAATTGTCATTATTGGTTCACACAGCTGAACTACAACTCCTTGAAACCCCCAGCCAGGCAGTTTTGTAGATGGTAAAAATCTTACTTAAAACGCTAGTTTTTTTTTTTTTGAAAGGGCTCAGGCGGTCGCAGTGGCTCCGGAGGCCAATTCAGAGTTAGGTGTAGGCATGTTGCCGTTTCGCGTTTGTAAATTTAGGCCCTGCGCACGAGCGTGGGTGTAATTTGTGGCTTTTAAAACATGTGTTGAACTTCCTATTCTGAAAATTAAAAGAAATAATTGTTTTCCCTTTTTTCCCTTTTTGCTTGCTTTCTCTGAAATGCAAAGGGTAACTGCAAGCAGTGCGTCGCTCCCGCAGCGTGGCCTTATAGAATACATATATATTGCCATATGCATAATGATGTTCTGGTGATGTGTATTGGTGCTGCCTTGCATTCCTCTTGTGTATCATCAAAAATAAACTGACTTTGGCTTGATGTGGATACACAGCACTATATATATTGATTATATGTCATATGTAATGTTCTGCATTTCCTTCATGGTATGTGTGCAGGCAGGGGTCCACAAGGAGCATGGCATTGGTGTGTACTGCCTGTTCATTCCATGGGCTTGCCTGTATGCCCTCTTCAGTTTACCTCCATTTACACCCCAACACCTTGTGGTTGCTCATTTGCCTCTTTCATACTGTGCTGGCTTGCCCACGGCTCTCCTGCCCACCCACCCCTCCATGCTTGTCCAAATGTCACTCTCCCACCTCGGAATCCCAGCCTGCACAGCACTCTAATTCCCATCTTTTTGCCCTTGTCCTCTTTTTTTCTTGGTCCATCTTTCTGCACATGTACAGTTATCTCGCTTGCCTTTTCTTGCCTACATGCTGCTCTGTTTGCCTCTTCTTGCATGCACATACGCTGCTCTCCCTTTCCCCTTTTCTTGCCTGCACACCTCGCTCCCTTTCCCTTCTTCTTGCCTGCACACCTCGCTCCCTTTCCCTTCTTCTTGCCTGCGCACCTTGCTCCCTTTCCCTTTGTCTTGCCTGCGCACCTCGCTCCCTTTCCCTTCGTCTTGCCTGCGCACCTCGCTCCCATTCCCTTTGTCTTGCCTGCGCACCTCGCTCCCTTTCCCTTTGTCTTGCCTGCGCACCTCGCTCCCTTTCCCTTTGTCTTGCCTGTGCACCTCGCTCCCTTTCCCTTTGTCTTGCCTGTGCACCTCGCTCCCTTTCCCTTCTTCTTGCCTGCGCACCTCGCTCCCTTTCCCTTCGTCTTGCCTGCGCACCTCGCTCCCTTTCCCTTCGTCTTGCCTGCGCACCTCGCTCCCTTTCCCTTTGTCTTGCCTGTGCACCTCGCTCCCTTTCCCTTCTTCTTGCCTGCGCACCTTGCTCCCTTTCCCTTCTTCTTGCCTGCGCACCTCTCTCCCTTTCCCTTCTTCTTGCCTGCGCACCTCTCTCCCTTTCCCTTCGTCTTGCCTGCGCACCTCGCTCCCTTTCCCTTCGTCTTGCCTGCGCACCTCGCTCCCTTTCCCTTCGTCTTGCCTGCGCACCTCGCTCCCTTTCCCTTCGTCTTGCCTTCCCCTTTTTCTGGCCTGCACGCCGATCTCCCTGTACCTGCTTGCATGGAATCATTCCTCTATCCCTGCTGAACTCTTTGTGCCACGTTTCTTACAAACATAAATCTTGATCTGATTCTTTAAGAAGTAACAAGTGTTCTACACATGCTGTTACTGTCTCTTTTAATTCGTGTTGCCTAAACCTTTTTTATCGTCGGAGCTTTAACTGTCTGGAAAACCCATTGATTCTGTCGTTTTGTGATAAGATTTTTTTTTGTGTGTTATCTGCATTTAAACCTCCCCTTTCCTTCCCCCTCTCAAACCAAGCAGACATTATGCTGATAGCTGTGGAAAACTGGACATCTTGGGTTTATTTCACTTTTCTTTCCCCATCCTGTACCTGCTAATCTGCTCATCTCTCCAATCCTCCCACGCCGCTGCCCTGTCGCCTTCCCACCAGACACTTTCCACATCACAACGTGTCTTCTGCTATGGGCGTACTAAAGCAATGGTGCCTGCTTTTTCTCTCACGCCAAAATACAGATTTAAGCAAAAAAGTCACAAAATTTGGAGACTCTCAGAAAAGTGGTACTTGAGACAAAAATGGAGCTTTCTTCTGGGCTTCTATTCCATGATGCTCACATCAATTTTTGAACACGTGGAACATTCTTCTATGCTCAGCAGCCTTTTAGAATTGACACAGTTTAGGTGCTCTTTTGTATATAGAATTTTTAATTCCCCCCCCCCCCCGCTAACTCCAGCAGGATGCCACCGCCGTAGGACTGACCGCAGCGATGCCGGATTGGTTGAAAATAATCTGATTCTTCCTTATCCAAAATGCTCGGAGCCAGAGGTGTTTTGGATTTTGTGATATTTGTATATAATGAAGAGATATTTTGGGGATGGGACCCAAGTCTAAACACGAAATTCCTTTTTATGTTCCATATACAGCCTGAAGGGCATTTTATCCCGGTCACATGACGTCAGGGGTGGATTTTCCACTTTTTGTTTCATGTCAGTGTTTGAATTTTTTTTATCATTTCTTAAGTTCAGATATGGCCTTTATATATGTTACATGTGTTTGAAAGCAACATCGTGGAGTGTACCTGTCATGTGTAACAATGTATGCATGATGTCACTCGTTTGGACTTGTTTACATGAGTTGTACTGCGCAAATTGCTATTTTTTTTTTCTTCTTTCCTGTATGGGATAATTGCGTCACCTGCTCTTTTGTGATTTGCGGTTGACCTGTCCACTTCAGCAGAATTTCCACTTATGTTTACTACACTTTTCGCCCCGGTTTCCTTTTCCCTCGCCCCCGGTTTCCTTTTCCCTCGCCCCCGGTTTCCTTTTCCCTCGCCCCCGGTTTCCTTTTCCCTCGCCCCCGGTTTCCTTTTCCCTCGCCCCCGGTTTCCTTTTCCCTCGCCCCCGGTTTCCTTTTCCCTCGCCCCCGGTTTCCCTCTTCATTAGGTTGGCGTCTGACATCATGTGTTCAGTAAAAAATGCAGTGTACAGACTTTGCAATTGTCTAGATCCCCCGCCCCTCGCGCCGTATTTGTGTTCCGGGTTCTAATCGCACTTAATCCCCTAATCTTTGGACGCCAAACACCAGGTTGCACTGCCCTCCGGTGCGGATCGTCAGGCAGGAGGCTCACACCGCTGACACTGGATCCTGGCTCCCAGTGGCCGGCTGGCAGTCATGGGAGCTGTCTGCTCCTGCTGCCAGGTGTTCCCAGTTTAAGTCATTCCTCCTGGTTCCATCATGTGCAAACTTTTATAGAAAACACCTGATTTCTTGGAAAATCTGTGACCTGAAACTTTTGTTTTTCTTTCTCTCTAGGAGCAGGTGATTTATTTGATAAAATGTAGGCTGTGCATCAGTCGACACATCATTTGCTTTCTGATACATGTTTAATACTCTCAATATTTTGGCCTAAAGCGTGTATTTCCCATTGACTCTGCAACCCACCAGGCTTATTGGGGGGGGGGGGGTGTATGTTCTGTGTCTGTGTTGCCCATCCTTGGCACTCTGGATTCTTTAGAGCAGGAGTCAGCAACCTTGACCCTCCAGAAGCTTTGCAACTACATCTCCCATGATGCTCAGCCACTCATTAGGCTAACTGAGCACCAGAGGAAATAATATAGTTCCAAAACATCTGGAGGGCCAAGGTTGCTTGTCCCGATATTTTGGAGCTAAACATCCCATGATGAGCAGTGAGGCTGGCTGAGCATGATGAGCAGTAGAACAGAGACATCTGGACTTTCGGCAGGTCCTCAATCACTGCAGAATCTGTTCTTGGCTGTGTTTAGGCCCATCCTGTCCCGTGGCCGCAGAGAAAGCGGCGTTAAATGCGGGAAAGAAAAATCAGGAACGGAGGTGTGGGGGGGGGGGGGTTTGAATTTGCTCAAGGTGGTAATTGGCTGCACACATGAATGAGCTGCTAAGATGCCTTCGGTAGAGTGTGCCCGATACAGACCCTCTGCTCATCCCTCTCCTTAAAGACATAAATATCTTCATAAAGTGGTCTGAATCACTGTATTCTGCAAACAATGTAGCCGGGTAGGAAATTACATTCTAATTTTTAGCCAGTGCTTTTAGGGTGATACAATGTTATAACCCGGGCTGTCAACGCCAGCCCCCCAAATGCTTCTACAACTCCAGCTGATGAAGCCGTAGCACACGGCGAAACGCGTTCTGGCAGTGCCAGATTTAATATAATTTTACTATCTTATGTTTTAATTAAAGCCTTTTTTTAAAATTGATCCCGTTGTCCTGGAATTCGTTAGAGGTCTTTTTGTGGATTTGACCCACTAAACAAACCCACTGGCACTACCACCTACAGCTTGGCTATAAGCTCCATCAAATGTGAGTTGACACTCTGTTTGCACCATTTATACATTGGTTGGTCGATCTGCACAAGAAAGTTCTTTTTTGTCTTTATGCTTTCTTCCATATCCGTTGTTTAAGAGGAGTTATCGACTGTGAAGGGGTGGGTCTCCTTCAGAATAACAAGAATAAAAGGACCCAGATGCACTCTACCACTCAGAGCCAGTGACAGGGCTCTACACTTGTGAGTGGAATAGTCTATCAAGATTGCACCAATATTTTATTAATACACCCTGCACTATCATATGTATTTTGTGTTTTGCTTCTTTTTTATATAATCCATGTGGATAACGCAAATCATGAGAACCACCTGAATACCAAGAAGCGATTACCCTCGCGCTACCAGATATGTATTTCTATGCTTGTTGTTACACTGGTTTGGGGGAAACCTCTATAGATCTGGTTTGGCATTGAGATACCGGTGGTGTTACGAATTTGGGCGCTGATCATCCTTATTTTGTGGCTTCTACAACTCCATTGATTCTCTGGTCATCTATTACATTGAAAGAATACTTGGACATCTGGGGAGCCGTGAATTTAACGGCCCTGCTGTATAACCAGTCTTCTTGTCATTTAACACCTGCCGACATGCTTGCTGGTTCTGTATAGTTTGTAAAGTGGCGTATGACTGGTGCAGTGCCAAGCTGGCATTGCATCATGGGAAATGTAGTTTAAAGCCTTTGGTACACAAACTGTACTAGTCTGGTTGACAGTGGGCAGAGTTCAGCAACCCTGGTCCTCCAGATGTTTTCTAACTACATTTCCCATGAGACTGTCAATCCAACGAGTACCCGAGCATCATGGGAAGTGTAGTTTCAAAGCATTAGTAGGGCCAATGCTGCTGATCCTGGCTTTCCCTAAGGGGGCCTAAAGGAACTGTAGCTCCCCCCCCGTTTGTTTTGCCTCGCCTCGCCTCATCACATAGCCCACCTTTTGTTGATTTTACTCCTGCCTGCTATGGATTTTGTGAGTTTTGGCAGGAGTCCCCCTCTCACCACCTATTCTTCTATGCCCCTATCCCATAGCAAAGTGCACAGGGACAGGAGTGGGTGGGCATCTGAGCATGCCTGCCGCCCACCCTGATCTAAATCTTCTGTGCAATAAATGCACCGGAGACTCGCTGACAAGAAAAATGGCTTCCGCATATTGTTTTCGGTTCGTTCGTGGGGGTTGTCCCTTCACTTCGGCCAAATTGGCCTAGGAACAAATGCACAAGCCTATGAGATGCATTTTTCCAGAAGGTCTTGTCTCCTGATATCCCTTGGATCTCTTTGTACATTTCCGCAGAGAAAATCTGCAGTACAGATGCAACAAAAAGATGTTTTCAATGTTTGGTTTCTTCTTTTTTGATTTCATTTGTTACAGTATTTCCAAAGTGTATAATTGTAATACAGTCGGCACAAATAAAACTATCACCCATTTATGTAACTACAGATTTTAAAAAAGGGGGGAATAAATGAAGAAAAAAAGAGATGGGGGAGGGTTTTTTTTTTTTTTCTGCTTCCAATAATCGGTTAGTTATTGGTTTTGTGTTGGCTTTAGTCCATGACCTGAAAATTAAATTTTTTTTGAAAGCTAAACATTCTTGACCATCACTTCCTCCTCTACCAAGATGGCATCTGGAAAGTTGACAGTATTTCCAGACGCCATCTTGGTAGAGGAGGAAGTGATTGTCAAGAATGTTTATCTTTCCAAAAAACTGTTGGAAGAATGACCAGAAAGTGCATTCTTTACATGGTCCTGAATGCCCACAAAATCCCATAGTGATCATCTAACCAAGACGATGTCACATGGATGGCTACAGGAAAAGGCAAAAATGAATGTTAATGAGATTTAATGAATTGGTAACTGTGCTGTGGCTTATTGTCGTCCTCTTTTTTAAGTTTCAGTGTGGATCTTTTTCAGACTTGGGGGGGGGGGGGTCCAGCGTGGAAAATACGTTTCCTCCTGTTCTGAGCTGCTACCGGTTTACAATACCGCAAATTTCTCGCCGTTCTTGATTATACTTTTCCTGCGTTTTTTTTCTTTTTTAGGACGGCTTCAAAAGCATTGCAGCTCACTTTTTTTACAAGCGAATGTATCTTCCTTTGTATGGGTGTGTAGGTACAATGCCAGATTTTTAACAATATTTTTTTATATAGCGTGGAGTAAGCAGGCGGTGTTTACGAAAAAGAAACCCGGCCTCATTCCATGCAGCAGGCGATCTCTCCATCGTCTAGATCTGCCACCGAAAGCATGGTGAATCTGAGCGGTCTATCGCAGGACAACTGCTGGTTCCCTACCCGCCCCTGTGCAAACAGCAAGAGGTATTGATTGGGAGGTAGAGAATGGCGATCCTGCTACAAACCACTGCTCTTTATGAATGGTTAACCCCTGCGTAGGAGGCCATTGCTTTTCGAGGGCTTATCTCTGAAGCCTCTTGTTTTATAATTGCCTGTCTGCGTCATGTCTCTGGTTATAATTATGGTGTATTTGGATGGCTATATATAACAGAATAATGTAGCGGCACTCCAGGGCTACAAAGTATCACTTTATTCTCCTGTAGGGGTCAACATTTCTGCTCCGTTGCTGAGGAAAGCTCCTAAACGCAGCTGAAACGTTGACCCTCTATGGGAGAGTAAAGTGATACTTTGTAGCCCTGGAGTGCTGGTACGTTATTCTTTTCGTCTGCCCGGTACTCGGCTCAATAGATGCAATCTAAATTTAAAAAGCGAGAGTGCATGGCAGACTGATGAAATATATGTTTTATTAAGCACCAAAATGGTTATTAAAATAGAGACTGGCGGTTACTGGATTAATTTTGTGTGTTCTGGTCTCGGTTGAAACAAAAATCCATGTTACCCAGGGATGTTGAACTCTGACTCCCCCATGTTGATTGTCTACAATTCCCAGAATTCTTTGAATGCATAGATGCCAGAGGATCATGGAAGTTGTAGTTCGGCAACATAGGGGGGGGGGGCGGCGGCAGTGGAGGAGATGGAGATCCCTGCTTTAGACAATTTTGAACATTATCGTTTCATTAGTTTTGCACAAAAACCTCCCTTTTAAAATACATATAAGACCTTTATTCCATTTCTGACCCGCTGTTCTCAACACTTGCTGTGATGTCATCAAGTTGCCTCATGTAGTTTGATTGTCAAACGCTTCTTTCAGGGAAGTGCTGAGGTCAGTGGGTGCAGCAGAAATATTAGAAATACGCACAGAATAACAACACATCTGTCTGACATTCCCTACTCTCACGTACAGATTTCAGGATCTCCAGTCCAGTTTGGAGACAAACGGGTCTATTCACTAAAGGTGAAACTCAGGAGAATTGGCAGAAGTGAAAATTCTAGGTCCAACTAGTCAAACCTGAAAAATTCTCCCATTTATCTCACTTTCTTAATCTGCTATTTGGTCTAGATTGTTCTCTTCTGCCAATTCTCCAGAGTTTTACCTTTTAGAGAATAGACTAGATTGTGTTATTTGCATGTAGCACGGGCCTCTATTTAATTCCTTTTGTTAAACCAATAGATTTTCCAACAGACTATAACCGTTTGAAAATGCTTATCCAAAGGAATTAAATCGAGGCCATAGTAAGCAAATCCATGGGAGGAGGGAGGCCTTTACACACACCTTTGCAACAGTCGCATACATTAAACAAACTAAATTAGAAAACCATTGTAACGTTTGAGACAGATTGCCCTCCCCGCAAGTTCACATATCACAACTTAACCAGCTTGTTGGTATGCGAGCCAGGAATTGTGATTCCCCTGTACTCTGATTGACGGGGCTTCAGGGTAGAGATACAAGCTCTGCCAAGACGCACTGTCTTGTAAAGCTGAAAAGTTTGTGGAATTGCACCAATGTAGGGTTGTTTATCCAAGCAACATAAGCCCAAGTCAATAGCCAAGGTGCTCATGGGGCCAACCACCAACGATAACTTTAACAACCAAGAAAGGTTCCAGGGACTCCAGAAGAATTCTTTGGCATCCATTGGAGGACACAAAACATTTCGGTCACGTGAACTTTTCTTAACCCTTTCACTGCTGAGGACGTGTGGGGAACGTCCTCATTGACTCCTAAGGAAAGATAGGGGTGCAGATGGGGGGGTTCCTTTGAACCCCGATATCTCCCGACTGCTGGCAGCTAGCAGGCTCATATTTGGTATCATTAGAAAGGCCAAAGCATGGTCTTTCCAATGATGCCAATAAAACATGACCATGTTTAAAGTAAAGAAAGAAAATAATAAAAAAAAATTGTTTTTTTTAAAGACATGAAATGGCTCAGCAGTGAAGGGGTTAAGCCTGAGGAAGGACCACGTGACCAAAACATTGCATGTCCTTCGATTTAAATGTCACAAAATTCTTCTGCAGTCCCATTTATCGAAGGACATGCAATGTGTCCATCACGTGGTCCTTCCTCTGGCTTAAAAGTCCACGTGACCGAAATGTTTTGTGTCTGCCGATGGATGCCAAAGAATTCTTCTGGGGTCCCTGGCGCCTTTCTTGGTTGTTAAATGTAGTGTAGTATGGTTTCTGTGACCGTTCCTGAAATCTCCTGGGGGAAGAGCAAGGCTTTAGGGGTGAGATGTTGCCAGATCCAAATAGTGCCTGCCCCAGGTTCTATCCAATATTAACGTTCCATAATGAACGTGGCTCTTCTGGAATCTAATGATTGTTATTTTTAAAAACCCCAATAAATAAGGCTACCTATGTTTAACGTTACCTTTCCTTAAACCAGCCTTTAAAGTAAAGCCTGCGGTTAGTCCTGGGCTCCATGACTGATCAGAACGGGTCTGTAATTAGGTAAAATTAGCATCTTTTCAGCACGGTATTGGCTGAGACACCGGCACAATAGAGGCTGAATCTCAGGAACAGTCACACGTTTTGGAGCACTCTACTGAAGGAATGAGCTTGGTGTCATCCACGCAACGTATTGTAATCCTAGTATAATGGAAATCGTCTATCCCCGGCGGCGCATTAATCATTCTGATAGAGGACCGAGCTGACGTCTGCTTTTGTATTTGAAAGTGGACTCTGGTATTTTTATAAGTTTTTAACAAGGTGGGTAAATTAGAAAAGTAATCAAATTGACTTTTTTTTTTTTTTTAATTCGTTCTGTGATTTATTCGTTTATACTTTTTTTTCTTTGTTTCTCTGTGACTGATTAAAGCATGCTGATTAAAAAGCTTTTTATTAACCTTTCTCGCCGAAACACTTGTATGGCTTCTTTCTAAAAAGTGAAATGGCTCTTCCACAATTTTTTGGTTGGATAAGAATTAAAGGGCCACTCTATTAAAAGAAATCTCTCACCCTTTTTTCCCGTACATTGGGCAACTGCTGCTGACGGCATCTGCCCAATTTTTTTTTTCATATTTCTTTGTGAGTGTGAGTACTCAGCTTTTATCCCTCGGTGTGGGGCTGCCTCTCCTCCAACTCACTGCTTCTGGAATGTGGAAGTCCCTTTAGGTTGTTACGCAGTGTGCGTAATACGTACCCTACGTAAATCTTGCATACTACTTTTCGCACGCTAGGTATAGGAGCGCCAGCGCAGAGTGGTGGATTGGTGCTGCACTCTCAGCACCATGCCATATCCGTTTTCTCTCTGAACACTTGCAGAGTCAGGATGATGCCAGCATGCAAACCATGCTGACATCAATGTTCCTCGAGCTGGTCCCTGAAAGGAGGGATATTCAAAATCCCGTGTGACAACTGTGTGGACTGAGGAAACTCCTCTGCTTCACACAGGGCAAATGAAGCAGGCATTTTACCTTTTTCCTGTAAGATATGCTGTTAGGATGTATTATGATGATTCTGAACTACAGGTCCCATGATTCCCTTTTCTTATACAGTATTTAACTGCTTATGTGGTGGAAGAGGGAATGTTTAGATAAGGAGGCTATTGTTCTCCAGGCTACTCCAGATAAGAGCTGGCAGCTGAATGCAATAACACAGGGAGCGTAAAAAACCTATAATCCACCCCTTGGTGATGTCCTTGGAATACATCCCACACAATGCAATGAAACTGTGACCCATTCACTCAATTCTATGGCCAAAGCCACACAGTGAGGAGCAAGTGATGGAAAGATACTGGGGGTGGGGGGGGGCAGGTTACAACACAATATATCGCACAATGGATGCACCCAGTGACCCATATAGAGGAAAATATCACACAATGGATGCTCCAAGTGACACATATAGAGGAAAATATCACACAATGGATGCTCCCAGTGACACATATAGAGGAAAATATCACACAATGGATGCGCCAAGTGACCCATATAGAGGAAAATATCACACAATGGATGCACCCAGTGACCCATATAGAGGAAAATATCACACAATGGATGCGCCCAGTGACCCATAGAGGAAAATATCACACAATGGATGCGCCCAGTGACCCATATAGAGGAAAATATCACACAATGGATGCACCCAGTGACCCATATAGAGGAAAATATCACACAATGGATGCGCCCAGTGACACACATAGAGTAAAATATTTTCTTAACTAAACATACAAGAGAAAAACAAAGCACATGTTAGATGTCAGCAACATAAATAAACACATTAGGGACATTTCATTTTTTTACATTTTTTTTGGTGGTAGTGGCCCTTTAAGGAAAGTGTAGTGAAATTGGTCGGGAGCTTTTCATGTGATAAAGCTAGAGGGGTTACATATTTGCTAAGGTGTAAAGCTCTACTGATCCCTCTTAGTATATCATAGAGCCTCGAAGCCCCAGATATCACTTAACTACATGATCGAGGATGCTCAACCAGCCTTGCATGTGACGAAGCATCAATGGATATGGAATTCCAAAACATCTGGGGTGCCAAGGTTTGCCATCACTGAGTAAAGAATGGCTCGGCAATCTTTGCCTTCCTGGTGTTTTGCATCTACATCTCCCGTGATGCTCAGCCACACGTTAGGCTGAGCATCATGGGAGGTGTGGTTCAGAAACATCTGAAGGGCCAAGGTTGCCGAACCCTTGGAGTAAAGGGGTTGGCTGCAAGTTATTCCTCGGCCATGTTATTTGGGGTTTGTAGGACAGAAGAAAACCTGCAGAATAGGGATTAATTTTTTTATAAATGTTATTTTTGGTACTTGCTATACGTAATGTATTGAGGAGCTGGTGCCATCCATCAAGGAGCTTCTATTTAGAGAAGGACTTTATTATTCCAACCATAGCATGCAATATTGGGTTTTGGTGGCTGCTCCTGTCACTTCTGTAATTGGAAGATGTATGAGCTACCCCCCATCGCCCTGTACCTGTCATCTTGGCGTCTACTGTAATGATGTTAGAGTTTCAAGGACCTGCTCTGTTTAATTTCCAGGAATTAGCGAGGGTCCCTGGGCTGCAAATTGGACAAGTGATTGCCCAGATGCAATTAAGGCCCCCCTCCCTCCATTACTTCTCTATGCATATATAGTAAACGTCGATTATAAGAGCAGTCCATGCCGACCGACGATAGAAAATATATTGTAATTTTAATTTGAAGGTTGATGTGGTGCCAGCATTCCAACATAAGATGCGGCGTCGCACCTACGCTGTGACAAATCACACCTTTTACTACGAAATACACCCACAGGAACATCATTCCCTATTACTGCTCAGAATGTATTCTTAAAGGGCCATCATAGTGATTATTGAACTTTCCCTAAATCCGTTCCATGCGTGAAAATCAGTATATTTGTTTTTAATTTCCACATATTAGTTATGTTTTACTATTGGCTAGTTTTTCATGCTTGAAGGGGGAGTCCGCGGACTGCTCTCTCCTGGCTGCTAGGCGAAGCATGAGTTTTATTACCAGTCTTCCTGAGCTGGAATAGGGAAGAAATCTACTACTAAATGGAAGTGATGGAGCATAGGGTTGGGCAAATTATTATTAATTTTTTTTTTTTATGCCCTCCCCAATTTTCTCAATCTGAATATTAGGTAGACTTCAGTTTTACTATTACAGAAATCTGGATTTTTTTTTTTTTTTTTTTTAAAGGCAGACCAGCTGTCCAAAAATTGCCAGAGCAGGTGCCTTTCTGTGTCGATGCTTGCACGTACATTGACAAATCCGTATACCTATGTTTTCGTAACTGTAGAATTAAGTTTGACCGTAAAGCTTGGTTTTTAATTGGAAAAATACAGTAGGATTGGAGGACCCTGCTCGCAAAGGAACTTACAATCAATATGGTCATTGGAGGGTCACGTAGATGAAGTACGCGTTCACAACTCACGCCTGACCAACAGTCTGGTAGCTTTAATTTTGGTTTGAGTATGTATTTATGTATGTACATACCAAATATGCAAAAAATGCTTTAAACGCTCCCTTAAGACATTCCTATACAGGCAAGCCTACCACCCGACTCACTAATACACCCCACTGCTCCAACCAGTCCATCACTCTCACCTTGCAGCTCTCTCCTTGCAGCCCGTCGCTGTCTCCTTGCAGCCCGTCGCTGTCTCCTTGCAGCCCGTCGCTGTCTCCTTGCAGCCCGTCGCTGTCTCCTTGCAGCCCGTCGCTGTCTCCTTGCAGCCCGTCGCTGTCTCCTTGCAGCCCGTCGCTGTCTCCTTGCAGCCCGTCGCTGTCTCCTTGCAGCCCGTCGCTGTCTCCTTGCAGCCCGTCGCTGTCTCCTTGCAGCCCTCTCCTTGCAGCCCTCTCCTTGCAGCCCTCTCCTTGCAGCCCTCTCCTTGCAGCCCTCTCCTTGCAGCCTCTCCTTGCAGCCTCTCCTTGCAGCCCTCTCCTTGCAGCCCTCTCCTTGCAGCCCTCTCCTTGCAGCCCTCTCCTTGCAGCCCTCTCCTTGCAGCCCTCTCCTTGCAGCCCTCTCCTTGCAGCCCTCTCCTTGCAGCCCTCTCCTTGCAGCCCTCTCCTCCTGTTTCCACCACCAACCCTTCTAGATTGTGAGTTCCCACGGGAATAGGGCCTTCGTTTCCTCCTGTACTGGTTTATTAAAATGTTGTTCAGTCTCAATGTATTGTAACCCTGTCTATATTGCTGCGGAATAGGCCGGCGCTATATAAAGTATAATAGTAATATGTTAAAAGCTCATTTACACTTGTAAAGGACTGTCACCCATAATCTGTTGATGACTATTCAGATGTGTATAGATTCATATCAATACAATGTGCTTGTGAGTTCACTGTCCTGCATGCATGTCTACGGAAAACTCCTACTCGCCTCTAGGTCTACTTGCAATGGCGGCCAATATTATTTGTTTTTTGTCTCCCTCTTGGCGTGTCTGGTGGTGGTACACCTGGATGATTATGAAATCCTGAGGGAAGCTGATCACGAATACTGCCGACAAATGATGGGGGAAGAAAAATGCAAGACTAGCGGAGTAGAAACGTAACTTTTTTGGTTTTTGCCGTCTTTTGCCTTTTCTTTACTGCGCAGATAGGACACCTGGTTCTCCAGCCGTTCCCGATGTTTCTGGAAATTCAATGACCCGTCGGCTTGACCGTTTTCATTTAGAAGTTTTGTTTTTCAAATGCTCAAAATTTACTCCTGATTTTTGGGAAGTTTTCGAGTAAAGTGTCCTGCGTTTTAATGCATTTCTTTTTTGTGCAGGGATCCTTAAAGAGCTACCCAGCCTTTTCTTTCTCTCTTTCTCAATTCTGCAACGTGTTACAACGTGTCGTATGCAACTTCCCCTTTCAGACTGATATGCGTTTCCCTTTTACAAACGGGTTATTTTGTCCAGATAAGAAAGTAGCCACACGTCGGGTTGCGAACGGCTGCTTCTATTGGCTGGTGTGAATACGGCTGCTCTCTCATAGTGATGGGAGAAGCGAATGTTTCACCAGCAGGTTTGCTGTTCAGATATTCCAACATTCTGAAAGGAGTCAAATCGGCACAATAGGGGCTGGTTTGGTATTCTTGGGGGGTTCATCCTCCTGGTGCTGGTTGACAGGAATCTGAGGTTCGTCAAAGCCCTAGCTTAATTTTAAACAATTTTCGTCCTGTTCCCCCCCCCCCTTACCAATAATGTGGGACATATGCTGAACTGAGTACCATCATAGGGCCCTATTACATTCTTCACGCAAAAACGCTCACGCAATGCGTGAATTTGTGCGCCCAGCATTAAACGTTAACCCGTGTAAATCAACGCTGGTATTACAATCCTCGCGCATTTTTTCATCCGTTGAGCAATAACGCGCGTAAAACGGATGCACACAAACGCGCGCGCAGCAACGTTGCATGTAGAAATCGGTGTGCGGAATGTTTTGTTCACGCGATTCCGCCAATCAGAATTAAGAACCACAATTGTTTCAGGTTACATTTTTGCACCTGTCAAAGTCGGTCTGCGCATATATGCTGCAGCAATAATAAAAACACACACAACTTCTCAAATTTATTGTTTGGGTATGTGTAGAATGTGTAAGTATACTTTGCTGCGTATCTTTTTTTGGGCTGGTGTATTTGGTTTCGGCCAGGTTGATAGAATTTTCCATTAACACCAGCTTTTAGGAGTCGCTAAAACTATGTGCGCAAAGGCTGTGCGTTACAAACGGAGCATAGATTGTAATACCATCCGCATACCTACGCATTTGTGCTCACAATGTTAAGTATAGGACGCGCGACGTACAGTAAGCTCGCGCAGGTTCACCCACGGTAGATGTATACGCGCGTTTGTTGCGCTGACCTTGTAATACGACGTTCAGCGCAAAGGGTTTTGCCCCTTGCGTTAATGTGTTTTTGCGCCGGCGCAAACGTATGCGCGTAGATTGTAACAGGGCCCATATTGTTTCTTGCTTTGTCATTTGTGGGTTATTCCTCTAAATGTATTAATCCCCCTCCATTAAGTCAGCAATTTTTAGTGGTTGGTGGACTTTTCTGGAGCACCTACCATCCGCAGCGCCCTGCCTGCCAACCACTCCGACGGCTAACTCGTTCTGTCCACGTGGATAATTCTGAAGTATAACATTGGGAACGTCTTCCCACTTTGACAGTGTGTAGCTTTAGTGAGTGTAACGGTGCCCTAGGGATGGAGATGTCGATCCTTTCGATGACGTGTTCATCCATGAAACGTCGCTCAGATACTTTGCACCATACACCATGCCGTAGGAAAACAAAGACTGGCTAAAAAACGAACTCTTCGAGGCATTGACTTTGCGTGATTTAATTGACACTGTTAACTTTGTTTCCTAATCAAATTCGTCTTACTGAATTCTCGCAATGACACTTTAATCAAATGGAAGCTTTTTTGGTTTGTGTTTTTTTTTTTTGTTCCATGTGCGGCGACATCATCAGTCACCTCATACTGATTAATTTGAGTTAATTTTATTGCTCCAGTCTTAATCACTTCGGGGTCTATTAGCATTTTGCTTTTACGCCAACTCTTCAACTCTACCCAACTACCCCCAACGTGTCAACGTAGCCTCCTATAATGCCATCGTGTCCCTGGTTCTTCTTTTTTATAATGTCAGCGGGAGAAAGATTTAAAAAGAAAGGGCCCTATTACATTCTTCGCGCAGTGCGTTTTGCGTGCGCAAATGCGCATTTGCGCGAGGGGCAAAACCCTTTGTGCTGAACGTCGTATTACAACGTTTGTGCAAACGATGCGCGTTATCGTTTAACCCGGATGGACCTGCGCGAGCGTGATGAACTGTGCGCGTCCTATACTTAACATTGCGAGCGCAAATTGGTTCGTGCGCTGGTACGCGGATGGTATTTCAATCAATGAACATTTTTTTTCTACAAACGACGTTTGCGCGCATAATTTTAACGTCTTTGAAAAGCTGGTGGTAACAGCAAATCGGAACGTTTTTGCCGAAACGAAAAACACCAGCACGACAAAAAAAATACAGCACAGTATAGTTACACATTCTACACATACCCAAACAATAAAATTGTGAATTTGTGCATATTTTTATTATTGCTGCAGCATGTATAGTCAGATTTACTTTGACAGGCGCAAAAACTTGAGTCAATTAAGGTAAATTGATGTCAATTAAGGTTCTTAATTCTGATTGGCTGAATCCGGGGGAAAAACCAGTCCGTACACTGATTTACGTGCACAACATTACTGCGCGCGGATTACACTTCGTTTCGCACGTCGTTTATACAAACGTTATTTTCTGGCGGATGAGTAAATGCGTTCGGATCGGTATACCACGTTAATTTTTGCGCGATCACGCTGGACGATGCGCACAAAAAAATTTGCGCTGTGCGAACGAAATTACACGAAAAATGTAATAGGGGCCAAAATGTTGGTAAAAGTAACCTTTAGACCAAGGGGGCTGAACCTTGTTGGTTCAGTTGTTTCCATCCTACATTTTCCGCAGGGGTTCGTTGACGTGTTGAGTGGCTAAACATCATGGGAGGTGAGGTCCGTAAACATTTGGAGGACCAAGGTTGAGCACCCTTGCTATAGAACAGTGGTTCCTAACCCTCGTTCCTCAGGTCCCCCTAACAGGTGAGGTTTGCAGGATATGTGAAGCACAGCACAGGTGATATGATTTGCTACTCAGTGATTGCAGGATTCAGTCTGCTTTTCCCCAAGGTAACCCGTAAAACTTGTCCTGTTAGAGGCACTTGGGAACCACTGCTAGAGAGCAGCAATCTTCAAAAAGAATAATGGAAAGCGTGGGGGGAAAGGACAGGAGAAAGGAAAACTATATTTGAAAACCGTACAGGAAAGGCGTTGAAGTGGGAGGGGAAAAAAGGAAGCGGACGAGGAAATCGAAGATATGGAGGAGTCAAGTTTGCATCCCAAAAATACGTCTCATTGCATGATAGGATATAAAGTGATGGGGAAAATCTGAGAAATGTCAGACTCATGAGAGCGGGCAGCAGAGGAGCCAAATTTTAGAGTAGGGTAGTGGGTATGAAAAAGGAGGAAAAAGAAGTTGGGGTGAATAGAAAGGATGGGGGGGGGGGTTGCATGAGCAGATTGAAATTGGAGCACGTCTTGGTCAAACGCTTTGGTCAGGTACGTATTTTAGAAGCCAGGCTGAGACTTGTGCTGAATAGAGCTGGGCGATTTCCTTCGGTTTGCACACGATTAGAGTTTGAGGTCGACCTCCTGTTTTTAACGTACAATTGAGGGACCTGGACTTTCTTTAGACTGATGCTGTGTGTCCGTCAGGAATCGGCAGCCACTTGCCTGCTGGCTCTGTGGATATCTGGATGGAAGCCCAGTCAATTAAAACAATTCAGATCTTTCGATATTTCCTTTTTCTTTTTTTCGTAAAAGGAAAATTAGAGGTCAACCTCAGACTCTATTTAATCGTGGACGATCGAGGAAATCGCCCAGTTCTAGTGCAGAATGATTCAGGTGGCTAGGAGCCAGATGTAAAATTCAAGGAGCCTAGTCCTGAATTAGAGTATCCTAGTCCTTTTTATACGTGGATTTTGTTGCTTATTTTGGAAATGTACAACAAAAGTATGAAGACCATCTGAAAAAATATGTATTTATTTTTCTCCAAACCTGAAATGTCTTTCCTGTTGACGGTTATTCTTTGTCCAGTTTTGATATGCTGTTTAGTTTATGTCACCGCTTTCCATGGACACACTGTTTCATGCCGGACTGATCTCAATGTGTACAGGGGAACAAAGCTTAATTCGGAAAAGTGATCATCACAAAAAGCTTGAAGTGCTTGACTTGAATTTACTTTCCTGCCAGCGTCAGAATAACTCCTTTTCCCTTTTTGAAAGGGGGAAAAAACACAAAGCACATGTAAGATATCAGCAACATAAAGTAAATACAATAAGGACATTTCATCTTTTTAGGTGGTAGTGGCCCTTTATCTCGGTGTACGTCGTCAAGGTGCAGTGTAGCTTTCGTATTATCCTTGAGAATTAGGGATGTAGATTCCATTTAATAAATTACGTTACATTGTTAGTGTGTATGTGTGATGATGCTGCACGTTATCGGTGGAGTGCAACAAAGCTATATTGCTGCTGCGACCTATCTTGGCTTGTTAAGAATATGTTCCGCCCTCCAGAACCGCAGAGCGTGCATGTGAATACCTGCCAAAAAATGTTTTGCGTATTGTGTTTTAATGATACATTCCTAGTGACTGGAGCATGCAGGTTACATGCTAGTATTTAAAGCATTCTTCCAATGTAATCCGGCTTTAGGAGTCATTTCCCTCATCCTTTTCACAATGAACTACCCCCATACTTCTTTTCTTCCCTCATCTCTCGTTTCTGGAACCTTAGCTTGGTACGTGTGTGAATTGCAGAACTCCACGACAATAAAACTCACTTGCGTGTGACACATTCTCACTTGTTTTATTGCTGTGGAGTGCTGTGAACAACGTGTATGAACGTATCAGAGCTCCACAGCAATAAAACTCATACACATTGCTGTGAGTTTTATTGCTGTGGAGCCTTGTGATACAGCAATGTGTATGAGGTGGGAGTTTTATTGCTGTGGAGCTCTGTGATACAGCAAGGTGTATGAGGTGTGCGTTTTATTGCTGTGGAGCTCTGATACAGCTATGTGTATGAATGTATCAGTGCTCCACAGCAATAAAACTCATACATTGCTGTGAGTTTTATTGCTGTGGAGCTCTGTGATACTCAAAGTGCACATTACTTTATTGCAGTGGTCCAAATCCATAAAGCCCCCTGTAATACGTGGTGTTTCCACAGCTATACAACTCACACAAAGCACAAGTGTACACAGCATTACATTGCAGTATGGTAATTAATGGTTCTGCAGAGCTGTAACTTTGGATCAATAATGTAACCGTGTCTTGTTGACTCGGTACATATGTATTTTGGATGCATGTCATATAAATATGCAAAGAAATGTAGCACTGGGATACCGCTGAAATAATCCATAATATATCGGTTTCACGGCTCTCTCCTCCCCCGGATAGATTTATGCGCTAATTGACCTTTTATTGTTGCCTGGCATCCGCCACTCTTCTCTATGACTTCTTTTGTCTCTATTCTTAGACACCTCTTAAAGCCTTCAGAAGGGTTTCTCCTGTTTAAAGATGATACGCGCCGAACGCCCCCCTCCCTCCCTGACACTAATAGCACAATTAAAGTGCTTGTGAATAGATGGTGGGTTCAGAAAATGGGAGACATCTTGTCACGGGTGGAGGAGTGGGAGGCATAGCGCGGGGTCTCCGTCATAGATTTGGGTACCCTTCACTTCATACATGACAAATTGGTTGTTACTTTATATATTCACGCACTGTTATTGTCGGAAGAGAGCCTAAAACAAAAACCGTAGTAGTTGTTTTAACTATATTATACACAAGTACCATTTTCTCCATTGGCCAGAATGAAGTTGGTTTTGGGGTATATTTTATTTATTTCACTTTCGTCCTGTATATGAAATACAAATGATTCTAAACACAGGTCACCTAAGGATCTTTGAGATATGTGAATAAACTGTAGAGGGGAGGGGGGGAAAGGGTGTAAGACCTTGGTGGGAGAATGGGGGAATGAAGTCATGGAACCTCAAGGGACTACATGGAGAGGGGGTCACTTAGAAACCAACAAGAGGACAACAACTGGGAAAATAGTGTCAGGATCCTGATGTGAACCTGTACAGAAAAATCACTGTTTGATGGATCAGTATAGAGCTAACGGCACAACCATGATAATGTTAGGAACACCAGACGAGAGTCCAAGGCTCTGAGGTACCAAATGGGGCACGGCAAAACCATAGTAGAGTAACGTAGTAAATGAAGGTCGAGGCTGGCTGCAAACAGGCAATCCAAGGGTTAAACAAAATAGGTTGGTGATCCTGTGCACATGCGTGATTCGTTCTGGCTGCTGGAGGGCTCGTTGAAGGATCGGCGAGCAAAACCCACGGCTTGATGATGGTCCAATGGAGACGGCTCTTTTCCCAGCAGCTAGAGTCTTTTAGATGTCAGAATCTGTACAATTTTTTTTCTTAGCCCCCTAGCGGTATTCCCGAGCCACACTCAGGCTGGATACATTACCTGTCCCTGTGCTCCCTCGCTGTCCCCCCACAGTCTCCTCCGGCGATCGCGTCCTCCTGGTTCCCTTCTCACGAGAAGGGAACCAGGAAGCAAAACGCTACGATCGCCGGAGGAGACTGTGGGGGTCAGCGACAGAGTGCGGGTACAGGTAATGTATCCAGCCTGAGTGTGGCTCGGGGTTACCGCTTTCAGCGGTGAAATTAAGGCTAGTGTCAGACTAACGCATTTTTCGCGTTGTCTGTGAAAAAGTGCATTCGAAAAAATGGACGCATTTTTTCACGGAATACGCGATAGCGGTCATACGATGCGCCTTTTCGTCTGTGATTTTGTACGGATCATCAATATAACACTTCTTGCGTCTGGACGTTATGTTGGCCGGACATTAGCAGCGTCTGACGTCTCCTAATCACGCACACACGCCTCTAGCAGACGCAGCGCACTCTGTACGTCCGTACTAGAGGTTTGACGTTCTAGAAAAAATGCGTTCGTTTGCCACTTGCGTTGCGCGGACGAACTTTTGTGCGGCCGTTCGTCGTATGTTCCCCGGCATTGGACGTCATTTGCTGCTAGCACGGTCGTGATTTCGTGCGTCTAAACGCACGTTAAAACTGCTTTCGTCTGACCCTAGCCTTAACCCTGAGCCACACTCGAGAAAACCGCCAGGGCGGTTATAATGTATTATGTATCATGGAACGGGTCTTCATCTTGAGTCCTTCGCATGCTGTTTTCGTGACTGTTCTACTTGCAGTTCAGAAGTGGTCATTTGTTCCTGACTGTTCCGAGGCGCCTCAGATGGTTCGCAAGTTTACTTGCCAAGATACTCGGGCAGGTTTGGTTTCGAAACCCTGAGCGTTCTCACTCCTTGCGTCTGGTTCTATGTGGTCTGTATAAATCAGGGGTCAGCAACTTTGGCCCTCCAGATGTTTTGGAACTACATGTCACTTTGATGCTCAGCTGCTCGTTAGATTGCTCGAGCCTCATGGGAAATGTAGTTTCAGAACATCTGGTGGGCCAGGATTACAGACCCCCTGGTATAGATGTTACTTTTCCAGCTGGTTCTATGGTTAGGTGTGGAGCGGTGGACAGGCTCTTTTAGCAGTCTAGGACAGCTCACTCGAAGGATGATGTTGGGATTGATCATTTTCTTGACTGTGGAAGTCGTGCAATGAGTCACTAGGCCCAATGGCTACTTTTTGCAGGTCTCTAGTGATTTCGGATGTCTGCATTGAAGACCATAATAACTTTCTTTGGCGCTAGGGTGATGGAGGTGGCTATTTCCTGTCCCGCCAACTGATGCTTGAGACATTGTTACTAACACCTCATTGATGGCTCTTTGAATTAGGAACCACCTTTGCAACAAATCACTATCACGGTTTCCAGCTGTAAGGTTCATGGCAGACCTGGAAACCCTAGTTCAGGTCCTTTCCCCAAAATTTTGGGGATTGATGCAGAAAGCAAAGACCTGGGCATCCCTTCGAGTGACAATATTCAGCAGAGGCAAGGGTCGCCATGGGCATCTCGTGTCACATTCTCAAACACCTCTAAATATATACACACTAATTTCAGTCGATTGTACGTATCGCTCTGTACTCAAATTTTTCATTTTCCATTTTTTCCTTGGGTGTAGAAACCTGAATATCTGGTCTATCCTCATTTGACAAATGATTAACTGATGCAATATTTGTAGTGTGTGTGTGTGTACACACATAAATGCACAACCACACTGTACTGTATATACATTCAATCTCATACATGTATGTACACATACACACACTGGTGTAGAATATATATATATATATATATTTTACGTGCGCACACACATACATGTGGCCATTCAGAGGCGTTTGTGTATAAATATACACACCTAAATAAATGTAGGTGCTACATAACAAGCGGCCTTTAAAACGTGGTTTACAGGAGGAGAGATTATCAGAGGCAGATTATGCTGAGTTTGAAGAAAGTGGCGCAGCTAGTTTTTCCCAAATGTAAAAATTATTTTGGAACCCACAGACTTCGGGGTAGTTTGATACTGTGGTGGGATACACACGTAATGGTCATATGGTGCAACTAAATCCACAAACAACCTACAGGTGGAAAATATTTTCTATGTGCGCTGATTTATTTTCTTTGTGCTTTGCAGGCACCATGGTGACTTCACCTCCAATAAATCATACATGTTCTGGGGTGATCTTCCTAATACGTGTGTATAATGTCATGCGCTCAAAGAAGTCTTTAACCTAGCGCTAGTTTGATAAAGGCCCCCGAAACGTTGTTACGCAGCATTGGAGTGCCCGCTCCCCATGTTGTATCTGAATTGTACTTTTGTGCTGTGAGCACCCTGAAAACTTGTTTTTGGCTTGACGGCTCACTTTAAATGTCAGGAATGAAATGCACCTCAATCCTTTAACCTTGATTTTGTCACGATCTATCTACAAGTCCCTATACATACCTTTTTATTTGTGATTTGTAAGTCCCTTAGTCCCTTAATTGGCACACCGCTTTAATCTGTCCCGTGCTGTGCCGCTCTAAGTAGGACAGCAATTATCTGGCGACCTCACCTGAATTCCGTTTCATTTGTAGAAGGATTTAAACAGGTTTTTGATTATTTATTTTTTTTAAGCTGGGACTTCGTGGACCTCATTATTTAAATTATTCAAATTATTTTGAGATTCCTATTAATGAGATTACATTAGTTTCCTTCTCGCGAGCTGTGCACATTTCCGCACCGTGCGCCCACCCCCCAAATTGCCTAACCGCAGGATGTTGCACCAACAGATAATGAGCTACTGTCTACTTTCTTTTTCCTTTTTTATGAATATATTATGTTATTTGTTTAACTCCTAACCCAGGCTTTCCACCTGGCATACATGCTGCAGGTATTGGGACGCTACCACCAAAAAATGTAATGTCCTTTTTGTGTTTATTTGATGTTGCTGATATCTTACATGTGTTTTGTTTTTATCTTGTATGTTTAGTTAAGAAAATATTTTCCTCTGTGTCGCTGGGTGCATCCATTGTGTGATATTTTCCTCTGTTTCACTGGGTGCATCCACCGTCTGATGTTTTGTGTTATAAACTGTACCCCCCCATTGTATCTTTCAATCATTGCTGCTCCTCACTGTGTGATATTTTGTGGTGGAACCTGCCCCCCCCCCCTCCTGTATCTTTCCATCACTTGCTCCTTACTTTGTGGCTTTGGTCATAGAATGGAGTGAATGGGTCAGTCACCGACTCACATCATTGTATTGTGTGGGATGTATTCAAAGGACATCACTGGGGGATAGAAGTATTCGAAGCTCCCTGTCTTCTCTCATTCAGCTGCCAGCTCTTATCTGGAGTATCATGCAGAATTCAATAGACCCTCCTCCAGCCTTGTCTAAACATACCAAGGTGGCAAAGCCAGTTGTCAAGGACAATGGGCATAAATGGGCAGCTAAGGGTTAACGCGTTAGAAATATATTTCTATTTTAGGAGTTGGTTTGTTTTAGTGTTCTAATGCAGACGTATTGTTCTCGCTATCGGTTTGTCCTTGGATTGATCTGATGCTGTGTGTTTGCTGATCTCATTTAGTGTAACTGAATGGGTTTCTGTCTCTCCTGAAGGAATTCACACACCTCTCATGTAGACAATGTATTCTGATTATGTCACTTTACCTGCCCCTCCCTCTTTCTCATATAACTGGCCCCATTTCCAATAAAGCCTATTTATTCCCCTGCATTAAGCTGTGTCTGGTGTTTGGGGAGCGATACATAGAACTATACAGCACTCCCTCAAGTTCTGGCTGAGAGATGTGAGACGGAAAGCTGCTGCGGATCGGCTTGACTGGAGAGCAGGGATGGACGCTGTAACGGGTTCAGGTCTGGTCCGCAAGCCAGAGACCAGTAAAACCCAGTTGCTGTTACAGTTGCATCGTGGAAAAAATCCACAAAATGGAAATGAGAGATAAAATCCTAACTTTGTTTTTTAGAGGTCTCGTCTTCAAAGTATGGGTCACTCCTTCTTTGTCTTTCTCACCGATTAGTCTATAGGTGTTTTTTAAATTTAGTGTGCTGTTCTTTTTGATCGGGGGGGGGGAGTGTTGTTTACTAGACAAGGGATGTTAAAGTCTGGCTGCCCAGACGCTGATGGCCTACAATTCCCAAAAATGTTTGCATGTAATAGATGGGCAGAGGATGATGGGATTTGTAGTTCAGCACCATCTGGAGGGAGCAGAGTTTAACATCCCTGCACTAGGCGATCATTTTACGCCTTTCAGTGGCATCTCCCTTTTTAAACCAAACTCTTTTAGGTCCTTTTAATGTTCCCGGATGGAACAACACTGTATCTTCTTCACTGAATAATGTATAAAACCCCTTTTAACCTTTTCATGGGAATTAATCTGTAGTCGGTTTAAGGGATTAATCCAGTGCTCCATTGTATCCTTTTAGGTCTATGTAACCTACATCAGGGTTCTCCTTTAAATCTGTGAAAAAACACACCTACGTTTTAAGAAAATTATTCAAACGTGATTGGTGGGTTTGTTTCTAGTTCTTAAAAATACACCTTCCACTACAACTTTTCTCTCGACTCTCTGTAAAGGTGTTTACGCTTTTCACCCCATCATTTTCTTGTCTTTAATTTGTATTGCAAAATTTAACCCTCAATTCCACATTATGTGCCACGACCGTGACAAAAAAGGGTCCTAGAGGACCAGGGAGCGTCATGGCGCGGCATCTACTGAAGAGGTTATACTTGCCCATTTTTTTTAAGAGGATCAATACCACTAATGTGAGGGGATGGCAGCGGTTCTGCATTATTGTTGTTTATATTGCGCCAGTATTCTGCAGCGCTGTATCATGGCAGTGTGGCCGATGTGATCGGCTGCCACATGGACAGTATGATATCATAGCATGGATAAGAGCATCCTTGGTCAGGAATTAAATACCCAGTAAATTGGAATATATATCCTACAACATAAAAAAAAACTGCCTAATCTCGTTTAGATCCCATTCGTGTTGATGTGTCAAGGCATGGACTCCGCAAGCCCTCTGAACGTGTGTCTCATGGTTCCTGGCACCAAGACATTAGCAGCAGATCCTTTGAGTCCTGCATGTTGCGAGCTGCGGCCTCCATGGATGGGATTTGTTGATCCAGCACATCCCACAGATGCTCGATCGGATTGAGATCTGGAGAATTTGGAGGCTGAGGCAACACCTTGACATCTTTGACACATTCCTCAAACCATTCGTGAGCAGTTTTTGCCATGTGGCAGGGGGCATTATCCTGCTGAAAGAAGACCCTGCCATCAGGGAGCACCATGGCTGTGAAAGGGTGTACAATTGGGGAACTCAAACTCACGGCCCCCCAGATGTTTTTGCCTACAAGTCCCAGAATTCTTTGAATGCATTAGATGGCTAGGGAATCATGGGAGCTGTAGTTCAGAAACATCAGGGGGCCAGAGTTTGAGATCCCTCTGCCGCAAACTCTAGGTAGGGGGTACGTGTCGTGTGTGTGCCAGCACCTTTTTCTCATGGCCAGCGTTACGTTTTTCAGTAATTTGTGCTACAGTAGCTCTTCTGTGTGATCAAACCAGACGGGCTT
Organism: Leptobrachium leishanense; assembly: GCA_009667805.1. Lineage (NCBI taxonomy): Eukaryota > Metazoa > Chordata > Amphibia > Anura > Megophryidae > Leptobrachium > Leptobrachium leishanense. The sequence goes on from CM019069.1 coordinate 146,326,163, forward strand.
GTCTTCATTCCCCACGTGCATCGATGAGCCTTGGGCGCCCATGACCTTGATGCCGGTTGTCCTTTCTTGCAACCCCTGCACACCAGGAACACCCCAAAAGACTTGCCGTTTTGGAGATGCGGTGGCCCAGGCGTCTGGCCTTCACTATTTGGCTCATGTCAGTCACTCAGATCTTTGAAATTCAAGAAATGACTGTTCACTTGCTCACGATATGTCCTGCCCCGCGACGATATGTCCTGCCCCGCGACGATATGTCCTGCCCCGCGACGATATGTCCTGCCCCGCGACGATATGTCCTGCCCCGCGACGATATGTCCTGCCCCGCGACGATATGTCCTGCCCTGCGACGAGTGCCATGTATCCTTCTACCCAGGGGTTTAATGTTGTGTGTGTGTGCGATAGATCTATATATTTTTTATCTCACTCCTTCGCTCTCTTTTTTTTCATTGAAGTCTGCTGTAGAGCCGTGCTATTTTGAGATCCAGTGCACCTCGTGATTCCTGAAATATTTATATTTTTGCACGCTGCCTGTTCTGACGATCCGTGTGGTTGCCCATCCTTCGTTCTCGTCCAGGAGGTAGAATTGTCATCCGTGCTACTTAATAGAAATTTAATTTACCGTGAAAGATCTTTCAATGAGCATCTTATACCTTACTTACTGGTATTGCTACATCTCCAATACGATAATAGTGGACTCTGTCTGAATCCACAAAGAACGTAACTGATCAAGATCAATGTTACAATTTATAATTCAGTAGTTTATTCGGGTGTGACAGTGTGTGCCCGTATGTATATATCTTTAAAATGGAGCTCTCTTTGCCGTGTGTGTGCGCTCTGCAAGATTTCTGCCCCCCCCGTTAACTGTCAGCATGCTGCACTTCCGCCACCCACTTCAGCGCAACCCGCCACCCACATTTCATATCAATATTTAAATACAACGATAAGCTGGGTTTTATGGAATCCTTATGATTGTAATAAATATTTTTCTGGTGGTTTAATAAACACATGTCTGAAGCATAAAAGCCTCGCAGTGTGTGCGCGCCAAAAGGGAACTCCATTCCTGCTGAAAAAATAGTGGGGGAACTGCGTTCACAGGCATTCCTGCTCATTTGGACCACAGTGTGTATGAACAGTATATATGTACATGCATGATAGATGTATATAATCTCTAGAATCGAATTTCTGCTAGAAAGTCTCCTGGCAGCATACCCTTTGTCTCCTTTTAGCACTGTAAAATCTTCCTCCTATTTGAGGATGAATCGCAATCTTCGTGCTTAATTAGACCAGCTGCCGTCCAATTAAAAAACGAAAAAAAAAAATACTATTCAAGGCACAATGAATATAGGCAGAAGTAGCAGGGTCAAATACAATGGGATTTAACAGCTCAGGTGTCAGGGCACATTGCACGTAAAGAGGGTGAACGGGCACTGGAGAAGGTTCTTACACTTGTGTATTTTGTATCTGATATTATGGTGTGTATTTATAATTGTCCAAGAATCACGTGCGGGTACAGGGTAGAAGGATCTTTTGGTTCCTTTCTATTCTGTTGCTCATGGCATGATGGGGTATTTCTCACTTATTTATAAAGTATTTTAGCAGGAAGGATACATTGAGATTTCTCTCTTTTCAGTATGTCCCGGGTTCAAGAACATTAAATTGTTACAGAAATACAAAGTAATAAAATGCAAGATATTAAAAACAAAACACATGTACAGATTAACACAGAAAATAAATGTGTAGGAAATATATTCACTGTTACATGTTTACAGGCACTAATTTACAGTGGCAAGAAAAAGTATGTGAACCCTTTGGGATTACGTGGAGTTTTACATGAATTGGTCATAAAATGTGCTCTGATCTTCATCTAAGTCACAACAATTTTAAAAACACAGTCTGCTTAAAATAATACAACACAAACATATGTTTTCATGTGTTTATTGAACATAACATGTAAACATTCACAGTGCAGGGTGGAAAAAGTATGTGAACCTTTGGACTTAATAACTGGTTGACCCTCCTTTGGCAGCAATAACCTCAACCAAACGTTTCCTGTAGTTGCAGATCAGACCTGCACAACGATCTGGAGTAATTTTGGACCACTCCTCTTCACAAAACTGTTTCAGTGTAGCAATATTCTTGGGATGTCTGGTGTGAATCTCTCTCTTAAGGTCATGCCACAGCATTTCAATCAGGTTGAGGTCAGGACTCTGACTGGGCCACTCACGTATTTTGTTTTGTTGAAGCCATTCTTTTGTTGAATTACTTGTATGCTTTGGGTCATTGTCCTGTTGCATCACCCATCCTCTGCGGAGCTTCAGTTGGCGGACAGATGGTCTTACGTTTTCCTGCAAAATGAACTTTCTCCATTTGTAGACAGTCTGTCTTACCGTGGACACATGAACATCAAGGCTTTTGGAGATACTTTTGTAACCCTTTCCAGCTTCATGCAAGTGAACAAGTCTTGATCGTAGGTCTTCTGAGAGCTCTTTTCTGCGAGGCATGGTTCACATCAGGCAGTAGACATGTGCATTTGTTTTTGTACTAATTTTGGGATAATTTTAGTTTTCGTATGACTCAAAAGAAACGAAACTGCTCAGTACAAAAAAACGAAAGAAACTAAAATTAAATGCACTACATTTTAGTTTCAGTCCTTTTTGTGATATTACATTGAGTGAAGGCGACCAGTAATGACGAGCGCAACATCAGAAGTTCTGCACCCTCCACATGCCAATGCAGTAGGATGTTCTATACAGAGAGGGGCATTAATTAATGCAGGAGGATGTTATATACATTATACAGAGGTATAAATTGAGGAGGATGTTCTACACAGAGAGGGACATTAATTCAGGAGGATGTTCTATATATTATACAGAGAGGGGTATTAATGCAGGTGGATGTTGTATACATTATACAGAGAGGGGTATTAATTAATGCAGGAGGATGTTCTAAACATTATACAGAGAGGATCCTTTTTTTTCAGCCCTTTAAATCCAGTGGCTGTGAGCGCTGAGATCGGCTGCTTGTTACATTATCTCTCAGTACAATGTATCCAGCTCAGTTGTTACAGTAACTGACTGTAACAGCGCTCAGGTTTTCAGTAAAACAAGGAAATAATATTGTTCTAACCTCTTATATATAAAAATATTATTTACTAGTTTTACTGAAACTCTGAGCGCTGTGATGAGCAGCAGTCAGTTACTGTAACAGCTTTGTCTGACACGGGGCAGTTTTACAATGTTGGTGCTAACTTAACTAGAGCTGTTGTAAACTGAAAACCTCCACAGGCTATAATGGCTCAGGGAAGTTTACAACAGCTCTGGTTATGTTAGCACCAACTATGTAATATGGCCCACATTGTGCTGAGAGTGAGAGATACTGTAACAAGCAGCGATCTCAGCCCTGTGAGGAGCCACTACAATAGTAATTGTATCCATTGGTTTTCGGATGAATGAAATTAGTTTTCAGTTCTTTAGTATGAAAACTAATTTCTTTAGCAACTAAATAAATTGCATTTTAGGACTAATCCATTAGTTCAAAACGAAATTTTGTGCTATGCACATGTCTATCAGGCAGTGCTTCTTGAAACCAGTAAACCCAAAACTGGTGTGTGTTTTTAAAGGGCAGGACAGCTTTCCGCAACACATCCAATAACATCACACAGATTGGACTCAAGGTTGGCTCACTCCTGGCTCCAATTAGCTCTTGGAAAAGTCATTAGGCTAGGGGTTCACATACTTTTTCCACCCTGCACTGTGAATGTTTACATGTTATGTTCAATAAAAACATGAAAACATGTTTGTGTTGTATTATTTTAAGCAGACTGTGTTTTTCAAATTTTTGTGACTTAGATGAAGATCAGAGCACATTTTATGACCAATTCATGCAAAACTCCACGTAATCCCAAAGGGGTCACATATGTTTTCTTGCCACTGTACATGTTTACAGGTGCATTCCGTATATAGGCACTGTTACATTTTTACAGGTGCGTTATTTATATAGTCACGGTTACATGTTTACAGGTGCATTCTGTATCGAAGTATGTTAATAGAGCTCTTAAGGGACTTTAGACTGGGGGAAGATTTGATGGTGTCTGGGAGGTTATTCCATATTTGCGGTGGTCTGTAGGAAAATCAGTATCGAGCCACTTTCTTTTAGTATTGTAAGTAATGTGCAGGTCCTGGATCCGGAGGTTATAGGATGAGGGAACACACTTAAACGTGTGGCAGATTGGATAGGGAAGAGGGAAACTTCGCTTAAGGTTTTTGATATTAAAAAGTGCAAGTTTTGGTTTTTGGCACGTTTACAAATTGAGCAAAGGAAATTTCTCAGGTGTTGTGAATAAACTGTGTGGGTGCGTGCGTGTGTTTGTTTGCAGCGTTTGTGTGTGCTCTGTATTAACATTCTAGAGGACCCGCATGCAGTTAAGACATGGAGGCTTTACACAATCCCTTACTAGAGCATGACCTGCAAATGCTTCTGTACAGACATGTGTATCCCTGTAAATTCTGTGTTATTCTTCATGTATTATGTCCTGTTAATCAGCTTGCTTGTAATGTTCTCTCAGTGTTTCTATAGAGATTCTTTTGTGTACAGTGATAGAATGTGACTGGTTATACACACACACCTTTCTCCTGCTGATGAGGGTAAATGAGCCCAAAACAGCTGTACAGGAGTGATAGTGTCCGGTTGCATAACCTGGCCTTTGCTAAAAAGAAAAAAGCCATTTAATATGGCACAGTATTGGACAAGGAGGGTTCTGTGTTCTTACAGAGCCTCGATTCAAAAAAAAGTGAGACGTTGTGGCCTTCATTTGCATGTCCTACCCAGAGTTCTTTGCTGCATATGGGGAATATAGCAGATGAGCTCTGTAAGCGGTTCTCTGAATTGCTGGGATGCGTAAATTACTTCTACAATTATAAACTCTATTAGAACAGCCTTCTACTTAGTTCTGTCTACTGGGTGCTCTGGACTTGATTTGGGCTCGTTTTGAACCACCTAGGCTCACTTTCTTCCTCAGTCTCTTTTTGTATCTGTGAAATTAGAGCGGTTTAGAGAGACTCTGTAGCAACCCCCTACTTGTCCCTTTTGTAACAGAAACCTCTCCGCCAGTATCTTTTTAGGGGCTCCTCCATACATTCATGGTGTGCAGGTGTCCTTTTAGGGGCTCCTCCATATATTCAGGGTGTGTGGGTGTCCTTTTAGGGAGTCCTCCATATATTCAGGGTGTGTGGGTGTCTTTTTAGGCGTTCCTCCATATAATAGAAACATAGAAAATATTGGCAGATAAGAATCTTTCGGCCCATCTAGTCTGCCCAATTACATGGATACTTTACCTGGATTTATCTTTTGTTTAGGATAGCCTTATGCCTATCCCATGCCTGCTTAAATTCAATTACTGTTTTGGCCTCTACCACTTCTACTGGAAGACTGTTCCATGTATCCACCACCCTCTCAGTAAAATAATGCTTCCTGATGTTACTTTTAAACCTTTGCCCCTCTAATCTAAGACTATGTCCTCTTGTTTTGCTACTTTGTTTCCTTTTAAATATACTCCCTTCCTCTACCTTGTGGATTCCCTTTACGTATTTAAATGTTTCTATCATATCTCCTCTGTCTCGTCTTTTTTCCAAGCTGTACATGTTAAGATCATTAAGCCTTTCCTGGTAACTTTTCTCCTTCAAGCCGTACACCATTTTAGTAGCCCTTCAGTGTGCGGGTGTTCTTTTAGGGGTTCCTCCATATATTCAGGGTGTGTGGGTGTCTTTTTAGGGGCTCCTCCATATATTCAGGGTGTGCGGGTATCTTTTTAGGGGCTCCTCCATATATTCAGGGTGTGCGGGTGTCCTTTTAGGGGCTCCTCCATATATTCAGCTGGTGTCCTTTTAGGGGCTCCTCCATATATTCAGGGTGTGTGGGTGTCTTTTTAGGGGCTCCTCCATATATTCAGGGTGTGCGGGTGTCCTTTTAGGGGCTCCTCCATATATTCAGCAGGTGTCGGTGTAAAACACAGCTGTAACGCAAGGAGAAGATGCTTTGCTCTTGCTCTAAATTACTAGGCCATTTAACCAATGAAAATGTAAGTTTTGAGATCCACTAAAACGCCTGGGCATAGTGTTACCCCTGGCCCCGCCTCCTGCGATGATCATTGTCTGCCTTTTTGAAATCTCACAAGGTTTGCAGTACATCTCTACCCATACATCATGATGATTATGTCACTTGCATGACGCATGGATGTGGTTTCGTCTCTTCCTGGCACTGGACCTTGTGGATTGTCATTCGATTCTCACCAATCCACTTTGATACATTTTCGAATCCCAATTCACTAATCTGAATAAACCCCATGTGAACATTTTGTAACATGGGCAAGAGTCGGTCTGCTCAAGCTCGCCTTTCTTCCCCCTCCCACTGCGGCACACGGCGCGGCCCACTTGGAAGAGGTTACGTTTGTAGAAATTGACGCTTAAACTTTGGAGACCCATACCCTTCCGCCCGTCTGTGTTTTGGTTCCCGCTCGGAGCTGCGGACACACAGGATTACGCTGCACTAACAGACGCACAATGTTGGCGGAGTAGACAATTGGAAATCATGTTTTGTTCTCGTGCCTGCCGGCTGCTCGGAGAGAGGCGCAGCGATTTGCTGGAGCTCTGCCCACACAATGCAGCGAGACTGGGGTTTCGCTGACATTCATTTGAATGCCAAGTGTGCTACCGGTGTCTATCTCTTTCTTGCTTTGCAGCTTTTTTTTTTCCTCCTGAATTTATCCGTTTTCTCCTCCCATAGGTGCAGAGTGTGCTTTTTATGCTCCTACAGGAATTAAGTGTCGCCTGGGCAAGTAAAAGATGCACAATTAACTTGCCGTAATGACGGCACACAACAAAATGCATCTTCTGTGACCGAACGTCTTTTCAGAGGACGGACGCTAGTATCATCTATATAATCTGTTTTCCCATACCTAGGTTTCTGTTTGGAATTCCCGTTCGATTTCATTGTATCAGTGAATTGCCCCATAAATTCATGGAAATCTCATTTTAGGAACAAATAAAATACTCCCTGCCCCCACGCATGAAACTATCCGGACAACACGCAGGAGGTAAGGGCAGGACAGAGAGGCAACATTGTGTTTGGAGCAACTCATGGTCCACCACGTTCTGGGGGAGTGAAAGATGTGCATCACCTCCAATAACTTGTTGATGCAACACATCCACACATCTTGAGTCCACTGCAGAAGAGGTAGCAGACCCTTATACTGCTTTTTACTGTCTTCTTCGTTTGCCATTTTTGCGTTTTCCCGTGGCCACTTTACGTTGTGTGCTGTTATCTAAGCGTTGAGATGCCATTGCCGAGTATAGCTTGTCAATGTTAGCTTGGCTAATAACCCAAGGAAACGTCTTCTAACCCAGGGCTGTGAAACTCCGTCCCCCCAGATGTTTCTGAACTACAACTCCCAGGATATCCTGGCCATCTATTGCATTGAAAGAATTCTGGAAATTGTAGGCATCAACATTGGGGGGGGGGGCGCATGTGTTTGAGAGCTCTGATCTAACATTTCCGTGCGTGACTTTACCGGCAGACTACAACCAGTGCAGCACTTTGATGACCGAATCAAAGTATGGTTTTGCAAAACCACCCGGTTGTATCAAGTAGATGTACCAATGGATCTACTTGCACCTTTTCATTCTAGGAGGAGCTGACATTATTTGTTTTCTGTCGTTTCAGTTTTGTTTTTGGTTTTCATCAGTCTTTCTGTTGCTCAGTAGGTCCGGTGACCATCCGCATGGCTTTTATCATCTTGGCAAGCCTTTTGAATGGATTTCCTGCATGAGTGGCTTGGCCAAGCCTTGGTCGATGAAAACCATCTCGCTGACCAGAACGTAAATCTATCTGGCCGGTTCCTGCCAGCAATCCCCTACCACCTACTTGGCTAGTGCTACATCTGGCTTGGCAGGACGTGACGGGTGATGGCGTTGTCCACCTTGCCCCGTGGGGAGTGGTGGTTATCCTTGGCACACCAGAGGTTTTCGAGTCTTGAAACTTAAGGTTCTCTAAGCGTCATGGTACATGTTCTCACAAAACACTGTTGTCCAAAATCAAGAAAGAGATGGAGGTTGTGTATTCGGCTTTGATACGGCTCGTTTTAGGCTAGGGTCAGACGAACGCATTTTCACGTTGTCCGTGAAAAAGTGCGTTCGAACGAATGGACGTATTTTTTCACGGAGTACGCGATACCGGTCATACGATGCGCATTTTTCGTCCGTGATTTTGTACGGATCATCAATAAAACACTTTGTGCATCTGGACGTTATGTTGGCCGGACATTAGCAGCGTCTGACATCTCCAATTCACGCACACACGCCTCTAGCGGACGCAGCGCACTCTGTACGTCTGTACTAGCGGTTTTACGTTCTCGAAAAAATGCGTTCATTTTCCACTTGCGTTGCGCGGCCGGACTTTCGTGCGACCGTACTTCGTATATTGGCCGTCATTGCCCGTCATTTGCTGCTAGTGCGGCCGTGATTAAGTGCGCCTGCACGCGCGTTCGCACTGCCTCAGTCTGACCCTAGCCTTAGATGGAGTTGTTTGTCCATCAGTCCATTGATTGCTGCTCTTGCCAAGCCAGGTATTCGTAAACTAGACCTCCATTAATGGTCGGTGAACCAATGACACGTGACCCTCGCGTGTGTGGTTTCTGTTCCAGAAATATGAACACAAAACATGACTTAAGTTGTTAACGCTCTTTTGACCCGGAGCATTAATTGGGTCGGGCGATCGATGCATCTTCACAAAGGCAAAATTTTAGTACCGCCCAAGTTTCAGGGTCGACCACACAATTGTCTTGAGGTTTCATCAAGGTCATAGCAATTTCCATTTTCTCCCTAGAAGATTCCCGATTTTATTCCAGACTTGAAAATCCATCTCTCCAACATTTCAAACGGCCCAAGAGGGACACTTGTGGAATGGCGCTAGAGGTGGCGCCGGACACCAGGCAGTCCTCAGACTTTTTAGATGATGCTAATATTTTGTCATTAAAAATGTCGTTTAAGAACAAGAGCGAAGAATCTTAGGCGATCAATTTCTAAACCGCATTTATTATAGATTGGACTCCTTGCTTGGGTGTTTATTGCTGTGCAGCTCTGTTATACACCCACACACCCTGAATATATAGAGGAACCCCTAAAAAGACACCTGCACACCCCGAATATATGGAGGAGCCCCTAAAAAGACACCCGCACACCCCGACTATATGGAGGAGCCCCTAAAAAGACACCCACACACCCTGAATATATGGAGGAGCATATAGACACCCGCACACCCTGAATATATGGAGGAGCTCTAAAAGGGACTTTAGGAGAGTATTTTAGGTCCAATATATGGACTTTCCTTCCTGAATAAGGACACTTGGGAGGTATGACCTTCCCTCCCCGCTTCCCTTCATCGGTTCTCAGTACTCCCTGTGCTTGGATCGCCTGAATGACTTGCTGCTTCTGCCAAGCCAAACCTTACAGCAGGTCTCTTTATTCACGGCTGGGTGACCGTGCTGCTTTCGGCTGATAAATCCTGCGCAATACTAAGGAGGTCACTGTAGTCCTGACATTGTCCTAGGGCACTGGGACAGGAATAAAAAAAAGAGAATTCGAGAAGCGTACACAGAAATAAAAATACTAATTTGCTTAGGGATTCTGCTGTTAATGGTGGTCAGCAAGAAGCAACCCCCCCCCCAAAAAAAACAACCAAATTTTATGTAAAAAAAATTGACGTGTGACCAGATCTGTAGGGAGGGAACCAGATCACAGCTATATTTTACTAATTGCATAGAAAATGTCGCGTTTTATTCCAATAAAGTTATTCTGATCCTAATGAAAAGAAGCCTTACACACCGCACATTATTGCTGTGGAGCACTGATACGCTCATACACCTCACATTACTGTGAACTTGATTGCTGTGGAGCTCTGATATGCGCATACACACCGCACATTACTGTGGAGTGCTATGATACGCTCACACACACCGCACTTTACTGTGAGCTTTATTTCTGTGAAGCTCTGATATGCTCATACACACTGCAAATTGCTTTGAGCTTGATTGCTGTGGAGCTCTGTGATATAGTAATGTGCAGTGTGAGCATATCACAGAGCTCCACAGCAATCAAACTTGCGCTCATACACAATGCATATTACTGTAAGTTTGATTGCTGTGGAGCTCTGTGATATGCTCATACACACTGCACATTACTGTGAGTTTATTCCTGCGGAGCTCTGTGATATGCTCATACACACTGCACATTGCTGTGGCGCTCTGATATGCTCATACACTGCACCTTATTGTGAGTTTTATTGCTGTGGAGCTCTGTGATACGCTCATACACACTGCACATTACTGTGTTGTTGTGGCGTTCTGATATGCTCATACACAATGCACATTACTGAGTGTTTTATTGCTGTGGAGCTCTGATATGCTCATACACACTGCAACAGAGAAAATAATGTCTAAACCGTTGCTATCAATCCAGCAGCTATGTTATCAAAGCTTGCGTAACCTCCTCTGCCAGAAAACAAATATTTAATGCAGCTGTAAGAATGTAAATGTGTTTTTTGAAGTGAATCGAAACGAACCCGCTATTGTAATTCGGTTTAAGTGCATGAAAATGCCATGGAAATTTTAGATAAACCTCCTTTTTAAAAGCACTCGCCCTCTATCATGCGGGTAGCAAATATTTATGGTGCCCGTGATGAGCTGTGGACCGATCTGGAAATTATACCCTGGTGATGGAGGAATCCTGCGGTGAGATGGGTTAATTACCGTGGTGCAGTCAGAGCCTGACAGTGAGAATAATGGGGAAGTCGGGAGGCAGCCAGGCTGACGAGAGCATGGCAGCGCCTGTTTTGCAGGGGGATGGATGGAAAATAAAAAGTCACTCCCGCTGTATTTTGCTTTTATCGCCTACTGGAATTTACTCACAATGCTTTCACAGCTTCTGGGTTAACTCTGATTGTTTGTCATTGGGTGGGGGGGGCCATTTTTGTGTGCACATTTAATGCCATGAGCAGACAAGACGTGTGCATTGCATATCCCCCACATGCAGTTTAATGGTGTATACATGTACCTGTGATGCCTCTTTTTGTGGTTTGCTTTACTTGCCTTTCAAGTGTCCCTATTTAATATGGATAGTTCCTGTTTTGTCCCCATTACCTCTTTTCTCCAACGATGTCCCTTTGTAGGTGCTCCCCCCTTATAATTGGGGTGTAGGAGTGTCTAAGGGCCCCTTCATGGGGCCTATTACACTCTTCGCGCATAAATGTGCGCGTGCGCAAAAACGCCTTAACGAGAGGGGAAAAACCCTTTGCGCTGAACATCGTTTTACGACGTTTGCACACAAAACGCGCGTTAACGTCTAACGCGAGTTACCCTGCGTGAACACTGCGCGAGTGAAAGTTTGTGCGCGCATCCCATACTTAACATTGTGAGCGCAAATGCGTTCGTGCGCTGGTACGCGGATGGTATTACAATCGATGCACAAATTTTTACGAACGAAGTTTGCGCGCATAATTTTAACGTCTTTGAAAATCTGGTGGTAACGGCAAATCTGAACGTTCTGGCCGAAACCAAATACACCAGCACGAAAAAAAAAATACAGCAAAGTATAGTTACACATTCTACACATACCCAAACAATAAAATGGAGAAGTTGTGCGTGTTTTTATTATTGCTGCAGCATATATACGCAGATTGATTTTGACAGGCGCAAAAACTGAACGGGAGACGATTGTGGTTCTTAATTCTGATTGGCCGAATCGTGTGAAAAAACAGTCTGCCCACCGATTTCTGCGCGCAACGTTAATTTGCATGCGTTTTCGTGCGGATCTTTTACGCGCGATATCGGACGGATGAAAAAAAATGTACTCGGATCGTAATACCAGCTTTAATTTACGCGCGTTAACGTTTAACGCTGCGCGAGCGGTTTTGCTCAGGGAATGTAATAGAGCCCCATATATTTAGAATGTCTTGGCTTCTTCTTTTTTTTTTTTTTTTTTTTTGGCGCTCCTTGAAATAATCGGGGTGTGCAGGTGTATTTTTAGGGTCACCTTCATATATTTGTGGTTCGCTGGTGGATTTCTAGGGGCTCAATGTTATATTCTGTATGTGCAGGTGTCGTTTTTTAGGGCTCCTTCATATATATATATATATTCAGGGGCGTGGGTGATTTTTTTTTTTTGTTTTTGTTTTTTTGGGGCTCCTCCCTATATTTGGGTTGTGTGGTTGTCATTTTAGGGACTCCTTCATATTTGTTGGCGCTGCAATGGGAAAAAACACATGCATTTTGTGAAGAGGTCCTATATTCTGTGTGTATAAATTGCAATTTAATACAGGTTTAGCACATACCTTGTACATTTGTAATTTTGAAACCACTTAAAGGGACGCTACCACTTACATAACCTGTAACTAGTTTACTTGTGCATTACAAAGTTACCTTATAAAACACATTATAAGAACACACAATACTGTTTTTTTCTTCTGTAATTTATGTAGAAAGGAAAAATAAAATTGGTTTTTATCTCCCTACCATTTTGCTATTTTTTTTTTCCCCACGGGGCAAAGTTTACCAAAGGGGTTTCTTTATATTTGTGGTTTATCCGATCTACATTATTTACTAGTTTAACCTCCCTGTACCGTATTCCTGAGTGTGACTCGGGGTTAAATTTCGCTACCGCGATCAGTAACCCCGAGCCACACTCGGGCTGGATGCATACTCACAGCATCCTTCGCTCCCTGTCCGTCACCGCAGTGTGATCGCGGCAGCCGGCGACTTTGCTTCCTGGTTCCGCTCCCGGCGAGCCACACGACGCAGGGGGGCGGGACCAGGCGGCAAATTCAAAGAGTGGAAAAAAAAAATATTACAGTAAAAAAAAATGTTTCAGTAAACTTTGCTGTGTAGTGGGTGCTGGGATTCCTGTCCAGATGTACACTCATTTGCCAAATTAATACAGGGCACGGGGTACCAATAAAAGAGTATTCTCAAAGCAGCTTTACAGAAATAAAAGGCGAATAAAAATCCTTTCTAAAATGTAATCAGGCTTTGCAATACAAGTTTCGCTGGTGCTTGCCCAGATCCACCAGCGAAACCTGTATTGCAAAGCCTTATTACGTTTTACAAATAATTTTTATTCGCCTTTAATTTCTGTAAAGCTGCTTTGAGAATACTTTTTTTTTGGTACCCCGTGCCCTGTATTACTTTGGCAAAGGATTGCACATCTGGACAGGAATCCCAGCACCCAGAGGAAAGAGGCATGTTTTTGGTTAGATTATTTTATTGAATATAATTTATTTTGGATAATTATTTTTGGGATAATAAATTATTTCGTGTTTCAAACCTTTTCTGACTGCGTGTGTTTACTAGACTCTTGCTTGCACGGATTTCAGTGAGTTATTCCTACAGAATACAGGCTTACTATATAAAACAACACATTTCCTATCCAGAAAAATTGAAACTCTTTTAGACACTAAATTTTGAAAAAATTAGACCGCCAGGGAGGTTAATGAGGTGGAGGAGGGATCCTTTAGATACGGCTGCAGGGGGCCATTGTTCTTTAGGTCAATCGAGATAAGAGATGGCAGCTGAATGATAGACAGGGAGCTAAAAAGACTTCTATCCCCTGGTGATGTCCTTTGAATACATCCCACACAATACAATGATGTGAGTCGGTGACTGACCCATTCACTCCATTCTATGACCAAAGCTACGCAGTGAGGAGCAAGTGATGGAAAGATACTGTTGGGGGGGGGGGGCAGTTTACAACACAAAATATCACACAATGGATGCACCCAGTGACACATATAGAGGAAAATATCACACCATGGATGCACCCAGTGACACATATGGAAGAATTTTTTTTTCTTAACTAAACATTCAAGAGAAAAACAAAGCACATGTAAGATATCAGCAACATCAAATAAACACAATAAGGACATTTAATTTTTGGTGCTATTGGCCCTTTTAAAAGTATCAGGGTTATTCAGAGAGAGGTGAAAAGGAGAATGACTGAAGAATGGAAAATTCTAGGTCAAAATAGCCGATTTGGAAACAGATAAATGGGAGAATTTTTCAAGTTTGGCTATTTTGACCTAGAATTTTCCATTCTCCAGCCATTCTTCAGCTTTTCACCTCTCTCTGAATAACCCTGTATGTTTCTTTCCAAAATGTACTGTCGCCATCGAGCATAGCTCTCTCTCTAGCTCTGGGGAACCACATGTAATTTCTTGTTCCTTTCTAAAATTATCTTTTATCATAACCACCGTACACCCTCCACCCCATGCTTATCATTACACCTCTAAGCTTACCACTTCCTTAGATCGGATACGTTGTGACAGCTGTACAATAAAAGCAGAGCCGTGCAGCTTTTCCGACACACACTGTTGGCCCCTTTTGTGTTGCCCCAGGGTGTGCAGCGAGGAGTTTCTGCAGGGTCGTCGCACCTTAACGAGCATCATACGCAATGTAAATATGGTTTTAATTTCACGATAGATGGCGTTATTGCGAGCCTTTCGTCCTCACCCTCGTTTTGTCCAGCTGATTTAGCAATTTGACTTGTAAGGAAAGATTTTTTTAAAGTTTCCAACCCCCTGAGGACTTTAATGCAATTCTTTTTCAGTGACAAAAATGTGTGGCGCTGCATATGCTAAATACGCTTTACGTTCTGCCCCCCTTCCCTCCCTTACATATTGGCTTGGGTGCACAAGTGTTGGGACGTGACCATGTCATAAAATGTCTTTGCTGATTACGGACTTAAAGTACCCCTGTGTCCTGAGATGTTTTGTCTTTTAAATCATTATGAATCAATAACACAAAGGCACTGAGACTATTTACGTAGCCAAGCTGTAGTAGGTTTGGCCGTAATTGGGCCTGAAACACTGTCGGGATATCCCATGTGGAGGCAGCCATCTTGGAATGATATCACAGCTTGCAAATCCCCAGGAACACAGATCATGTGACATCGGCAGCCAAGTGGATCCCGTCCTGGGCAGGAAACAGAAATCTGGTGGTTCTCCATACACTATGTAAACACAAAGGGCTCTATTACATTCTTCACACAAAAACGCACGCAGAACGCGTGAATTTTTGCGCGCAGCATTTTCAAATTTTGCACGTAGATTGTAATACCATCCGCGTACCAGCGCACAAACGCATTTGTGCTCACAATGTTAAGTATAGGACGCGCGCAGTACATTACGCTCGCGCAGGGTTCGCGCAGGTTCACCCGCGGTAGACGTTAACGTGCATTTTTTGCACGGACATTGTAATACGATGTTCAGCGCAAAGGGTTTTGCCCCTCGCGTTAATGCGTTTTTGCGCACGCGTTAATGTTCGCGCCAAGAATGTAATAGAGCCCAAAACTAGGGATGCACAGATACCGATTCTAGTATCAGTCCCGATACTGCCGTTTGCATGAGTACTTAGTACTCGTGCAAATGGCCCGATACACCCCCCCTCCATACCGGAAGCCAGCGCTGGGCCGGCTTGCCAGTATCCGCGGGGCTGGGGAAGCTGGCCGCGTGCATGAAAAGCACTCGGCCAGCGTTCCCCTCCAGCGGGCTGCAATACTCACCCCTTCTGAAGGTCCGGTTGCACGGCTGTGGCGCGATCACGTGGCCGCCGGGCGCTTCTGTGACGCTGCCTCTCGACTGTTTTTAAAGGGCCAGTACCACCAAAAAACAAAATGTCCTTATTGTGTTTATTTGATGTTGCTGATATCTTACATGTGTTTTGTTTTTATTTTTACTCTTAAAATATTTTATTCTGTCATTGTGTGATATTTTCCTCTGTCAATGGGTGCATCCATTGTGTGATATTTTCCTCTGTCACTGGGTGCATCCATTGTGTGATATATTCCTCTGTCACTGGGTGCATCCATTGTGTGATATATTCCTGTATATGTGTCACTGGGTGCATCCATTGTGTGATATATTCCTGTATATGTGTCACTGGGCGTATCCATTGTGTGATATATTCCTGTATATGTGTCACTGGGTGCATCCATTGTGTGATATTTTCCTCTGTAAATGGGTGCATCCATTGTGTGATATTTTCCTCTGTCACTGGGTGCATTCATTGTGTGATATATTCCTGTATATGTGTCACTGGGCGCATCCATTGTGTGATATTTTCCTGTATATGTGTCACTGGGCGTATCCATTGTGTGATATTTTCCGCTGTGTCACTGGGCGCATCCATTGTGTGATATTTTGTGTTGTAAACGGCCCCCCCTCCCACAGTATCTTTCCATCACTTCTCACTGTGTGGCTTTGGCCATAGAATGGAGTGAATGGATCGGTCACCGACTCACATCATTGTATTGTGTGGGATGTATTCAAAGGACACCACCAGGGTGTAGATTAGAAGCCTTTTAAGCTCCCCGTCTCGTTTCATTCAGCTGCCATCTCTGGTCTCAGCCTGGGGAACAGTAGACCTCTTGCAGCCTTATCTAAACATTCCGTCCTCCACCTCACTAACTGTTAAATACTGTATGAGATCAAGCACAGCAGTAACGTAAAACACTTGCACAGATTTTGTTAAACGTCGCATATGGGAAAAGTCCAGAAAATTGGAACGGGAGATAAAAACGTAACTTTATTTTCGCTTTATACATGCAATTCAAAACAGAAAAACCAGCAGCTTATGTTTTCTAAGAGTATTTTATTTGTGTTGCACAAGTAATCTAGCTTATGTAGTTGGTAGCGTTCCTTTAAAATGGAATAATTGCCATGGAAATGTGTGGGACGACCCTGCTGGCTGCTCCCCATTGAGAATTGCACCCCAGAATATATACACAGGGTTATTTTTCAATGTTGAGGTGTTCATGGTTCTCTGCTCTCCTGAAGGTGCTGCACTTGCTCCTCCTTGCAGACCTCCGGTGCCTCATCCAGTTGTCCCCAAAGCAACCACTGGTAATTTGCTGGTTTTACTGCAATAACGAGTGGCAAATGGCGGCACGGTCGCCGTTTTTTCGACCTGCTAATTATAGCCTCGACTTCTGCCTCTGTCAGATGGTCTTACACGTCAAGGACAGTCTTTTGCTTTCAAGGTCATGGTGCTCATCCCAGCAACCGTGAAGCAGCTGGCCATATATTGGCGTCCGGCCATCAAAACGTGATTTAGTTTCATTGTTTAAGAGGACAATTCCTCATCGATCGGTCGTGGGGTGACCTGCTGATCCAGTCAGCTCGCAGGATGAGCGGCTCTTGGTCCTCCACATTGGATGCTGGATGGATGATAGATGCCGCCTGGTAAACAGAAAGCCGCCCAAGGCACCTTGCTCATGACCAAGCGAAAAATGAACCTTGGAGCAGCCGCAATCACCGTGCATGACGACAGCTTTTCCAAGAGCGATCCGATAATTGAACTGTACCATGGTTGTCCTCCGTCATCACCTCAACCACAAACGTTCTAATATCCGGGGGAAATCCCATCTATTAATGCAGCATTCGGCGTCTCGCAGGCCCTTTCGACTTGTCTTTTTAATATTTGGAAGGTGCGTTTTCTCCAGGGCCCCCATGGTACAGTTTCATTGTAAAACTTTCTCCGTCTACCCCCTTTTAGGAGAGCATTTAAAACCCAATATAAAGGTGAAATCTCCGCACTCTTCTTCCCGATGACTGTTTTTTTGAGCCTTTTACGTCGACAAATTGCTTTTAATTACTTATAATTGCATCATAATTCCTGTTTGAATGTTACCGGTGTCTGGGAGCCTTTTTGTGTGGCATTCTGCCGCCGCGCTGGCTGCCACGAGGTACGATGCGATTTCAGAGATGCACCAGACGTTATCTCGTGGTATGTGGTCGTTAACCCTTCCTGTCCTGGGTCTGTCGCTGTTCCTCTGTTCTCTGGGTTAGAGAGATAGTCGATGATTATATATATATTTTTTTTTCTTACAGGGTTATTCAAAGAGCTCCGAATTGTAGCTGAACAGAGAAATTCAGCGTACGGTTACCTTTCCTGGCCATTCGGCTATCCAGAGAGCAGGCAGTTTGCCAAATCCTGGCGAATTGCCTGCACATACGGTGCCTGTTCGAGGGCAGTGAAATCCCCATAGAGAAGCAATGCTTCGTCTATTCATAGAACAAAAACCAGCAGTGAAAAGTTGCCGAAATACCCTGCTGTTCTGTAGTTTCATTTATTCAGGCGAATCCCATAGGCTTCAATGTCAAAAATATTCCCGTTTTAATACAATATCTAATAAACCGTTCATTATAATATTCTGCAGCAAAAAGTCTTTATTTTATAGATTTTCTAGCATCTTTTAGCCATTTTTCGTTACTTTTTTGCAAATTATTTTCCTTTTTTTTTTTTGTTTTTTTCTGTAACAGCCCTTTTTATTATTCATTGGATTTTATATGTAAATCTCAGACATTTTCGCTCAGTTTCTTTGCAAACAGCGTTTCACTTTTCAAACATTCAAGCGTACTGTTTTTTTGGTTGGTTTTTTTTTCACTCCATTCGTCTGCGGTGTCGGCTTTTTCCGGCGGCTGCTCTGCGCTGTGATCGGCTCCTGCTCGGGTTTCTCCGGCGTGTTCGGCGGGGTCAACCCATTTTTTTGCGGATTTCGGTGTGCATTCGCCTGGGTTTTGCGGTGAGTGTTCGGCGGCTTTTCCCTGCACTACGACGACCCTGCGGTGCTTGCTGAATACACTGCAGGGTCGCCGAAATGAGATCGCCAAATGGCACCGAATTGAAGAGAACGAAAAGTCACCGAACGTGCGGTGACTTTTCGATTCTCTTTGAATAACCCTGATAGTTGTTGGACAACCCGGATTGATACTTTTTTTTGAGAGGGGGGGGGGGGTTGTCAAACACCTTCTGCAAACCATTGGTTGTATTTTTATCTACTACATCTTGTATCTGCTGTTGATCCAAACCGTTGTATTCTTAATGCGGGAGTCCTGCTCTTGCCATTGTATGTGCGGTTTAAGACAGTATCCTTAAACCTGGACATTTCTGGTGGATTTATTTAGTAATCGGGTACTTTCCAGGAAGTTCAGCGTAAATAGTGCATTTTAGGCTGAAGTAGCTGAATCTGGACATTCTTCCAACTTGGCTGTTCATTCAGCTTTTTTTCTTTTTTCTCCTAGAATTTCTTTTGCCTAAAATGTATAATTCCCCACTTTTTGAATAAACCAATGAAATAGATGTGGATATTGTGTCCCAATAGCATGGAATTGGTCATTACAACTGGAGCATGTGAGGAACACCCCAATCGAGCACATGATCCACGGGGAGGGAAGGTCAGAAAAAAAGTTATTGTGCAGGTTTTAAAAATAAACACATTACGTTATTGTAGGTTTTTGAGCCTAAAACAATACAGTTTCACTGGGTGAAATGAATATAAACCACACAGAATCATGCCTTCTGTTCATGGTCTTCTCCACCCAGGAGCACAACATCCCTTCATGGACAGATCTACTAGCCTGTAGGCCAGGTGTCTGCAACCTTAGCCCTCCAGATGTTTTGGAGTCAAATCTCCCATGATGCTCTCCTGGAGGGCCAAGGTTATAGACCCCTACTTTAGGCCATAATCAGTGTGGTTGGGCTGGCGGTCGCCTTGGTAAACGTGTGTATGTGAATGCAGGAATATGTTTGTGTGGAATGTCCTCACAAAGGTGAAAGCAGAGCTGAAGGCCCCCAGTTTGTATGAGACCTTGGGCATCGACCAATTTCAATTCTTTTAGGGGAACCTCTGTAGCCGAGACGAGTGGTAGTACATTACCATGAGTTTCTTGGAGGAACACCACATTCTACCCTCACCTAGCGTGTCACCCCTCACCTCTTGGATCGTAAGCTCTCGGCAGAGTCCTCTCTCCTACTATTCTGTGTGTTTAACTTGTTTCTATAGTGCAGGAGGGGTGGGGTCGCGCCTATTCCCCGAAGGGTTGGCTGCAACCACCAAATGCATCCAGCTCAACATGTGTAGAACATAACAAAGAAAAAAAGTAATCTGCGCTTACTCCAATTATACCGTCTGACACTAAACACAATTAGAGGTTTGGTTTCTTATTAATGGCCATTTCTATGTTATTCTGTTTCACCCATTGGGCACCGCTACGGAGCTTGTTAGCGCTTTATAAATACTTGTAACTGTAACTGCATTAGGATTAAATCAAAACTGGTGGTAACGCAGAATTTGTTTGTTTTTTTTGAACAGCCACACTCCAGGATGGGAATTTACACTGGTTTGTGGTGGTGGCAGGCATATAACCCCTTCCTCTTTCATTGTGGCCCTTGAGGGCAATAAGTTGCTGTGTGACAGTTGCTACAACCAAGAATAAAACAAATAGGTTGTACTCCTTCTTTGGAAGGGAATCGTTGAAGCAAAAAGGATTTCCTCCACCAATTGCCAAGAATTTTAATGGAACTTAAGCTCAGGTGATGTTTCACTTGTGCAGGGTCTTTCGTGTCAGACGAGGGTAACGAATTTGATGGATGGTTAATTGTGGAGTCATCCAAGTTTTGTCCGATACAGGAGAATGTAACCTTGTCATTTTTTGGGGCACTCTACGTATTCATTTATAAAGTATTTTAGAACGAATGATACATTGAGATTTCTCTCGTTTTGAAGTATGGGTTCAAGAACATTGAAGTGTTACAGAAATACAAAGTAATAAAATACAAGATATTAAAAACAAAACACAAATACAGATAAACCCAGAAAATAAATATGTAGGAAATATAGTCACTGTGTTACATGTTTACAGGTGCATTCTGTATATATAGTCACTGTGTTACATGTTTACAGGTGCATTCTGTATATATAGTCACTGTGTTACATGTTTACAGGTGCATTCTGTATATATAACCACTATGTTACAGGTTTACAGGTGCATTCTGTATATAGTCACGGTGTTACATGTTTACAGGTGCATTCTGTATATATAGTCACTATGTTACAGGTTTACAGGTGCAGTCTGTATATAGTCACTGTGTTACATGTTTACAGGTGTATTCTGTATATAGTCACTGTGTTACATGTTTACAGGTGTATTCTGTATATAGTCACTGTGTTACATGTTTACAGGTGCATTCTGTATATAGTCACTATGTTACATGTTTACAGGTGTATTCTGTATATAGTCACTGTGTTACATGTTTACAGGTGCATTCTGTATATAGTCACTGTTACATGTTTACAGGTGCATTCTGTATATAGTCACGGTGTTACATGTTTACAGGTGCATTCTGTATATATAGTCACTATGTTACATGTTTACAGGTGCAGTCTGTATATAGTCACTGTGTTACATGTTTACAGGTGTATTCTGTATATAGTCACTGTGTTACATTTACAGGTGCATTCTGTATATAGTCACTATGTTACATGTTTACAGGTGTATTCTGTAATAGTCACTGTTAATGTTTACAGGTGCATTCTGTATATGTCACTGTTACATGTTTACAGGTGCATTCTGTATATAGTCACTGTTACATGTTTACAGGTGCATTCTGTATATATAGTCACTATGTTACATGTTTACAGGTGCATTCTGTATATATAGTCACTATGTTACATGTTTACAGGTACATTCTGTATTTAGGTATGTTAATAGGAAGCTCTTGAGTGACTTTAGACTGGGGGAAGATTTGATGGTGTCTGGGAGGTTATTCCATAATTGCGGGGTTCTGTAGGAAAATGAGGATCGAGCCACTGTCTTTTTGTATTCTGGTATTGCAAGTAAGGTGCAGGTCCTGGATCGGAGGTTATCGGATGAGGGAGCTGCTGGGGAAGCAGTCTATTCAGGTAGGGTGGCAGCTTCCCGGAAAAGCTCTTAAACACCAGGTTGGAAAGGTGAAGGGTGCGTCTGGATTCCAGCGTCGGCCAGTTTAGCCCTTTTATCATGTCACAATGGTGGGTCATGTAGTTACATTGTATAACTCATTTTGCTGCTTTGTGCTACAATGTAAGTTTCTGAAGGTGTGTTTGCCGGGCAGGTACATACCCTACATATCCGTATTCAATAGCTGGCATAAGCGTTTGTTGTACAATCTACTTTCTTACCGCGGGGCTCAGGCAAGATTTGTTTCTGTACAGGGCACCTAGTTTGGATGCGTTTTTAAAAAAATTATATGGGGCCAAAAGATAGATTTTGGTCTAACCACATATATAGATATTTGAGAGAACTGACTGTGGTCACTTAAGAGACTTTAGCGCGGTCCATCCCTTTTTAGCCAGAGTAGCCATTGTTGAAGAGGTGAAAGATAATGTGACTGAGACACAAAGTGGTGTGACAGTCTATCGAGGAAACCCTGACTGTAGGACTGGTATCAAAGCTGGCAGTTTTGTCATCTACGCTGGGCATTGGACTCATGAATTGTTAGGTTTTTTCTCTTGCTCGTCGGTCGGTTGGTTGATGGGTTATTGCTTTGGACCCAATTTGGTTGTTGAATTCCCATGCTTTTTCGCATCTCTCTGCTGCTCTACCACCATTGGCAGCCAGCAAGCATTTTCCGTTCTCTGATCAATAACCAGATGAGTTGACCATCATGACACCATTGGTTCTACTGGGATTTAGGAAGCTTTTTGGGATACTATAGCCACCAACATTTAAGTGGGAAGGGTGGCTAGAGTTTCGTGCCCCGTCAGACCTTCAACATGAAGGTCGGTCAGTTGGCTGCCACAAAACGAGTTAGGATTGTTTCACCGTGCCTTGGCCAGCAGGAAAAATGCCGGAAACGGGCTTGGGATATATGGCGTATTTCAAAATGTTGCTGTGCTAGTTTAGTAACCCTTTTTAAACCATGCGCCTTTTATCTGGATCCCTCTAAAGGGGTCAACGTCGTAGCGTATCGTGGTCTCACTAGCTCTCCCTCGCTGTATTCTTTGTTGCCATCGAACACCAGCTCTATCATTAACGCTGCATCTCAGGTGACTGGAACGTTGCTGCTTCTTTTTTTCCCCTCTCTCCCTTTTCTCCTCCTAATTTCACGCATGGCCTGTCAACTTAATCCAGAACTAATTAATTCTTGAGCCGTCCTAATATTACGACACCGCTGCTGCTACAAGCCTCTGCGAAAAACGATTTGTCAGGAGTACCGAATCCTCCTGGCTTCGTTTTTTTATTTCTTTTTCTTTTTTCAGACGATTGGGACTTGGATTTAATTGGCTCTATGTATTCACCCCTTCCATGCTCATGGCCGGTAATGGCAGAGTGTTAGATATGAACACGGAAAATCAATATTGCCATGCCTGCAGACAGTAAATCCATTTTGATACATGTAAGGGGTTATTCGGTAAGCGGTGAATTGGTCAAGGTTTGCAATGAAGGCTGAAATTGCTGAATTTCTTAAACTTTTAGCAAATTCGCAATTCCTGCACCTCCACTCTTCTGTCCTAAAACATTCCGATTTTCTGTCAGTTTGGTGAACGCTGCCATGAAGTCCCCGTAATATCATAAATCGTTGTTTGTGTCCTATCTATGTGATTTTGGTTCACTTCTAGGGTCCCCCCCCGATGGGCTTTTTTACTCGTATTTAGCCACGTTAATTTATTATTATGGAAACATAGCAGCACGTGAAGACCTATCCACAGCCATAGCGTGTGTGTGTGTGTGTGTGTGTCCAAATTTATGCAAATTGGAACCTTTTAAAATCTGGAAAATCAAATTTTTTTGGGTGATTGAATCGCATCACACTGTCATAGAATTATTTTTTTTCCTTCTAATGTTTGGCTTTCAAAAACAAATTATATATATATATATATATATATATATATAATTAAATTTATCCGTAAAATCCGCAGCTTTTCCTGGATATCCAACCTTCACCTAACTTTTTTGAGGGGGGGGGGGGCTACAAATATTAAGTCAATGCATTGTGGGTAGTGTATTTGCACCACCACCCACAGAGGCCCGGTTTACCGGGGAGGAAGAGGAGGTACCTGCAGCGGCCCCCTTTTTGCGCTCGGTGGGATAGATTTACATAAAGGCCTCGTGAGCGTCGCGGCACAGAAATATAACTCAACATAACACTTTATGAAGTGTCAGTGACGCTTGTGATTTGCAAATGGTGTTAAGGAGCAGAGCAGCGTTTTACAATGAACATAAGAATCCTATTAGCACCTTTTTGTGGGAGTGTCGGACCGGCTGATTTTTTTTCTCCTCACAAGGCTGTTGCCTTATTACATAACATTACCTTTTAATTTTAGTTATTTCCGTTGCACTGAAACTGTACATGCCTGTGTATATGTCAAAATGTGTTTAAAAACACCTAGATAACTCCATAAGCAGTGTTAAAAATGAGAACTGTGTGTTTACAAATGTATCCACATACACTCTCTTATACAGTGTATACACGCACTCACACACTGATGTAGTTGCTTTTGTTTATTAAGTGATGTCCTCCGTTACCTGATCGTTGTGTTTAGCAGTCTTTTTAGGATCGGGTAACTACTTGTTGCCTTCGAGGAGGCATGTGAACCAAGGATCACCTGACCAGACCGTGGGGTTGGATTTTGTTTCTAATCAGACTGACACTTCAAGGTGCCCTTTTAATACAAACCTCTTAATAAATCCCCAGTATGGTAAAAGATGCATTTCAGCATTTGAAAATAATGTACTTCAAGGACTTAATCCTATTTATTTGGCAGCTGTCAGCATACCGCAGACTCTGCTCCCCCTATTCCTTGCTCACAGTAGGGGGTGGGAGTTTCTGCTGGTTTGCCTTTTGGGAAGAGGATTGATACCAGGTTAGTGACGAGGCAGGAAGGCAGAACGCTCAGCAGTTTTGTTCTTCAGCTACATATGTAAAGAGTTTTAAAGGGATGCTCTATTAAAAATGAAATGATTTGGCAGATGCTGCTGACAGCTTCTGCCCCATTATTTATTTTTTGGACTGATTTTACTCACCTTTTCTCCCTCGCCGGGTGCTGCTCTCCTCTTTGGCTCCGGAACCCAGAAGTCCCTGCAGCTATCTAACGCAATTTCGCTCCTTTTCAACTCGCGTAGTTTAGGAATTGCAAGTTGCGCAATGCTGCGGGACTTGCGCACTTTACTTATGCGAGTTCCATAGCGCCTGTGCAGAGTGATGGGTCAGAGCTGCACATGCATGCGCAGAACAGAACGATCGCTGCCTCTCTGAGAACGCTCACTTATGTGTGCGGTCTCACAGGGTTATGTCGGCACGATCTCTGCTTGCTGATGTCACTAGTGACCGATCTGGGAAATTCTATCTTCCGGCCGCTGGTGACACTGAGTTGAGTGGAGGAAGGTCCTCCGTTTCACAAAACGTTTGCACCAGATCGGCACTTTGTATCTGTACTGTACAGGGATTTACACTCATTATAACCCCCTGAATTTTATCCCTGTACAGCAGCGACTGACCCCACAACTCTCCCTGTATTCTGCCAAATCTCTGGCTGCTGGAATGCTGCAGTAAAGTTTGAGCTTTTTGTTACAGTGAGGGTGGGTGCTGCTCCTTGCACCTTTTACAATACCGGAGTGAGCTAGCACTGAAATTTCATTTCTCCCCATGGATAAACTAATATATGCTAATTTTCATTGTTACATTGCAAAACAGTGCCTACACTAGGCTTAGTAGTGAACAGGTGTACATTTGTTTCACACAGAGTTGTGTGTGTTATAAAATGATCGCTCTTTTCTAGACCACAGATGCAGTAATTAATAAAAAATGGATACAATTGCCAAAACAATCGTACTAGCTTTTTTTCCCCCTTGCTTCGAAGAAGTCAAAGTGACGAGATAATTCTATTTACGCGTCAAACACACGTGGCGAAAATCTCGCTGCTCCGTCCTGACCGCGCATCAATCCTGCTCCTTTCCCGTATCAAATACTGCATTCCATTAGACAGCTCCGCTGATGGAGGCAGACAGACCGTGTCACCAGAAAAAAATATATAAAGTCAGCCCCCTTTCCTTTATTCATCCCTGCAAGCGGCACGTAATTAAGGGAATCTGCAATGAGGAAAGGCGCTTTGAATCCCCTGCTCCGCACATATTTATTCTGAAATAAAAAGTGACAAGTGCGCTCGGCCCCCGCCTCCCTTTTTTTTCCCGTTTTTTTTCTTCCCTGTAAAAAAAGAAAAAGAAAAAAAAGCTTCTTTCCGCAAATTGATGGAAAGATGAAAGCGGTCACTCTGCTTTATCACCCATGCTTTGTGAACTTTTGTCATCTCCGTATGTGCGTTTATGGCGATCATGCAAGTTGTATTTGCATTTTTGTATCCGTGCAGTGTTATCTGGGCGCAAACGTCGGCGGTACGGCTGCTCTGGGACGCGCTTATCAGCTTTTCTCGCAGCCGTGTCTATTCTTTTTGGTTATTGATACAGAATCACAGTCAACAACCAGTAGAATGTAAGGGTTCCATGGGCGCCCCACCGTTTTTTCACAGCAGGAATCAGACTGGTTCTGGGAGTCAATGAAGTCAGCGTTGTCCTTGCAAGAGGTACGGCCTCGCAGTTGGTGGTCGGCACTTTGGAGTTGGTCAGGTTATAGCGGACTTGTTAAAGATTTTCTGCATTAAGGCGCCGTTGCATGTGTTGGAACTATAGAACCTTTTCTGTAAATTTTTGTTTTACCCACCCGCCGGCACACATGCGGGTTTCCATACCTGTAACAGCGAGGAAGCCGCTGCTTCTATCAGCTGCCAAACTTTGCAATGGCTTTTGGGGTTTTCAGGTGGCGATCTACTTGCAGGAACTCGCAGCTCCATTATCATTACAGCTTCCAGCCTTGAGGGGTTATTCCACCAGCGCCGATGTTTCACAAAACTAAAATCCAAACAGCAGCAGCGGAAACTTCACTATCAAGCATCTCCTGCTGCTTGGAGTTCTCTTTTGTGGAAAAAAAAAACCCATTGTCTCTTGGCGTTAGAACTAGAGTCGGTGTTTGCAAAATCGGCTTTGCAATACAAATGCTGGCGTTTCACAAAACAGCAGGGGAAGCTTCCCCTCTTTCTGTTTGGATTTTGCGCTTGTGAAACATTGGTGTTTGTTGGAAGGATTGTCGCTGCTGTTTGCCACTCCCACAAACCCCAGCGTTTGCTGTTTAACCCCCTATCCAGTGTTTCTCTGCCGTAGCCCCCGGGCCGCCGCTCCTGCCGTCGTCATTTAACGCATGAATTGAAAACCGTTTTAAAACTCACGTACATGCAAATTCAGCAAAGGGTTTTCAAGAATTCCGTTTTTAATCGCATTCTCCAAAAGTCACCAATGAGTCGGGTTTAATATAGAGCGATGCCTTCTACATTAATAAACAGCATGGCGTCACCGCATGTTAACTGGAGCAAGCAAATAGCACTCTCCTGTGTATCGGCACGTGTCTTGCCAAGTAATCCAAAGATGTTCCTCCTTTACCTCCAAAAGCCCACAATGCTGATTACACACACTTTGTCGTATTATGTCTGTTTTTGTTTAATGCTTATTTTTTAAAGTAACTCCCCCTTATATTAAAATGACAACATACTAGTTAAGTGGCCAAATTGCTTGTTTTATAGTTTATGGCAGAGATCGGCAACCTCGACCTTTCTAGATACTTTGGAAACAGATTTCACAGGAGACTCTGCCAAACCATTAGCTGAGCATCATGGGAGATGTAGTTCAAAAACCTCTGAGGGGCCAAGATCCGTGTTTTGATACAATCTGTGGGGGGGGGGATATTTATATAATGAAGTTTTGTTGTTTTCTAATTTTTATTTTTGTTTTGCTCACTTATTCCAGTTTTTAATTTCATTTTTACAGTTACTTCCGTAGCGCCGACAGATTCCGTGAAGCTTTACAATGGGGAAGCACAAACATGAGACATAATAATGATACATTAGGAACAGACGTCCCTGCCTGTAGGATAATTGTCCTGCTTAGGCTGGGGTCAGACCAGTGCACTTTTAACGTGCGTTCTGGCGCACATAATTACGGCCGTACTAGCAGCAGATGACGGGCAATGACGGCCAATATACGATGTACGGCCGCACAAAAGTCCGGCCGTGCAACGCAAGTGGAATTTGAACGCATTTTTCTGAGAACGCTGAACCGCTAGTACTGACGTACTGAGTGCGCAGCTGCGGCATAGCGGCGTGTGTGCGTGATTAGGAGATGTCAGACACTGCTAATGTCCAGCCTACATAACGTCCAGACGCAAAAAGAGTTTTATTGACGATCCGTACAAAATCACGCCCGAAAATGCGCGTCGTCTGACCGTTTTTGCGCATTCTGTGAAAAAATACGTCAATGCTTTCGGACGCACTTTTTCACGTTCGCGGGAAAAATGCTTTCGTCTGACTCTAGCCTAATACAGCACTTTATGCTAGTGGTCGGCCAGACATCCCGTGAGTTTACAATCTAAGGGACAGGGGTATGTGAAACAAAAGGGAGCAGGGGGTGTGTGTGGAGCTGGTGACCAGAAAGAAAAGAGCAGGGATTGCATGGGAAGGACCAGGAGCCTGGGCTTGAAAAGGTTAATTAGAAAGAAAAGTGGAAGTGGCTGAAAGGGAGAGCTATAAGTTTAGGCCTGGGACTGGGTGGGAGGGACTGCAGAGTGAAAATGTAGCTGCAGGAAAGAGTGTTGGCTTTGGATTGTGAGCTGTATGATGAGGGTTAAGGTGAGTGGGCTTTATATGAAAGGTATTTAGGACATGGAAAGGGATGGGGGAGCATTTGACAGTGAAAGTTTAACAAAAGCTGAGGGAAGAATTATTATTTTATTTTTTTACACTTACCGCTGCACAAACACAGGCCAACACATCTGTGCAAGAATTGGAGGAGGAAAAAAAGGCACAAAAATAACAAAGTTACGATTGGTAAATGTTTCAGGCTTCTCTGGTTCCAGTGTTTCCGCCAGTCGACTGGCTACGTGCGTCATGTTTAATCCTATGTCGCGCTTGCAGAGTGAAAAGCCCAAACACCTGGACCCGTCGGCTATGCTTGTGGTTTAGTTTTTGTGTACCAGTAGCTGGGGAAACAGCTATAATTATATTTTTACTCTTACAGTTTCCTTGTTCCTTTTTTAAATGTATTTTTTTATTTTTTTAAAATTTTATTATTTCTTGGGCAGGCAAAATTTTTCTATTTTTAATTTGTTTACTGGAATGGGCAACTGAGGCACAGGGGGCCTGACCAGTGGCGCCCCAAGATTTCTGATGGCAGCCTAGACTATCTGATTTGGCATTAACCCCTGGCATTGCCTGACTACCCTATTTTGGCATTAACCCCTGGCATTGCCTGACTACCCTATTTGGCATTTACACCAGGCATTGCCTGACTACCCTATTTGGCATTTACACCAGGCATTGCCTGACTACCCTATTTGGCATTTACACCAGGCATTGGCTGACTACCCTATTTGGCATTTATCCCTGGCATTGGCTGGCTACCCTATTTGGCATTTACCCCTTGTCATTGGCTGGCTACCCTATTTGGCATTAATCCCTGGCATTGGCTGACTACCCTATTCGGCTTTAACCCTTGGCTCTGTCTGCGTACTCGCTCCGATGTCTAATATCTGGTTCACGTTAACCAATCGTTCTAGTTTTCTTTGTGTTGTCTATTCTTTGTTTAGAAATCCGGCTGTCTAAAGACCGACAGTGAAGGTAGATTGTCTGCGTGCAGGGATTAGATGTCTATATAAACACCGTGTCAATGCCTACTGAATGGCCCACCAGTGAATACAAAATAGTAGACACTGCGCGCCATCCTGATTACCATTATTTCAGAACCAGATCATGGTCCTCCATAGAGAGTTGAGGAAAAAAGATTTCACCAATCGCACAGGGAAAAATTTGTCTTTGGAATGTTGTCTCAGCTTCTCTGCAAATCCTGCCCTTTTCCTTGTGTCTCCATGAGATACTCCTCTCCTCTATTAAAGGGACGCAGAGCGAGACTTGGATCTGAATCGAGGCGCCTGTGCGAGGCAGATGTGTTACAGTAGCGAGGAGATACAGTACTTCCTGCAGGAAGTGTTTGTGGTTAGACTGGTCGTGTCACAAGATGAGCCCAGTAAACAAAACACTATTCCATAGACACAGCTGTAGCAGAAAGTAAGATTCGACCCGATGCCGTATCTTATGACTCCAGCTCGTTTTGTCATTTGCAAGGTGAAGCGAAGGCTTTTTTCCCTCTGTTTCACAAAAAAGGAAATTTGGCTCCAGGCACTTACTATAAAGTGTCGCTTCTGGACTTGGAATGTGCGGAATCCTGTGACGCTGTAACATTGTGTTGCAAAACAACTCTGCAGTACCCTGCGATTCCGGCTTTAAAACCTTGAAATTGTGAACAACCTGTTGGAGGTGGATCCAAAACCTGGTTTTATAGCATTTTTTTTACTTTTGTCTATTTTTCCCCCTTTTAAGTACTATAGAGTGACATTGATTGAGAAAAGGAAATTAAAACGTTATGTGTGTTATACATAACACACACACACACACACACACTAACACACACACACACCCCCCCATCACCAGCTACCGTACCAGCCTGTTATGATCTGGGGTTGGTTAGGTTCGGCAACCTTTTTTTTTGAGAAAGGATTTTACCAGGAAGGATACATTGAGATTTCTCTCGTTTTCAAGTATGTCCTGGGTGGTGAGTATGTACCGTTAGGTGTCTTGCCCAAGGACACTTTACTGGAGAGGTGCTCTTGCTGGTATCGAACCCATGACTCCACAGGCTCTCTCCATGCAGAGCAGTGATGTTACTTCTACTTCACCCAGCCGGGGACTTCGTCCCCAAAAATGAGGTCATGTGACTCCCTGAATACACTGAGCACGACCTTCTCCATAAATGGTTTTTTTTTTTTCTTCCCTGATGGCACAGCGGGCATATTCCAAGATGGCAATGCCAGGATTCATCGGGCTCAAATTGTGCAATAGTGGTTGAGGGAGCATGAGACATCATTTTCACACATGGATTGGCCACCGCACAGTCCAGACCTTAACCCCATTGAGGTTAATCTTTGGGATAATGAGCTGGAGAAGACTTTACGCAGCGCCGCCACTCTCCCATCATCAATACAAGATCTTGGCCACAAATTAATGGCACCCTGGACGCCAATAAATGCTGTGACATTGCGTGAGCTTATCCAAACGACGCCACGGCGAATGCGCGCCGCAATCACAGTAAAAGGCGGCACAACCAATGTTTGGCCGGGCATTGTGTGTGTGTGTGTGTAAGAGCACTCTATGGACTAACTTTTCATGGTGCGTTTATATATGCAAATATAATATATACTTCTCTTCCTGTTTAAAACTAAACAATATATTGCTAAAAATAACACAAACGGTAATCTGTTACAGCAGTATAAAAGTGATGCAGTAGTCATGGAAACCAATGGTAGGTTTCTGCTGATAACCCAGGTTTCCATGGCAATTGCTCCTATTTTAGAACTTTGCAATGTCTCCCTTTCTCATGGCTTTTTTTAAATATTTTTTTTTACTTATTATTTTTTTTTTTATTTTTAATAAATGGATTCCTCCAGTAAATCTCTCTTTTCCTGGGACAGAGGGAAATGCATCTTTTAATATCATCACGTGGAACGGCTGGAGATCTTGCTTCCAATGCCCACGAGTCCATCATCCTCTCCTCGGCGTAGGCTGGAGACCCTGCCATGGAAAAAAAAAAAGCAATTAGTCAACCTGTCACCCTCCGCAGGTGCCCGTCTCGGCCCGGGAAAATTACAATGCTCTCCCGCTAGAGTGTTTGGCTGCTCCAATTCTCTGGCTCCGTGCGTCCCCCAGCGCGTGTTTGTGATAACTTCATTATCCAAATAATAACTGCTATTACAAATTAACGTTCTAATTGGGTCGTTAAATCCGCAGCGGCTTTGCCCGGCTCTCTGATGGTAATTGGACGCAATCCTGTTCGCCCGTCCCCTGTGTATCTGCATTACTACAGGTTCAGAGCTGCCTCCTGAATTCCGATCAGGGCTTTTCTCGCTCCCTTTTTTTTTTTTTTTTTTCCTCCCCCCCCCCCCCCATCCTTCCTCCCCATCAATCTGCAGTTCATTTGCCGAAAGAAATCTTCGCTCCTTCCGCTGACTATGAGATCGCTTTTTTTTGCAATTACACAGCAAGGCCTCTGCTTGTTTCAATTTCATTTAGTGGAGTGGAGGCATCTGCGCTCTGCGCCCCCCCCCGACCCCCTCCCTGGATCCTACGGCAATGCGCTTTTTCTCTGTCCTTTAAAAAAAAAAGTGCTGGAATGTCTTGTATGCCTTGTATGCCGGAGGGAGCGAGGAGGACATGACGCTCTCACACGGTCTACTATGGTCTGTTCAACAGAATTGCTGCAGTTCACACCTTCGTTTAACTGTCTGCAGCGGCAAATTGGATAGAGGATCACTAACCTGTCTATCTCCGTCCCCCCCCCAGCTGCCTTACCATCTCTTAGGCTGGCCGTCCACTGGCACTGTATTTGTGCGATCATCCGATAAGTCGTCCGACCAATCCCACAACATGCAGGTGAATCAGCCCTCTTCCACTGCATCCGACCACCATCGGACGACTTCAGACGATTTTTTGCGACTACAACAGACTAGCGATCTTACCCATTTCAATAGGATTTATCAGACGATGCCGGTACAAGTTTACATGAAAAAGATGAATTGTATAGTTAGACCACTGTGCCGCGGCAGGGAAATTGCCCCATGGAGAAATGAATAAGTGCGAATCCCGTAGGATTCAATGTAAAAAATAAATATATATATATATATATTTTATTTTTTTAAGTTTCTTTTTTAATGCTCAGCAAAGACTTTTTCCCCCCAGAATTTTTTTTAGGTATTCTGGATAAAAAAAAATTGGCAAAATTTTGGGTTCGATATTTTTTATTTTTTTATTTTTTTTGGGGGTGGCTTTTTCCTCTTTTTGAGCTGGCTGCATTTAGCGTTGCTGTCCCTGGTGCTGAAATCCATTTCAGCACCAGGGACAAGGGGGGTAATCCCCCCCCCCTTGCAGCCTTCGGCTAGGATTCCCCCCCCCCCCAACTACGGCTGTGTTGGACAGGGGCTGTTCTTGGTGCTGAAATTCCATTTCTCCGCTCCATAGACAAATTTTCTACTTTTTTTTTTCTTCTTTCCTGCAGCTTTTTTTTCCTCTTCTTTTTTTTTTTTTTTTTTCATTGGCCGACCTCTCCACCGGCCGATCTGGGTCATCCAGACGCTTCCAGTGGATGAACCCTAATCGGTCGCCCCACGATGGAGCCAGTGGACGGCCAGCCTTAGTCTCTTTGTCACGCCGGCGCTCTCCCTCTCTGCCTGCCTCGTCCGGCGCTCTCCCTCTCTGCCTGCCTCGTCCGGCGCTCTCCCTCTCTGCCTGCCTCGTCCGGCGCTCTCCCTCTCTGCCTGCCTCGTCCGGCGCTCTCCCTCTCTGCCTGCCTCGTCCGGCGCTCTCCCTCTCTGCCTGCCTCGTCCGGCGCTCTCCCTCTCTGCCTGCCTCGTCCGGCGCTCTCCTCTCTGCCTGCCTCGTCCGGCGCTCTCCCTCTCTGCCTGCCTCGTCCGGCGCTCTCCCTCTCTGCCTGCCTCGTCCGGCGCTCTCCCTCTCTGCCTGCCTCGTCCGGCGCTCTCCCTCTCTGCCTGCCTCGTCCGGCGCTCTCCCTCTCTGCCTGCCTCGTCCGGCGCTCTCCCTCTCTGCCTGCCTCGTCCGGCGCTCTCCCTCTCTGCCTGCCTCGTCCGGCGCTCTCCCTCTCTGCCTGCCTCGTCCGGCGCTCTCCCTCTCTGCCTGCCTCGTCCGGCGCTCTCCCTCTCTGCCTGCCTCGTCCGGCGCTCTCCCTCTCTGCCTGCCTCGTCCGGCGCTCTCCCTCTCTGCCTGCCTCGTCCGGCGCTCTCCCTCTCTGCCTGCCTCGTCCGGCGCTCTCCCTCTCTGCCTGCCTCGTCCGGCGCTCTCCCTCTCTGCCTGCCTCTTCTGTGTCTTTGTTCCTCTTGGTATTTTCCTTTTTTTTTATTTTATTTTTTCCTATCCATATTTTGAGGACTGTATTCTGTTCAGATGAAAGTTTGTTCCGGTTTGAATTTTTATCCTGCAATTGATGATGAAATCTAAAGTGCAGATGTGTTCCCAACCTCTGCCGCAAACGCATGTACATTGTTCCAACAGCCCCAGACAAAAATTGGTGAACCCCATGTACTGCGACACCGCTGTCTCTATCTGTTCACACGCTGTCACCCAGCAGATAAGTGTGTGGCATCCTGCGTTTATTAATCTTCAGCTGCACGAGTGCGGAATGCATTGTTACCAAGCGGAAAGAAACCTTTAAAAAAAAAAACTTTCCCTGGGTACGTTCAGATTCTAAAATAATAAAAAATATAGATTTAACATCAAAATGCTCAAATTGCCTTCTGCAAGTCATAACATATACCCGTATAACCTTTTATACTTATTGTATGTAGCCGTTTGACGTAGGGACCTTCATACCCCTCAAAAACACACAGAAGTGACCGAGTCGCCCTTATAACCTTTACCTGTTTTGATTCGTTTCCATTTCTTGTTTTTAACTTTGAGGCAGAATGAGTAAAACCTGAGAAATCCGAAACGTCAATATCTGAAACATCAGTGACATTGAAAACCTTGAATTTGTTTTTGTCCCAAAATCGAAGAATCTTAATAATAGGGAAAAAAATACACGTAGCAACATTGTATCATTCCTGGCCAAAAATACAAAATCCCTGGCCATAAATGATGTCTTCACCCCCAGTATATATGTATTTTAAAGATTTCATGCATACATGCAGTTAGACTTTTTATTTTGGGTTTGGGTATAGGATCCCCCCTCCTCCCGGCATCGCAGAGCTTTCCCGCTGCCTGATGTTGAGGGTGTATATAAGATATGGCTGTGACCTGCTGAAGCTGCCATAATTAATCTCCCGTGGTGTTCAGGTGAGGGCTCCGTGGCCGGTGGCTTTGTTGGGAGCCCCCGGGAAGCTGGGAGGTGCCAAGTTGGATTTATATTTAATGTCTTCTTCAATTATTAAACTTGAAAGGAAACCTCAAAGGATTGTAAGGAAGGGGGGGGGGTGAAACACAAAACTGTGTGCGGGCAGGGTGAGTGTCGACCTGCGGCAACTCTTCTTCTACAATAAAATGACACAAAACGCTGCAAAATGGCAATGAATTCATGGCACAGAAAGGAGCCTGAGGGCCTGCTAAAGAATACAGGCTTCTTGAAGGGCAGCGGGAGCTCCCGGTGCGAGGCGCTCAGTGTCTCGCATTACACCAGTCATTGTCTATCCCATCCGGTATTTACAGAGCACTCGCTTAATGTGTTCCCTGGCAGGATGATTAGGGCTATCTATGCCGATCGGAGCCTCTCGCTGACCTCTGTGTTCACGGCTCAGAAACACGGCCTGTTGACGCGGATTATTTAGGCCGATAAGCCCACAGGTATGATCGCTGACATACGTTTTGAAGCATTAAAACGTGTGCATTTACCGACGGCGTGCATGCTCGCCATTTTAAGCTGCTGCATTTGTTGCACGTTTCCAGGCTTTGTTGCACGTCAGGCGGCGTCTCAGCCAATCAGGATGCTCCCATAACATTCTTCAGCAGTGCTGTGGAGATAGGAGTTCTGTACAAACACTTGTATGGGCCGAGCAAAGTCACGC
Organism: Leptobrachium leishanense; assembly: GCA_009667805.1. Lineage (NCBI taxonomy): Eukaryota > Metazoa > Chordata > Amphibia > Anura > Megophryidae > Leptobrachium > Leptobrachium leishanense. Next base: position 146,361,741 of record CM019069.1, read on the forward strand.
TTCCTACTGTGACATCGTTGGGTTAGGAGGCGGGGCCTACCTGTGTGATTCCTATAAAGGCTATACTACATCAGATTTCGAGGTCAAGCCCTGCTCTGCAGGGGCTCGAGACGTTCAGTGACGCACTGGCCACTCAGCAGGGATCGTGTTTGTGTGCTTTTAGGACTGTTGGTGTTTAGGGTTTGTGTCATGACGGCAATTTAAAATCCAAGGGTATTATATAGAATGCCTTCATCAGGCCTGGTCGTAATCTGACCTGGTCATCCCTTTTATCGAAAAGCCTGGGAGAGGGGCGTAACGTGTATCACTGAAGAACCATGAATTGAGCATGGGTGTGTTTTTGTTTTTGTTGTTGTGTTTACATATAGACCTGTATTAAAATCTCTTCACCTCTCTCCCTTTCTCTGCAGTTTGCTGCTTTGTTGTGCACAAGCGCTGCCATGAATTCGTCACGTTCTCCTGCCCTGGCGCGGACAAGGGTCCCGCTTCCGATGTGAGTATTAGTATGTGACTTTAAACCTTTAACAAACACAACATGAGCAAAACATAAGGGTCCATTCACTAAGCACCGACATTTCCGTGCCTTTTCACTTCTGCGCAGTTTGGCGATTCCATTTCGCCGACTGTAGGGTCTATTCACTGAATGGTCACAGTAGTGCACTGAAGATTGAGTCCCCGAAGCCTCTTGAAAAAGTTGGTGAACGTTGCCGAACTGCACCAAAGTGACCTTGGCAAAATCTACCGAACTGCGCAAAAAACCCCCCCCAGAACTCGATCCTCTTAATTGGTGTTTAAACCAATAAAAATGCTTTAAAATGTGTCTAAATCATAAAGTCATTTAAAAAAGAATAAAAAGGTCTGTTGCTGAATAAAAAAAAAGCCTTTTAAAACGTTTGGAAAACAAAAATTTCGTCAAAAATTAAATAAATACAGAAAGGTGTTCTAAAAAATTACAAAGGCTTTTTGCTAAAAATTAAAAGAATAAATGTTTTTTTTTTTTTTTAACTGTTCTTTCGGTGCTGCTCGGGTTCTGTGAACAGATTAACCATTACTGCTCTGTGGAACAATTTCACTGCAGAGCCTAGATGCAAAAAAGTGAGAAGCTGTGGACTTCATTTGCATATCCTACCCAGAGTTCTTTGCTTCACATGGGGAATGTAGCACAGGAGCTCTGTAAGCGTTTCTCTGAATTGCTGGGATGTGTAAATGACATCTGCAGCTACAAACGTTATTATTTGCAGTGTGGAGGCTTTTAATCTCACTTTTTTGCTCTCAACCACAATTGAAATGATATATATAATTTCTCCATTGACAGTCCAGGTCTGAGCTGCATCACTTGCCTGCATCACTTGCCTCCTGCCAGACCTAAATAAATGCACTCCTGTCAGCACACCCCTCGTCGGCAGACACAGGGGGCCTATTTTTAGGCGGCGTATTAATGAGCATTTAAAGACTATTAATTTTTTAACAGTTTGAATCTTTGTAAGCCGCCTCGGCGGGATATGGTTTTCGTATCCTTCTGATCTCTTGGCGGCGTCTTGGCGCAGCTCGCGGTTTCGTTAGAGGGAATTTGTACAGTGAGCTCCCTCTACTGGCTAAAATTGGAACTGCAGAAGAGCAAAGCCAGAGCATGTTTGCCGTCAGGTCACGGATTCTGCTGTCCTTATTCTGGGAGAGGGGGAAACCCCTACTTTTGATCCAAGGGTACCATTTTTCACTTTTTGGAAATGGCGAGGGGGAGCAAGAGAGGCGGGACCATGACTACACACACCCCCTGTAATATTTTGTTGTCTCGCCTTTTGCTGTGATTCCGGCACGCATACGCTGCGGCATCGTTTGGATAAGCTCATGCAATGTCACAGCATTTATTTGCGTCCAGAGTGGCATTAATTTGTGGCCAAGATCTTGTGTTGATGATGGGAGAGTCGCGGCGCTGCGTAAAGTCTTCTCCAGCACATTATCCCAAAGATTAACCTCAATGGGGTTAAGGTCTGGACTGTGCGGTGGCCAATCCATGTGTGAAAATTATGTCTCGTGCTCCCTGAACCACTCTTGCACAATTTGAGCCCGATGAATCCTGGCATTGCCATCTTGGAATATGCCCGCTGTGCCACCAGGGGAGAAAAAAAAAACATTGGTGGAAGAACCTGCTCATTCAGTATATTCAGATGACCTCATTTTTGCCGGCTGATACATATTAATCTTTGCCGTAATTATCCAAAGGAAGGCTCACACCTATCTGCTTAGAGAAATCCAGGTGGGGAAATTTTTTGGCCAGGCAGTGTATATTGGACCCTTTTGTATTGTAATTGCTTTCGCACAACATTGTAAAACTAATGGAGAACTAGGTCTAACCGATAGTGGAAACCTGTACTACCAAAGATACCCTAGTAATGTGGACTAAAAAGTAGAAAAGTATTTACTGCAGTCGTAAAAATTATATATTTTTTATTTATTTAGAAAGCATTTTACCAGGAAGGATACATTGAGCTTCTCTCGTTTTCAAGTATGTCCTGGGTTTAAGAAACATTGAATTGTTACAGAAATACATAGTAATAAAATGCAAGATATTAAAAACAAAACACAAATATACAGATTAACCCAGACAATAAATATGTAGGAAATATAGTCACTATGTTACATGTTTACAGGTGCATTCTGTATATAGTCACTATGTTACATGTTTACAGGTGCATTCTGTATATAGTCACTATGTTACATGTTTACAGGTGCATTGTGTATATAGTCACTGTTTGTTACATGTTTACAGGTGCATTTTGTATATAGTCACTGTTTGTTACATGTTTACAGGTGCATTGTGTATATAGTCACTGTTTGTTACATGTTTACAGGTGCATTTTGTATATAGCCACTACGTTACATGTTTACAGGTGCATTCGCTGTCTTGGAGTTACACTGGACTCTGCTCTTTCCTTCATCCCCCACATCAAGTCTCTTTCCTCCTCCTGCCGATACCAACTGCGTAATATTTCCAGAATTCGGCCATTTCTTACCGCTGTGACCACAAAACAACTCATACACGCCCTGGTAATCTCCCGACTCGACTATTGCAATAATCTCTTATCTGGCCTCCCTCTGTCCCGCCTCTCCCCCCTACAATCCATCCTGAACGCCTCCGCCAGGCTAATTCACCTCACCCGCCGCTCTGTCTCTGCCGCTCCCCTCTGCGAGTCCCTTCACTGGCTCCCCATCCACTGCAGAATGAAGTTCAAAATCCTTATCCTTACCTACAAAACCCTCACTAACTCAGCTCCCCACTACCTGTCCTCACTAATCACCAAATACACCCCAGCCCGCTTCCTAAGGTCAAACAGTGACCTGCGCCTAGCTTCTCCCCGCATCACCTCTTCCCATGATAGACTGCAGGATTTCTCACGCGCAGCCCCCACTCTCTGGAACGCTCTCCCTCATACTGTCAGACTTTCCCCTAACTTCTCTTCCTTCAAACGCTCCCTGAAAACATTCCTATTTAGGGAAGCCTACCACCCAACTCACTGACGCAACCATCAATCACTCTCACCTTACAGTCCTCTCCTCCTGTTTCCACCCCAACCCTCCTAGATTGTGAGTTCCTACGGGAATAGCCCTCATCTCCTCCTGTACTGTTTGTCAAATGTTGTTCAATGTATTGTAACCCTGTCTGTACTGTGCTTATTGTACAGCGCTGCGGAATATGCTGGCGCTTTATAAATAAATAATAATAATAATAATAATTCTGTATATAGTCACTATGTTACATGTTTACAGGTGCATTCTGTATATAGTCACTATGTTACATGTTTACAGGTGCAGTCTGTATATAGTCACTATGTTACATGTTTACAGGTGCATTCTGTATATAGTCACTGTGTTACATGTTTACAGGCGCATTCTGTATATAGTCACTGTTACATGTTTACAGGTGCATTCTGTATATAGTCACTGTTACATGTTTACAGGTGCATTCTGTATATAGTCACTATGTTACATGTTTACAGGTGCATTCTGTATATAGTCACTATGTTACATGTTTACAGGTGCATTCTGTATATAGTCACTGTTACTGGTTTACAGGTGCATTCTGTATTGAGGTATGTTAATAGGGTAGTCTTAAGGGACTTTAGTCTGGGGGAAGATTTGATGGCGTTTGGGAGGTTATTCCATAACTGCGGTGCTCTGTAGGAAAATAAGGATCGCGACACTTTCTTTTGGTATTGTGGTATTGCAAGTAAGGTGCTGGTCCTGGATCGGAGGTTATAGGATGAGGGAACTGCTGGGGGAAGCAGCCTATTCCGGTAGGGTGGTAGCTTCCCAGAAAAGCTCTTAAACACCAGGTTGGAAAGGTGAAGGGTGCGTCTAGATTCCAGCGATGGCCAGTTTAGTTCTTTTAACATGTCACAATGGTGGGTCATGTAGTTACATTGTAGCACAAAGCTGCAGAATGAGTTATACAATGTAATAAGTTTATGAAGGTGTGTTTGCGGGGCGGCTGCATACACTAAATCTCCGTATTCAATAGCCGGCATAAGCATTTGTTGTACAATCTGCTTTCTTACCGCGGGGCTCAGGCAGGATTTGTTTCTGTACAGGGCTCCTAGTTTGGGGTAAAGGTTTGATGAGTTTTTTGATGTGGGGCCAAAGGATAGATTTGGGTCTAACCACATACCTAGATATTTGAGAGCAGTGACTGTGGTCAGCGTGCCATTTGAATTTATCCTGACACATAGATGGCGTGGTTGTAATTGATGTGGTTTAGGTGTTGTGCGCCTGGGAATACGTCTTATCGTGACACGGGCTGCTAACATGACTTCTATCCATCACGTACGAGGCTTGCGCAGGCACACTCCCCCTCAGCATCATGACACTGCAGAGATTTACATGAACTGTAACACAATGCAAATAAAATGGAAAAAACTTGAATATTTTATTGTAATAGATGGAGGGAAATACATGTATAAGTCACATAACTCATTGATACGGGTTTGTCTCCGTACTTCAGAATTCCACACTCCATAAACCTCTTAAAGTACAACCAACACTGGCACCCAAAAACGGTTCCAAACATGTCCCATGGGGCTCTGCCAGCATTAAGATTAGCTGAGCATTGTGGGACATGCAGTTCTGATACAGCTGGGGTGCCAGCATTGGCCATCATATGCTAGAAGGGGTTAAAGCATGGCTGCTGCATCCGTTACATCGTTAACTCAATCTTCTTCTTTTTTGCAGCTTTCCTTTTCGTTGCAGGGAGGCCCCCCCCCCCTCCCAATGTTTTATTTTCTTCCTTACTGGATTCCCAGCACATGGCTACGTTCTTTTGCCGTCGACATTGAGCCTTTATGCCAATCCGCCTTTCCGAATGAGCGCTGAATCACACCGTGACTCATACACGCATTTTAGTGGTGATGTCACCACCCACCTTTTCACTATATATCATAAAAGCGCTTATATATAGCTAAATCTAAACACTGTCAGGAAGCTTTCGGAACACTTATTTTTTTTTTATACTGCAGCCTTATACTAGAATTGTTTAAAGGGACGATACCACTAATATATGCTGTGCAATACAAATAAAACCACCTTCTAAAACACATGCTGCTACTTTTTATTTCCCCTCGTTTGACGTAATTGCATGGAAAAAGGAAAAACAATTAAGTTAGTTTTTTTTTTATCATTTCCATTTTGTCGCTTTTCCCCATGATGCAACATTTACCAAAAATGAATCGTGAGTTTTACTTTGTGGCTGTGTTTTATTTTCTATAGTAACAGTTAATGAGGTGGAGGAGGGAATGTTTAGTTAAGGCGGCAGGTGGTCTATTGTTCTCTATGCTAACTGAGATAAGAGATGGCAGCAGAATGAGATAAAACAGGGAGTTTAAAAGCCTTCTAATTTACCCCTCTTGTGATGTCCTTTGAATACATCCCACATAATACAATGATGTGAGTCGGCGACTGACCCATTCACTCCATTCTATGACCAAAGCCATACAGGGAGGAGCAAGTGATGGAAAGATACTGGGGGGGGGGCAGTTTACAACACAAAATCACACAATGGATGCGCCCAGTGACGAATATAGAGGAAAATATCACACAGTGGATGTACCCAGTGACACATAGGGGAAAATATCACACAATGGATGCTCCCAGTGACACATATAGAGGAAAATATCACACAATGGATGCGCCCAGTGACGCATATAGAGGAAAATATCACACAATGGATGTACCCAGTGATGCATATAGAGGAAAATATCACACAATGGATGCGCCCAGTGACACATAGGGGAAAATATCACACAATGGATGCGCCCAGTGACACATATAGAGGAAAATATTTTCTAAACTAAACATACAAGAGAAAAACAAAACTCATGTAAGATATCAGCAACATCAAATAAACACAATAAGGACATTGCATTATTTGGTGGTCGTGGCCCTTTAAATCTATTTTTCACATCAGTCTGCACTCAGTATCGACAAGGCAAAAAAAAAACAGATTTATAACATTGCAAAATGCTGCATGTGAATAAATTTGAGTGCTGGAATGCACAGTAATATATATATATTTACTGTGCATTCCAGCACTCAAATTTATTCACATGGCAGCATTTTGCAATGTTATAAATCAGTTTTTTTTGCCTTGTCCATAAGGGTACTGAGTGCAGACTGATGTGAAAAATAGATTTAAAGGGCCACGACCACCAAATAATGTAATGTCCTTATTGTGTTTATTTGATGTTGCTGATATCTTACATGAGTTTTGTTTTTCTCTTGTATGTTTAGTTAAAATATTTTCCTCTATATGTGTCACTGGGCGCATCCATTGTGTGATATTTTCCCCTATGTGTCACTGGGCGCATCCATTGTGTGATATTTTCCTCTATATGCGTCACTGGGCGCATCCATTGTGTGATATTTTCCTCTGTGTCACTGGGTGCATCCATTGTGTGATATTTTCCTCTATATGTGTCACTGGGTGCATCCATTGTGTGATATTTCCCTCTATATGTCACTGGGCGCATCCATTGTGTGATATTTTCCTCTATATGTGTCACTGGGTGCATCCATTGTGTGATATTTCCCTCTATGTGTCACTGGGTGCATCCATTGTGTGATATTTTCCTCTATGGGTCACTGGGCGCATCCATTGTGTGATATTTTCCTCTATGTGTCACTGGGTGCATCCATTGTGTGATATTTACACTGTTATGTAATTATTTCCCCACCACTTTCAGCGTTCAGTCCATGATGACATTAAACACAGCCCTTTGTGCATTGCCCTAAATAAAAGCTGAGGGGTTTAGGTTGACCCTCTGGATTGGCTGCAGTAGGGGAGGACTATACAACTATTGTTCATTTTATCATTGCCTTTTAATATCCCGTCCTCTGTAATTTAGGAATATGTTGGCTGTGGTCGAGACTTTGCTCCCCCCTCCCTTCGATTTAATCTGTTGATGACTGGAGGCCATGCAGTCATTTAGCTAATGGGGACCGGTGCCGGCGCGGGTGACTTTAGGTGAGCACGCGGGCGAGGTAATGGAAGGAATATCCTTTCCTAAGTTGCCGGAGATCTCTGGTTACGCATTGAGACCAAATAGATTGAAACGAGATAGGCCGTTCCTTCAGCTCTCAGACTGCCCTGGCTGAGCCTAGTGGGAGTCGGCGTCCTGTGACTGCGCCACTGAACGCCATGCCGAGGTGTAAAAGCCGGTTTGCATCCATCGTGGCGACTGGTGAGAGCGATGTATTTTATGTAACTCACACCGGATGCTCTGAAGTTTCAGGACTACAACTCTCAGAACCCTCAGCCACAGGATGCAGAGTAACAGTGTCTGTAGATGACGCACAGTATGGAGTTCAACCCTTGATCTGCTCTGGTCGAAGGAACATGTCTAGGACAATCCACAGGGCACGAGCAAAGCTGAAGAAACTTGTATAGATAAAGGGACGCGGTACAGTTACAAGCATTTATAAAGCACCAACAAGTCCATAGCGCTGTACAAAGGGAGAGACAGAATGACAAATATACGTACACTTTACACACACAATTCATCTGCGGCATTTTATCTTTTTAAAGTGGTCAGCATGTGAGCAGTGCCCCCCCCTCCCCAATTTCCCCACTCTGGAATAAACGCTGGTTGAAGTGGAGCAGTTTTCTCCACCCCACCCAGCAGCCGGGATTTTTGGATTTCCTGGCTGCCAGTCATTAGTGATGTCAAACAAAGAGAGCGGCCGGTGCCACCCTCCGAGACCCATTGCTGTAGCGAGCGTTCTCAGAGCGGCAGGCGATGGATCAGATCTGTGCATGCGCGTGCAGCTCCAATCCATCGCTCAGGAGGCACTAGAGCTCTTGCGTATGTGAGGTGCGCAGGTCTCGTTGCGCTGGACAATTTTCGGTTCCTACGCTGCGTAAGTTGCATAGGGGCGCAGAACAGGTTCAAGGACTTCCGGGTTCGGGATTCCCTGAGCTGAAGAGGAGCAGCGCGCGGCGAGAGACAAAAAGTGCCTAAAATCACCACACAAAAAATAAAAATGTAAAAATAATTGGGTAGAAGCTTCAGCAGCATCTGCCGAATTATGTAAAGGAAATAAACGCAACTGTTTTTCAGTATTGTTCCATTAAATGTAAAATGAGATGAAGGTTCTTTTTTTTCCTCTGGAAGCTGGTGTGACTCTGGGACTTGTAAAGGTAAATTGCTACTGTATGACAAGAAGTAAATGTCTTCAGTTGCTAAAATGCTTCTTTCACCAGCCTGCATTTACTATGGACACCAGATCGACTCTGTACTTTAAGGAAATGCTTAAAAGTGCTGTTGGCTTGAAACGCCTTTATAAATAGACTTTTTAGAGGAGAAGCGATGGGTTTTATTCACTTTATATATTGTGCAACGTGCTCTTTCATACAAGTGGCACTTGCTTCAGTTTCCTTTTTTCGCGTTTATCACTTCTTGCCACATGAAAAGCACATGCGCACATCCCATGTCACGTAACATGAAAAAAATTATATATACACACACTCACACCATTGTGTGTGTGTATCATGCCTAGCTCCTGCTGATGAGGGTCCAACAAACCCGAAACAGCGCTGTCCCAGGAGTGGCTTTGACCAGTTGCATAAACCTTAGCTCTGCTACAAAGTCACAGTGTGTCATAGCATTGATTTTAGGGTTCTGTGTAATAACAGACCCAGGATGCATAAAAGTGACAGAGGTCATTTGCATATCCTACCCAGAATTCCTTGCTGAAATATGGGGAATGTGGCACAGGAGCTCTGGGATGCAATTCATTGAATTGCTGTGATGTGCAAGTGGCTTCTGCAATAATAAACAAACTAATTATAGTGTGGAGGCTTTTTATCTCACTTTTAGTCCTCCACTACAAAATATATATATTTACACACACACACACATCGGAGATTATTTTCCTTTTTTTATTTGTAGCGCGATGTTCCTTTTACTCTTTGGTTTCACAGAGCTTTAAAACAATCTAGTAGAAGTTAAAGCTCCCTAAATACCCGTTGTTTTTTCTCATGATTTATTGGAGAGATTTTGCGAAATATCTTTATCCACAATTCTTCCCGTCTTTTTAGTTTGGTATGTTTTACGCGCGGTTCCTCTTGTCCTGGTCGGAGACCGTCTTACCGCTGTACGAGTCCCGTTACGTGTCTGGTTGCTGGCTTTAATTGGGATGGACAGATTAGGCCGGGTATACAGTAACTCGCGTGATTAAAGCGGCCCTAATCCGTGCGCACAAAGTCCCTTCTAGAACACTTGGAGCTCACGAGACGCAAGGAACGCAAAGAAAGCGATTGGTCACCAACACGTGAAGTCTTAAATGAAACTGAAAAGGATTTTTTTTTTTTTTCCACCGGTCATGGATCTCAAACTCTGCCCCACAGATGTTGATGGCTTACAATTCCCAGAATTCTTTGAATGCAATAGATGGCCAGAGGATCATGGGAGCTGTAGTTCAGAAACATCTGGGATGGGTGGAGTTTGAGAATCGAGGGGGGTTTTGTTTGTTTTTTTGCTTTAATGTATGTTTTTATATTTTCTTTTATGACTTTAGTGTGTTGTTGTTTTTTTATTTTATTTTTTAATCCCCATATTAATGTGTTTACGTGCATCAGGCATAATAAACGATGGGCGAGGAATACAGGCACGGTTTTACACCTTGTTTCAGATAATTATTCTGTATTGTCTCCTTTTTATTAGACGCCATTAAATACCCGCTTGATCCTAGTCGTCTTATTGGATCCAGCTGGATAGGATGGAAGGTGTACATGCTGTCGCAGCGCAGGCCGCCATGCGACTCGTTCAGAAGCGTATTGAACAGTTGGCGGGTTTATTGGAAGCACAGCCGGTGGCGCTTCATCTTTAATGTGCGCCGCGCTCGCCGACCACCAAGCCTCTTAGGAAAGTTTAAGCTGTAAGGAGCTTTGATGGCCGCGACACATGGAAACGTTCGGCTCTGGCAGGGAGTTAATCGCTCCGACTTGTGGTGATTTCATCATCTTATTAAATTCACCCAGTGATTGCTGTAGCCGCTACCAGAGCCCAAGAAACTACTACACCCCCCGTAATGGTATGGGGGATTACAGGTTTTAAAAAATATTTTTGCAATAAAATTTATATTCAAAATTGTGTTTATTTTAAATAAAAAGAATGTACATTATTTAATTAAAATAGTTTTAATACTCCTATCAGAAGTTTTTTTTCTTTCTCTTAAGGTGTTTTTTTATCTTGGTTTCATTTTTTTTTCCCTGGGGGGGGGGGTGAGGGATCCTAAAAATAAATGAAATATTTGCTTTTTTACAATTTGTTTTTTCCACTTCAGGAAAAAAATGAATTAAAAAATACAAATACATTTTGCTGGTTTTAGTTATTTTTATAAATTTTCTCGGAGGGGAAAATAATCTCCAAAAATTATGAATTTTTATTTATTTTTTTCTCTTACAGGAAAATAAATGAATAAACAGTAGGAAAATGCATTATTTTTTTTTATTTCGTTTTTTTTTTTTTTTTCCCATTTTCCTCCCTCGGGCCTTCCCACCTTTTAGCCCTTGCATCAGGGGTCCGCAGCCTTGAACCTCCCAGGTGTTTTGTAACTGCAGTTCCCATGAGCTTCTGCCAGTCTGAGTAGCTGAGCATTATGGGAGATGTAATTTCAAAACCTCTGGAGGGGTCACAGCTGCCGACCGCTGGCTCAGATGACCCAATGTGACTCCGTCCCCTATTACGGTGAGCGGTTTTCTAGAAATCTCCCGTATATGTCTAGGTAATTCCAGTGATTGAGTCTCGGCCAAGATGTCCATGTCCTCCACGGCCGGTCGCCGAGTTCACTGGATGTTTCATTGGAGGGGGTTGACCTAATGCAAAAAGAAAGTGTAATTTGCAACCAGGTCAAGGGGGGATAAATGTAGCTGTTTTTGGAGTGGTGGGATTAAACAGTGCCGGCAGCTATTGGAGCTTTGCGGCTTTTCAATTGAGCGAAAATTCCAATGAGAATTGTGCGTGTCTCTCTCCTGCGTCTCGGGGCGATAACACAGCCGCCTGCCTTGTTGGGTTCGGGGAGGGTGAGCCAGGGACGCTGAAGAACAGTCTCTTATTGAGATCACGGCAGGCTGTCGGGTCTGCCACCGATGCCGCTGTCTGTTGTGATTTGTTCCCAAAACCAAAGACTGTAATTAATTCTACGAAAAGCACTTAAAGTCGGCAGATGAGGAGAGGGAAGGAAGGCAGCTGGGGATCATCCCGTTTCAAGCAAGCAAGAAAACACAAAAAAAGCTCCCTTTAAAAAAAAAACCCCAGCTGAAAATGTGGAAGTAATCGGATTAACTGGATGAGGGGTGGACGGCTTAAAATACCGACTGATACCGCGGCAGAGCTCGATGGTTCCCGTTGCGTCTTCTCTTCTTGCCACATTCATGCAAATGTCGTGGAATGTCGGCCATTGGTTCTAAGCAAACGGCAGGGCCGGCCCGAGACCTTGTGCTGCCTTCCTAAAACAAAAAACACTGCCACCAAGACAGTTACAGGTATCCAGAAAGCGCTAACAAGTTTTGTAGCGCTGTACAATGGGTGTGACCGAATAACAAATATACATAAATACTGACTGGCGGTATGTCTGACCCAATGAGACGGAATCGGACGGTAGAAGCGGCTTTTCTTCTTTCTGGTTCCGCTCATGGTGCAGGTCTTTCAGCCAGCCCGATTTACAAAGGTGCTTTTGAAGCTCCAGTCCCATGCTCATGATGCATATGCCAAAAACCGACGGGCGGGGATAGAGCGTGTGCTCCAAAAACCGACGGGCGGGGATAGAGCGTGTGCTCCAAAAACCGACGGGCGGGGATGGAGCGTGTGCTCCAAAAACCAACGGGCGGGGGATGGAGCGTGTGCTCCAAAAAAACCATTGCGTGGGATGGAACCTGTTTAAACCTGTCGCAATGAAGCAATGAAAATCGGGTCAATTCGCCGAAATTTCAGTTCAATTTGGCGTTTTGCAGTGGGATCATTTTGTTGCTTTTGAGTTGCGTCACAATGCATCATATTTTGCTGCCGACTCGCCTGCGTTTGGCAAATTGACAGTTTAATGAATACATGCATTGCCCTGAAATCACTCCATCGTTCGGTGGTTAGTTCAGAGGTTGGGGAATAACCTCCATGTGCTTCAAGTACACGGGGTTCAAAGATGCGTGACACCGATCGGGTTAATGTATGCCATGTGCAATTGCTGCCATGCTGTTTAGAGAAATGCTTTTCTTTCCGCAGAAAAAGGAAATGTACATTATTTCTGCAGAACAAAACTTCTTTCTCCGTTCTTCGTCTTATCTTGAATTTTGCAGTCGCTCGTGATAAGTCAGACGGCACCCACTGCTTTCCACACTTCTCTAAAGGAGCAATTTCAATGTCTTGGCATTAATAACCCCCCCCCCTTCAGTATTTTTGATGTTGCAAGGTCATTCGTTCCACCCATGTCTGTCATGTTGCAGCAACACCTAACTTCAGCAGGGTTAATGGCATCTCCGTTACCCTAAATTGTCCTCAACTTCACTACCGAGCAATTTTTAACAAAAAAAAACAGGAGCTATGGTGTGTTTTGTTTTTTTTGTAAAATAATTTTTAATGTACAGTAATATTTGGGAATATTCCCAGTGTATTCCTTACTTAACAACCTATTCGGCAGGGAGAAGTCACCATCTAGTGGCCAAAATGAGTTACTGCGGTTCTGGTCTACGCGCAGGACCAGCTGGGGAGATGTCAGACACATTCCCCAGCTGGTATTAAAAAGTGTTAGCGCCTCGGGCATCGTGGCCACGCTGATAAAGCTTTAGGGGCATGTTCTGGAGTCCGAATGCAAATAAATTCCTTTGCAACGAATGAATCCCATTTGCTTTTGTTCTGCTCAGTCGCTGATCAAGATATCCCTATTGGGCACCTGATGTGGCTTTCGAAGAACCTAAGTTATCTTCCTCGAGAGTGAAAGGGTTAAAGCAGACACTTTTAATACCATTTTGGTGCTGTCTTAGATTTTTTTTTTTTTTATAAAAAATTCAAATAACGTTTTAATATAATTTTTTTTTTTTTTTTAGCTAAATGCTCAAAATTCACGGAATCCCATCATTTTCAATGCCTGTGTGTGTATTGGTAACTTTTTTTTGTGTGTTGATTTGATCACCTTGCTGCTCAGTTCGAGTCGTTTCACCTGGACTTTCTAATAAGTGAAGACGTGATACATCCTTCAATTAAATCGTAACTTCCCTTGCCCGCTGGGATTTCATTAGTCCGGCGCGCCCGCCCCTGCTGCGCCACGTCCTACAACAGGCTATTAAAGGCTTAAGTGTGATCGTTAACGTTAGGGAAAGTCTTCGACTTACCAGAGCTTTACCTGCACTGTCTGCAACAAAGGCGGGGGAACCTCTGGCCTCCACAACGAAAAAATTTAAAGGGATTAAAGGGACAAATCTTCCCTGCAGGTCGCTTTTTCTTCCAATCCGCGACTATGTGGAGTTATGCTGTACAGCATCGGCGTGCAGCACCGCTATAGCCATATTCAGGCCAGCTTTAACCTTATTAAAATGCACCATTTAATACTAATAATATTATGAAATTAAAATGCGTTGGATTGGTGTTTACATGCAATACATTCCCACCCAGTTTTGGTCCCTGGAGCCAGATCTGTACGAATCTATAAACGTGTTTATATATAAACATGCCAGTGGGTGTAAAAACAGTAATTTTCCATGTTGTTGTTCACTTTGAGTTGCCAGATCGGCCATGTTTTACTGGCCACATACAGATTTTTCATGCTGATGAGCAGCGCATAAAAAATTAACGATTATTCTCATAATCGATTAGTTGGCTGATTTTATTATTTCGATTCATCGGATAATAAAAAAAAATAGTTTACTTAAAAGTAATTCTATGTAAAAAAAAAAAAACATAACCACAACCCCTCCCCCTTTTTACATAACCAATTTGCGTAGTGTACGTAAATTTCGTTTGTACGTACACAAATTGCGTTTCTTGCGTACTTTACACACAAGGTATGCGAGCGCTTGGTCAGAGGGATGGGTTGATGCTGCGAGCGCAGCTTAAGCCCATGTTTGCTTTCTCAAATGAACGCAGCTACAAGCACTTGGTCATAATGATGATGATGATGTCAGCATGAAATCGGGATTAATGAGATAAAGTGGTCAGGGTGCATAGAATGCCCTTTTTAAATAATTTCGTGGACAAACTGAGTGGGAGGAGGGACTGGAGGTGGAAGGGAGTGACTTTGTTCAAGTGACTTGACCGGAGTGTGAGAGGGAGTGGGTATGGACAAAAGACCCGTTCTGAGTGTAGCAGTAAGTTTGGGGAAAGGGACCAGACCAAAGGGAGGGAATGGCAGTTCCCGACCAAAGAGGGTGTGGCAGGGAGGATGGGGTGGTGGCACAGGACTCCAGCTTCAAGTACTGGATTAAACACAGGCATACAGCTCCTTCACCCAGTGGCAGCATCCTATTGTTTGTGCTATAGTTCTGCTACTGTTGTAAACAGAATAAAAACAAACTGGTTGTGTCTGACATAACCCTAGAACTAAATCATACCTAGTAAAGCAGCGGCGCGTCTTCTCTAATCAGCTTCGAAGCTGAGGTTATTTACGTTTAACTCGGTCTGACTCTAAACAGTGAGTGCTGTACACAGGACGATTAATCAACAACGATTAATCGATAATGGAAATAGTTGACAACTATTTTAATCGATTAGTTGTCAATCGATTAGTTTCAGCCCTACCGTACAGTATGAAGAACTCTTGTGCTATAGGCTAGAAATCAGAGTGATTCCTGGGTGATCTGCCTTGAGTAGGTAAATGATTCCTGGATGATCTGCTTTGAATAGGTACCTGGTTCCTAGGTGATCTGGCTTGAATAGGTAAATGATTCCTGGGTGATCCGCTTTGAATAGGTAAATGATTCCTGGGTGATCCGCTTTGAATAGGTAAATGATTCCTGGTTGATCCGCTTTGAATAGGTAAATGATTCCTGGGTGATCCGCTTTGAATAGGTACATGATTCCTGGGTGATCCGCTTTGAATAGGTACATGATTCCTGGGTGATCCGCTTTGAATAGGTACATGATTCCTGGGTGATCCGCTTTGAATAGGTAAATGATTCCTGGGTGATCTGCCTTGAATAGGTAAATGATTCCTGGGTGATCCGCTTTGAATAGGTAAATGATTCCTGGGTGATCCGCCTTGAATAGGTACAGGATTCCTGGGTGATCCGCTTTGAATAGGTAAATGATTCCTGGGTGATCCGCTTTGAATAGGTACATGATTCCTGGGTGATCCGCTTTGAATAGGTAAATGATTCCTGGGTGATCCGCTTTGAATAGGTACATGATTCCTGGGTGATCCGCTTTGAATAGGTACATGATTCCTGGGTGATCTGCCTTGAATAGGTACATGATTCCTGGGTGATCTGCTTTGAATAGGTAAATGATTCCTGGGTGATCCGCTTTGAATAGGTAAATGATTTCTGCACCTACCCATATGACTTGTACATGTTGCAGGGCAGCACATTTCCCTGTGCTCTACCTTTACATAACTTAGTAATGTGTGCGCTACGGAACTTGTTGGCTCTTTTATAAGTAACTGTGTGTGTTCAAGAAAGTATGGCCTATCTGGCCAGCCCTTACCCTTTCTCCCTCGCCGCGTGCTGCTGCTCCTCCTCTTCGGCCTGGGGACTCCTGAAACCCGTGAAGCTTTTCTGCTCCTCCTTTGCAACTTGTGTAACTTAAGCACACAATTCGCGGTTCTTAACGTACACAAGTTCTGTAGTGTCTGCGCAAAGATTGTTCGGAGCTGCACATGCACCGATCTGCTCCATCGGCTGCCTCTCTGACACACTCTACCGTGATTGGTTACAGAGAGGGTGACATCGGCCCATCTGTGTGTGACATCACTAGTGACCGTCAGCTGGGAAATTCAAAATCACGGCTGCTGGTGATGCTGGGAGGGGTGGAGGAAACGCCGCTACATCACTCAGTGTCTACACCTAATTGGAGCAGCGGGAGAAGGGGGGCACCCCCACATGCTGACCACTTTAAAACAATAAAGCGGGTCAGGATGAGTAGAGTGTTCCTTAAAAATAACATCTATTCCCGTGGAAATCCCAACGCAGAGGAATTACACGACAGCCTGTCCTGTTTGTGGTTTGTAGGAAACTGTGCTCCCGCTATTCCTCCGGATACACCTGCACACACCTCTGCCAGAAATACAATATCTTACACGGGTGCTTAATGGTCCTGGCGGGGTAACCAGCCCATGCGTATAATCCAGTAGAAATGATTGCCAACCAGGCACATGTAGAAGAATACAACGGCAACCTTAACTCTTAAACCACAACGTTTCAGCCGCAGAAACCACCTTTCTCAAACCCGATCATTGAGAAAGGCCGCTTCTGTGTCTGAAACCTCAGTTTATGGGATAAATATTGCTTTTATATCCTTCGTCTAGAATTCTCCGGTTTTCGCTTATTTCTGTCGTCCTGTCACATGAGCATCATCACGAGCTTACGTGTTTCGATCCTTTCTCAGAACTTTCTCAGCGCTAGCCTTTGGACAGAAACATTGCTGCTCCCTCAATAAATCACCTGTGAATGCAGATCCACGTGTGACCAGTCCTTTTTTTTTTCATGAAGTCTGACTAAACCTCATGGGGCATGTAGTCTGGAAACCACTAGACTCTGCCAAGGTCCTTCACTGGAATACAAGGTCATTCGCTATAAGTGCGAGCCTAGACTGCTTTGACTGTACTGTCTTGTGGCTTGAGAACGTTCCTGAGTGCAGGACCGAAACGCATCTGCTCCTGGAATAAAAGCTGTTAAAGCCAAACCTGTCTGACTGGTCCTACATTTAGTGCTCGTGAACCTGGACTGTTACAACCCTGGCTGGTGCAGTATAATCACATGTGCCCTTCTGCATCTGTATGTTTGTTGAGCTGTATTATTATTCTTTATTTATATAGAGCCAGCATATTCCGCAGCGCTGAACAATGGGCACGATATAGACAGGGTTACAATACATTGAACAACATTCTGTAAACCAGTACAGGAGGAAACAAGGGCCCTATTCCCATGGGAATTTACAATCTAGAAGGGTTGGGGTGGAAACAGGAGAAGAGGGCTGCGAGGTGAGAGTGGAGGGCTGCGAGGTGAGAGTGTAGGGCTGCGAGGTGAGAGTGGAGGGCTGCCAGGTGAGAGTGGAGGGCTGCCAGGTGAGAGTGGAGGGCTGGTTGGGGCAGTGAGGTGTATCAGTGAGTCGGGTGGTAGGCTTGCCTGAATAGGATTGTCTTATGGGAGTGTTTGTAGGAAGGGAAACTAGGGGAAAGTCTCTCCATACGAGGGAGAGCGTTCCAGAGGATGGGGGCTGCGCGTGAGAAGTCCTGCAGTCTATCATGGGAAGAGGTGATGCGGGGAGAAGCTAGGCGCAGGTCACTGTTTGACCTTAGGGAGCGGGCTGGGGTGTATTTGGTGATTAGTGAGGACAGGTAGTGGGGAGCTGAGGTAGTGAGGGTTTTGTAGGTAAGGATAAGGATTTTGAACTTAATTCTGCAGTGGATGGGGAGCCAGTGAAGGGACTTGGTGGTGTCAGAAGTGGTCTCCTCCGTCTCATGTATAGACTGATGGCAATTTCTGATGCATCACAACCAGGAAATCATGTGCTTATTCACATCCGGAACCCTTCTCCACTTCCTTATGAGAACGATGAAGCCTTTGGTATCTAGAACCCCGGTACTGACTCCTGCAAAAATCATTAATTTTTGGAAATTCTATTTGAATAATAACTTTTCTAGATGGATGAAGGGATGTGCTGATTTATATATCACACAATATTAATGGCGAGGTCCGTGTTGGCTTTATACTGTTGCGGGCCAATTCCCTTCAATACCAGGTATGTCAAACCCCCCCCCCCCAATGATGTCAATGACCTACAATTCCCAGAATCCTTTGAATGCATTCGTCAGAGAATTGCAGGAGTTGTAGTTCATCGGAGGGGCTTCCGTTTGCTAGACCTGTTTTATAGGAATAAATCATTTCTCTTTTTCTGTGTTTTTCTATATTTGTATCTCGCCCGCTTGCTCTCTCACATTGTCTCGCTCTCCCCTTGATGGAGAGGTGGATCTAATCGACCTCAGGCCACCCTCTCAGCGCGGGCCCTGCTCATTGGGATTCATAGAAACGCACCCGAAATCTCAGGCGTCTCGGGAATATATTTCATACTGTTACACCGCACATTCCCGAGAGGTCCGAGCAGGCTCTCCTCCTGGAAAATGAGAAGGAAATTAAAGTTCTCTCCTTCTCCAAGCCTTCAAAGAGCTCTCTAATCAAGCCCGTTGGCCGTGGCCATGCATGCGCAGGGCTGGTTAAGTGGGAACAATGATGACTTTGTGATGGGATGGACCCAAATCCCCGGCTGTCCATTTCCTGCAGGTAAAGAACAGTATCGGGTCAGGTCAAACTTCTTTTTCTATTTTTTATTTTTAGGATCCTAGAAGCAAACACAAGTTTAGGATCCACACGTATTCCAGCCCGACGTTCTGTGACCACTGCGGCTCCTTATTATACGGACTCCTTCATCAAGGAATGAAATGTGAAAGTAAGTGACAAGTATACACTGGATTTCCATCACTTAAATGATGTCTGCAGCTGTATCTGTGAGATATATACTGTATACAGTGGCAAGAAAAAGTATGTGAACCCTTTGGGATTACGTGGAGTTTTGCAGGAATTGGTCATAAAATGTGCTCTGATCTTCATCTAAGTCACAATTATTTGAAAAACACAGTCTGCTTAAAATAATACAACACAAACATTATATGTTTTCATGTTTTTATTGAACAGAACATGTAAACATTCACAGTGCAGGGTGGAAAAAATGTGAACCTTTGGACTTAATAACTGGTTGACCCTCCTTTGGCAGCAATAACCTCAACCAAACGTTTCCTGTAGTTGCAGATCAGACCTGCACAATGATCTGGAGTAATTTTGGACCACTCCTCTTCACAAAACTGTTTCAGTGTAGCAATATTCTTGGGATGTCTGGTGTGAATCGCTCTCTTAAGGTCATGCCACAGCATTTCAATCGGATTGAGGTCAGGACTCTGACTGGGCCACTCCAGAAGGCGTATTTTGTTTGGTTGAAGCCATTCTTTTGTTGAATTACTTGTATGCTTTGGGTTATTGTCCTGTTGCATCACCCATCCTCTGCAGAGCTTCAGTTGGCGGACAGATGGTCTTACGTTTTCCTGCAAAATGTCTTGATAAACTCTGGAATTCATTTTTCCATCAATGACAACAATCCGTCCAGGCCCTGAGGCAGCAAAGCAGCCCCAAACCATGATGCTCCCTCCGCCATGTTTTACAGTGGGGATGAGGTTTTGATGTTGGCGTGCTGTGCCTTTTTTTCTCCACACATAGTGTTGTGTGTTTTTCCCCCACACATAGTGTTGTGTGTTTTTTCCAAACAACTCCATTTTGGTTTCATCTGTCCACAGAATATTTTGCCAGTAGTGCTGTGGAACATCCAGGTGCTCTTTTGCAAACTTCAAACGTGCTGCAATATTCTTTTTGGACAGCAATGGCTTCCTCCGTGGTGTCCTCCCATGTACTCCATTCTTGTTTAAGGTTTTCCTTATTGTAGATTTGTCAACAAAAATGTTAGCATGTGGCAGAGATTTCTGTAAGTCTTTAGCTGACGCTCTAGGATTCTTCTTTACCTCATTAAGCATTCTGCGCTGTGCTCTTGCAGTCATCTTTACAGGACGACCACGTCTAGGGAAAGTAGCAACAGTGCTGAACTTTCTCCATTTGTAGACAGTCTGTCTTACCGTGGACACATGAACATCAAGGCTTTTGGAGATCCTTTTGTAACCCTTTCCAGCTTCATGCAAGTCAACAATTCTTGATTGTAGGTCTTCTGAGAGCTCTTTTCTGCGAGGCATGGTTCACATCAGGCAGTGCTTCTTGAAACCAGTAAACCCAAAACTGGTGTGTGTTTTTAAAGGGCAGGACAGCTTTCAGCAACACATCCAATAATATCACACTGATTGGACTCAAGGTTGGCTCACTCCTGGCTCCAATTAGCTCTTGGAGAAGTCATTAGGCTAGGGGTTCACATACTTTTCCACCCTGCACTGTGAATGTTTACATGTTCTGTTCAATAAACACATGAAAACATATAATGTTTGTGTTGTAGTAATTTAAGCAGACTGTGTTTTTCCAATTGTTGTGACTTAGATGAAGATCAGAGCACATTTTATGACCAATTCATGCAAAACTCCACGTAATCCCAAAGGGTTCACATACTTTTTCTTGCCGCTGTATACCATGTATGGCAATAAAAATGTCATTAAGAATAAGGTCAAAGTATCTTCTTTATAGCAAGGCATTTATAGTAATTTAGAGACTCAGTCCTGCGAGTTTTATTGTTGTGCAGCTCTGTTATATACTTGCACCCCCCAAATATCTGCGGAGCCCTAAAAGGACACCCACACACCCTGAATATATGGAGGAGCCCCTAAAAACACTGCGCAACCCTGACTATATGGAGGAGCCCCCAAAAAGACACCCGCACATCCTGAATATATGGAGGAGCCACAAAAAAGACACCACACACCCTGAATATATGGAGGAGACCCTGAATATATAGAGGGGCCCCTAAAAAGACACCCACACACCCTGAATATATGGAGGAACCCCTAAAAAGACACCCACACACCCTGAATATATGGAGGAGCCCCTAAAAAGACACCCGCACACCCTGAATATATGGAGGAACCCCTAAAAAGACACCAACACACCCTGAATATATGGAGGAGCCCCTAAAAAGACACCCACACACCCTGAATATATGGAGGAGCCCCTAAAAAGACACCCACACACCCTGAATATATGGAGGAGCCCCTAAAAAGACACCCGCACACCCTGAATATATGGAGGAGCCCCTAAAAAGACACCCACACACCCTGAATATATGGAGGAGCCCCTAAAAAGACACCCACACACCCTGAATATATGGAGGAGCCCCTAAAAAGACACCCGCACACCCTGAATATATCAGACCAGTAAAAGATGGCAGATAAGGAAACCTAAGGGAAAAGGATGATTTTTTTAAAGTTTCTCCCTCGTAATCACAACCCTTTATCTCAATTTGCTGATATAAAATTAATGCTGCCGCGCTCCAATCTGCCAGCGTTGGCCCCGGCCTGTTTGACCTATGCAATAACGCTCAGTGTTTGTATATATTATTGTATTGCAAAGGATCCAGCGCGCTCTCCCTTAATATTCTACAATCATACATTCATATACATGCACATAATGACTCCGTTATCGTATGTGTTTGTGATGTAATCTACAAATGTATAGTGCCCGCTGACCATGCGCTGCGCATACAGATGGTTTTTTGGCATCACACAGCACACGCGTGTCCTGCATGTTAATCTGAATGTGACCTTCACAGAGGATTACTTTACCAGCAGGCACATAGCGCCCCCTAGTGTCTGACAGCAGAAAGACACGCTCGGTCTGTAAGATCAATATATGCTTTTCTTTAAGAAGTCTCTGCATTTATACCAGCTATTTATCTCGTGGCAAACGCGATACAGCAGGGGACTCAAACTCCGGCCCCTACAACTCCCAGAATTCTCTGAGTGCAAAAGATGGCCAGAGAATCATGGGAGGTGTAATTCAGAAATATCGGGGGGCGGGGGGCTGGTGTTTGAAATCCTTGCAATATGGGGTCCTTGACTGCTGGCCTTTTAAGATATATGCGCATTTGGATGGATATATATATATATGTGTATAATTCCGAGAAACTGTGCTGTTGTAGCCTTTTTCTGTGTTTTTTTTTTTTTTTTACACTTTTTCAATAAAGATTTGTATGTTTCGTTTGCTTGGATCCATTGTTGCTCGCTTATTGCTGGCAATTGGAGTTTATTCTGAGAGCGGTGAAAAGCAGGAGAACGGCTGGAGAATGGAAAATTCTAGGTCGAAATAGCCGATTTGGAAAGTGAGATGAAAGGGAGAATTTTTCTGGTTTGTCTATTTTGACCTAGAATTTTCCATTCTCCAGTCATTCTCCTGCTTTTCACTGCTCTCTGAATAACCCTGTATGTGTGTGTGTATATATATATATGTATATATATATATATATATATCTCTCTCCCTATTACATACTTTGCGCACTTTTTTGCATGCGCGCAAAAGCGCATTAACGCGAGGGGCTAAACCCTTTGCACTTAACGTCCTATTACGACGTTCGCGCATACGATGCGCGTTAACGTCTAACGCGATTGACCCTGCGCGAACGCACGTTCGTGCGCGCATCCCATACTTAACATTGTGATCGCAAATGCGTTCGTGCGCTGGTACGCGGATGGTATTACAATCGATGCGCAAAGTTTTACGAACCACGTTTGCGCGCATAATTTTAACGTCTTTGAAAAGCTGGTGTTAACGGCAAATCTGAACGTCCTGGCCGAAACCAAATACACCAGCACGAAAAAAAAAATACAGCACAGTATAGTTACACATTCTACACATACCCAAACAATAAAATGGAGAAGTTGTGCGTGTTTTTATTATTGCTGCAGCATATATACTCACATTGATTTTGACAGGCGCAAAAACTGAACGGGAGACAATTGTGGTTCTTAATTCTGATTGGCTGAATCGTGTGAAAAAAACAGTCTGCCCACCGATTTCTGCTCGCACGTTTTTGCGACGGGTGAATATATGCGCTCGGATCGTAATACCAGCGTTAATTTATGCGCTTTAACGTTTAATGCTGTGTGCAAAAAAAAATGCGCTGCGCGGAGAATGTAATCGAGCCCTTCATGTGTACATGTGTTTGTTAGGAAACCGATGTGTGGTACACCTTTCTCCTGTTCATTCAATGGTTGTGTATCTTGGGGATGGGCCACTATGATTGGATGCAACTCTTTAATGCATCTTATTATTTACATGTGTTTGATCGTGTCGGTGGGGGGGGGGGGGGTTGCACTTAGTTTATGGTACACACACACTTTTATTCTTCATATATTTCTGTGATTGCACTTATTGCACTTTGCTCACAATTTGTGCCAGGCGCCTGGACGCGCAGTTTTCTAGTACTTTCTTCTGCTTTTATTTTATAATAAAATATCGGGGCACTTGCCAGGACTCGTGCAAAGGCAGACAGAGGAGGCCGCATGTGCTAAGGCAAGTACCTTAAACAGACGAGAGGTTAAGAAAAGTGATCTCTATAAAATATCAAGCGGGCCAGAGCTTGCTGTTAATCACGGGTCAGCAGCCGTTGCTCTCCTAGATGTTTTGTAACTACATTTCCCATGATGCACAGCCTGTCACTAAGTTAGCAGAACCTCATGGAAACTGTAGTTCTGAAATATCTGGGGGGTCAAGATTGCTGACCCTTTGCTGATGTTGTGTAACGTGCGTAGGTAAAAGGTGTATTAATGACCTTCCTTGGTGTGCGCCCCTACAGCCTGCATGATGAATGTGCACAAGCGCTGCGTGGCGATGGTGCCAAGTCTCTGCGGGACTGACCACACGGAGAGGAGAGGCCGAATACAAATCAAGGCGGAGATCAGCCAGGACGTGCTGACGGTCGTGGGTAAGTGCAAAACATAAGTGGAGAGGATTTGCCAATAAGCCTCAGCAAGATGTCACTCCTATCACAGCCAGCCAGCCAGGCCCGGCGCGCTGTGCCAAAGCTCACAATCTCAAAACCTTCTCCTCCAATCCCTGAGCCCATCCAATAATATTAACAAGGATTTATCCGTCCGTTTAAAAGCAAGAAAAAAGGAGGTGATTTGATTTTTTCCTGCTGTAAGATGCACTATAATGCAAACATTGTGGAGCCCACCCCAGAACATGTATTATTTATGGGAGGTGAAAGAAGTCAGCATGCACTCAACGAATGCAATATCTAGGGCAGTTAACCCCTTTCTCTAAAACACCATCAGGAAGCCGTATTATCTGGAAAATCACTTTTCATTATATAGTGAAAATCACAGGAAATTCTCAGTACTTTTTTTACTGTAGTAACCCTATTTGACAGGCAGACTTCACCATATGCTGGCCACAAAGTGCTACTGCTGGGTGGGGATTTGTGCGTTTAGCATCTAGGTTGTTGTGCACAAGGCTCTAAAACTTTTGTGGCACATTCTGGGACCCATTTGCAAAGGAATTTCGATTGGAATAAACTAAATTCCTTTCCATTGCTCCAGAAATCTGCTTTGGAGATCGACTATCCTCGATATCCGGGCATCAGCAGGTGCTTTGGGAATTGACTATCCTCGGTATCAGGGCATCAGCAGGTGCTTTGGGGTTCGACCATCTTTGATATCAGCATCATCAGGTGCTTGGAGATCGACTATCCTTGAAATCAGGGCATCAGCAGGTGCTTTGGGGATTGACTATCCTCTATCAGGGCATCAGCAGGTGCTTTGGGTATTGACTATCCTCTATCAGGGCATCAGCAGGTGCTTTGGGGATTGACTATCCTCGATATCGGGGCATCAGCAGGTGCTTTGGGGATTGACTATCCTCGATATCAGGGCATCAGTAGGTGCTTTGGGGACCGACTATCCTCGATATCGGGGCATCAGCAGCCCTGATAGAGGATAGTCCATCTCCAAGCACCTGTTGATGCCCTGATAGAGGATTGTCGATCCCCAAAGCACCTGCTGATGCCCTGATATCGAGGATAGTCGATCCACAAAGCACCTGCTGATGCCCCGATATTGCGGATAGTCAATCTCCACCAAAGCACCTGCTGATGACCCAATATCGAGGATAGTCGATCCCCAAAGCATCTGCTGATTCCCTGATAGAGGATAGTCAATCAGGGAATCAGCAGATGCTTTCGGGATCGACTTTCCTCAATATTGGGTCATCAGCAGGTGCTTGGAGATTGACTATCCTCTATCAGGGCATCAGCAGGTGCTTGGAGATTGACTATCCTCTATCAGGGCATCAGCAGGTGCTTTGGGGATTGACGATCCTCGATATCAGGGCATCAGCAGCTGCTTTGGAGATCGGTTATCTTCGCTCTTGGTATTGAAGGGGTTAAAAATGGAAAGTCATTGTGTTGTGGATTTGGTTGCATTGTTTGGCTGTACAAAGTGAAATCCCTTCCCTCACACCTTTTTCTTTAAAAGACCCAAACATCAGTGGGTCCCCACCTAAATACTAACGTTACCCTTTCGAGTGTGTGCGCCGACTTCTCGATGGATTCCCTTTTAAGTGCCTGCAGCCGCTGGATTCCCGCGTACGCGTTGCATCGTGGCTGCGGAATAAAGCCTCGCCGCACCATTAGAAGCCCACACGCAGAATTTATTTCATCCCCAAAAGAGCGCTTTTAATTTAAGTGAAAAATGAGCTCTGGGCCTTCCTGCTAAAACGCAGCGGATTAAAAATTCATAGGCTCTTCCCACCTCCCGTCCATACAGCGCATTTCCATGTCGTACATCTATTTGCCGCTTCGTCTCAAGGCACCTACTCGCGCCGTAGCGGAGGTAGACTGTGATGAAGTAGTGTAGTTACTGGTGCAGGGAAGAGCTGCGCTGCCATCATCATGCCTTCCTAAAACCAATAAACCATCCGTCTCCTTATTCTCCACTGAGATTTGTCACATCTGCTCAGGGGAGGGGGGGGGGCAGTGATCAGCGCTATGCGCAGGAAATCTCCAACGAGGTTCCTGTATCGTGCAGTGCACCAGTTTGGCCACTAGGTGTCGGTGCACTCCATTGATTAACCTGTGCAGCTTGTGATACAGTATCAGACCCTGCAGTTTCCTTGCGCATCTTATGCGGGGTCACATGGGGTGTCGCCAACAGGTCAACTGCAAGGGAATTTAGGCCAAAATTATGGCATTAGAAAATCCCACCTATTCCAGTTCCTTCCGCTCATTTATTTTGGGCCTAAAATTTGCATTTTACATTGGGTCCTGCTTATGTCATGTAGACTTAATTTGCATGTCCCACCCAGAGTTCCTTGCTGCATATGGGGAATGTAGCACATAAGCTCTGTAAAGCGGTTCTCTGAATTTCTGGGATGTGTGAATGTATGTGTGTGTGTGTGTGTGTGTGTGTGTATGTATGTGTATACATGCATAAAGTGAGACAGATGTCATTTGAATGTCCTTCCCAGAATTCCTTGCTGCATATGGGGAATGTAGCACAGGAGCTCTTGGATGCAATTCATTGTATTGCTGTGATGTGCAAATGGCTTCTGCAATAATACACTGTGTGTGTGTGTGTGTGTCAGTCACATGGGAAGAGGAAACGTAAGATAAGGTCAGGATCCCCCCACCCCCTACCAAAAGTCCTATAGAACCCGATTTAACCCCTTCACTGCTGAGCCATTTCACGTCTTACAAAACACATTTTTCTTTTCTGTATTATTATTTTTCTTCTTTACTTTAAACATGGTCATGTTTGGTATCATTGGAAAGGCCATGCTCTGGCCTTTCTAATGATACCAAACATGACCCTGCTAGCTGAAAACAGTCTGGATATCTGGGTTCAAAGGCACCCTGAGCTCCACCCCTAGCTTTCCTTAGGAGTCAATGAGGACGTTCCCCACACGTCCTCAGCAGTGAAAGGGTTAATATAGAAAATGTAAAACATTCGGCACGGTTAAAGGGTGGACAACCGTTATAATAAAGAATATGTCGGTCTCTGCACCGGCCAATCCTTTTGCTCCTTTTGATGAACGCCAACCAGGGATATTTAAAATTTTCAGTCCATTAAGGACCTTAGACTGTCTCTGCCAGGGATGTCCAAACGCAGGCCCCCCCAGATGTCCCCGAACTACAACTCCCATGCTTCTCCATCTAATGCAGTCAGAGATTTCTGGGAGTTGTAGTTCATCTAGGGGGCCGGCGTTTGGACATCCCTGGTCTCGGCTCTCATTCTTCTCCTTGTGTAATTTGATATGTTTCTTGGCATCGGGTCCGAGGCACAGAGCGAGGCCGGGAGCCAAGAATGTTTGGTTTGGGGAAACCTAAGCCAAGCGTCCTCAATCTTGGCAACTCGGATATTTTGGAACTACCTCTCCCATGATGCTCAGCTAGCTCATTAGATCTGAGGAGCCTCAATGGAAATGTAGTTCCAAAAACACCTGTAGGGCCTGTCTTGACATCTGCTTTTTGTCTTTATTATTCTCCAGTCGGGGACGGAAGAAATTTAGTTCCTATGGATCCGAATGGCCTGTCCGACCCGTACGTGAAGCTGAAACTCATCCCAGACCCGAAGAGCGAAAGCAAACAGAAAACCAAAACCATAAAATGCTCCCTGAACCCCACCTTTAACGAGACCTTTAAATTGTGAGTGCGTGCTGGCGCCTCTTCCACTAATAAAATGGGAGGTGGGAGCAAAGAGGTTAACGCGGCCTGCGACCTTACCTGTTTCCTCTCTCCTCCAACAGCCAGCTGAAGGAGGCTGATAAAGACCGCAGGTTGTCGGTGGAAATTTGGGACTGGGATCTGACGAGCAGGAACGATTTCATGGGCTCCTTATCGTTCGGGATTTCCGAACTGCTGAAAGCTGGCGTGGACGGATGGTAAGCAATGGCTCGCTTCAACGTTTCACATCCCTGTGATACCTAACACGGGACGTACAATGTAACCAGTGCCCCTCTAGGACCGTGCTCACCAACCCTGCTCCTCAGAGTCCTCTAACAGGACAGGTTTTAAGGGTTACCTTGGGGAAATGCAGACTGAATCCAGCAAACACTGAGCAGCAAATCGTATCACCTGTGCTGTGCTTCACATATCCTGCAAACCTGGCCTGTTGGGGAGTCCTAAGGACCAGGGATGGGGACCACTGCTGTAGAAGGTACTGTAGTCATGGGTGTTTTCTGGTTTTGTGTATCTCGGTATTTATTCTCTTGTCATGTTGTTTGTATCTACTCGGCAGGGGAAGTGGAAATGTATTAAAAAAAAAAAAGAACTACAAGCTTGTTGGGTGTAAAATGATTTTGGGGAGCCGTATCCGGGTGTGTTTAGTAAAGGGAAATAAATTAAAGGCGGCAGAATTTCAATGATATGATCATCATGAATTCCCATCTTTCCATGGGACTCTGAAGGCCTTATTAACCTCTGAGGACCTGGGTGGCAGCTGGGGTCGCTGCTGGGGCCCCCCGTGGTCACTGCTGGGGTCGCGGCTGCAGGCTGCCGGTGTCGCTGCTTCTGGCCATCGGTCAGCACCTGCTTGACGTTTTAGGTCTTCAGGAAGATTGTGCATCTGTAGAAGAGGTAAGCTGACTCTTTAGTCAAAAAATGTTGGTGTGCATCAGGAAGGGTCAATAATTAACCCCTCGGGCCTCACATCCCAGAGCACCCCATCTTTATCCTAGAGCAGGGGTCAGCAACCTTGGTTCCCTGATGTTTTGGGAACTACATTTCCCTTGTGTCTCAGTCAGCCTAATGGGTGGCTGAGCATCATGGGAGATGTAGTCCCCAAAACGTCAGGGAACCAAGGTTGCTGACCCCTGTCCTAGAGTGTTCCTCTAAAATGCAATTAACATTAAATGTCCTCATAACAAACAATACAAATAAAAAATATAAAGTTCTGATTCATTATATATTCATGTATGGGGAAAAAAAATACCCCCCCCCCTCCCCAGGCATATTTTTTTGTGTTAAGTCACACAGGGTTATTCAAAGAGATCCGAATGGCTGCCGAAAGGGAAAATCCACGTTCGGTTATTTTTCTTGGCCATTCAGCTATTCAGAGAGCAGGCAATTCACCAAATCCTGGCGAATTGCCTGCACATACGGTGCCTGTTCGACGGCAGTGAAATCCCCATAGAGAAGCAATGCTTCGTCTATTCAGAGAACAAAAACCAGCAGTGACAGGTTCCCGAATTGCCCTGCCATTCGGTGGTTTAATTCGGCAGGTTTATTCAGGCGAATCCCATAGACTTCAATGTTAAAAATATTTCCGTTTTTTAATTCAATATCTAATAAACTGTTGATTATAATATTCTGCAGTAAAAAGTCTCTTTATTTTTAGACTTTTCTTAGCATATTTTAAAAAAAATTCTGGATTTCTTTATTTAAAAAATATATTTCCTTTTTTTTTTTTAATCTTTTTTTTTTTTTTTTTTATTTAACTTATTTTTTCTGTAACAGCCCTTTTTATTATCATTCCCTGGACCTCATATGTAAATTTCAGACATTTTCCCTCAGTTTCTTTGCAAACAGCGTTTCACTTTTCAAACATTCAAGCGTACTGTTTTTCTAATTTATCCTGCTCGGGTTTTTCCGGCATTTTGGGCGGGGTTAATCCAGATGTTTTTGCGGGTTTCGTGTGCGTTCGCCCTCATTTTGCGGTGAGTTTTCGGCGACTTTTCCCTGCATTTCGCCGGGCCTGTGGTGCTTGCTGAATACACCGCAGGGTGGCCGAAATCAGATCGCCGAACCGAAATGAAGAGAACAAAAAGTCTCTGAACGTGCGGTGGCTTTTCAATTCTCTTTGAATTACCCTGATAGTGTTTTACAGTCGGCCTTCTCTGTGTGCCCCCGCGCCGCCGCCACCACCACCACCACCACCACACATTTTAAGAGATACCCATGGTTGAATTTCATTAAAATGAGGTTTTACTGAGCGGAAAATAAATGTTACCTGTGTATGTCCCTGGTTGGCAGATATTCCAGCTCCTCGATCGCTCTGAGAATCGGAAATCTTAAATCGCTAAAAAAGGCGATGCTACGATACGATGACAAGTGGCGCAAACTGTCATCTCTATCCCGGTTACAAAACCTACGTAGACCAGGCGAGTTTTCCTAAAAATTGTGCGATGGTGTGGGTTGTCCTCTACAGCAGCAGTTCCCATCCCTGGTCCTCAGGTCCCCCTAACAGGCCAGGTTTGCAGGATATGTGAAGCACAGCACAGGTGTTATGATTTGCTGCTCAGTGATTGCAGGATTCAGACTGCATTTCCCCATGTTAATTCTTAAAACCTGTCCTGTTAGAGCGACCTGAGGACCCGGGATGGGAAGCACTGCTCTACAGAATAATTCCAAAAAGCCAAATAGGGAAGTTAGGTGTTTAAATTTCTTGGTAACTAACGTGTTTGTGACGCAAGAATAATGATCTGATTGCCCGTTACGTATGGCTTTGCTCGTATATAGCGGGCTGCAGTGCTGCGAGGCAGACGGAGAGCTTGAACGTGACATAACTCCCCTTTTTTCCTACATTATGTATCTGCAAAAAAAAATGGCAACACATGTAAAAGGAGTGATTCCATGTCAAATTAATCCATGAGTGGAGCATGATGAGGTCACTTTACAGAGGAGATCCTCATGGAGCTAGCATGCAGAGTAGAGGAGGGAGCGCATGTACAGATATAAAGGCGTTAAGGTTCGCCGCACAGCATTTGCATGCAGACCGAGCCTTATCGCTTGTACGTCGGCTCGTTTACCTGTGCGACACTACTGCAACACATATGTCTAATGCTTGACATGCACGCATCGTGGTGAAGTTGGGGGGAATGCAGTTCCTCCACTATTTTTGCAGAGGGAACTGTGTTCCCATTGACCCCATATACTATTTAAGCAGGGATGTCCAAACTCCGGCCCCACAGATGTTCCTGAACTACAACTCCCAGAAATCTCTGTCTGCATTAGACGGATGGAGAAGCATGGGAGTTGTAGTTCATAGACATCTGGGCGGGCAGGAGTTTGGACCATCTATAAAGCTGGTGTTCAGGTGTTCAGTCGTATCTCTCCCTGTTAAAGCCTATTCTTATTGTGCCTTATCATATATTTTTTGCTAAAATACATATACACATACACAGATCTGAGCATAGGTTTGTGTTACGAGGGAGGTAAGTGCTTATTTGGGGGGGGCAGAAATCTTGGTGAGTTCCCACCCTTTTTTTTTTTTTTCCGGACTTCTCCCTTGGGTAGAGCCTTTTGTAAGACGGCGGATTGTTCAATAATTTGTTCTACGCACGTGTAGCTCCCCCAAAGTCCGCTTTGGTTCGTTTGAAACCTTGTGGGTCGGATTTGGCATCAGAATCGTAGAAGATGCAACCCAAGAACATAGAAAGGACCCAACCGGTATGTGGTCATGGTTTGCATTGTATCAAACGCACGGCCTGTAGACCGTCCGTGGAAATGACTGTGTATTCTTGTTCCCTCTCCTCGTTTTTGCTTCTGTGAATGAAGTTTGCATGTATAAAGAGGACGCGTGACGCACGCGAGGTCTTGAAGCTGCGGCGCTGCTCGAGCCAGCGCCCCCCCCCTCTAATCTCCTCCTGCAGCATCTGCCCAATTCTCATTTCCTTTTTGGTTCTGCGATGCGTGAAGGTGGTTATCAAAACGCGTCTCCAGGAAATCATTTAAACTTCCATTGTGCCCCAGCTTTCTCAGATTACGAAAAGCCTAGTCTGCGTTTTACCGCGTAACCCTCTAACCGCCAGCAGACCTGGCCTTAACCTGCACAAGTTAAGGTCTGCGCGGTTTCCGGGAACGATGGGGGTGGGGGGGACAGACTTTCTTCTTTACGTCATAACGTCAATCACATCTCTTCCTTTGATGAAATATCTCTCTGTTAAGAATCAGAATCACGAAAACCGCCAATTTCAGGCTAAAACATCTTTCCTGGTGTTATGATCAGGATCACGATCGGGGGTTAAAACTTAGTTTTTCTGACCACAGCAGGTTTATAAAGTGCATGATTTGCCTTAACCCACATTATTTCTCCAGGGAAAGCCCGCACATATAGCTGAAATGCGTCGGACAGAGCATTGGATCTCAGGTCTTCAGGTTGTTTCGTATATTTAAGCAGTTCTGCTCAGCCAAAGTGGTGCTCTTCTGGTCGTTGCGTGTCCCCGATGGATCCAGCAGTCGTTGGTGAAACGCGTTGGATGTGGTATTGCAGAGTAGTCCCCTTTGCCCAAGTTGTTCCTCCTCAATTTTTGTGTTCCATAGGCTCCTGGGAAAGCTTGGAGCCATCGGTGAAACGCGTTGGTTGGAGCATCTCATGTAATTCAGTATATATATTCATATTTTAAAGGCGTTCTTTGGTCCAACCTTTGTTTTTTCAGGTTCAAGTTGCTGAGCCAGGAGGAAGGCGAGTATTTTAATGTCCCGGTGCCGCCCGAGGGAGAGGAAGGCAATGAGGAGCTACGGCAGAAGTTTGAGGTGAATACATTTTTGTTGAGTCTTGTCCTTCAAAGGCTGTGGAACTTTATAGAAGGTGGCCGGCGAATGGCTTAACTCTTCCAAGAATGGGTCAGTCACACTGGCGACTCGTTGACCGGTATGCAGAAGCAAATTTGGACTCATAGCGCCATTTTGTCCACTCTTTACGTACATATTGGATGTCCCCGACTCCAGGTTGACTTGAACCTCCAATCTTGGCCAAATTACGGGCTAAAGCAACATTTTCCATGAATTTTCCGCCACATCTGGATGAGATGGGAAGTGGTGGAAGTCTAGGGCTGGAATTCTACCGCCAGGGATGTCCACAAATTGTTTTGTCCGTCCCTGTCCTTCCGGTGAGACGCGGTCAATTTAATGAGTAGCTGAGCATCGTAGGAGATGTAGGTCCAAAACATCTGGACGGCCAAGGTTGCCGACCCTTGGTTTAAGACGTAGTAAGCTGGGTCATCACTAGAGCCGTCGGCTTCACACTTGCCTCTTTTATCATCCCAATGAGCTTTGTCTTCCATGTTGGGATCATCGCAGACATGGCCGCCTCTGTCCGTGCGCTGCGCTCCAGGCTTGCAAGCGTTTCATGCTGTTTGGTTTTTCAAAGCCTGTCAGAAGTCACGACCGATAAATATTTGATGCCGGGCAACGCGCAGCTTGGGACGGCGCTGCGCGGCTTTGCTGGGTTTCCCACGGCACTGCACTGCCGCTTCCCTTCTCGAGTCTCCTGGAAGGTTTTGTGTTTTTTTTTGTGGTTTTCTCGGCAGCTCGAGGCGGCGTTTTGAAGTTCGCCACGATCTTAAAATAATTCCGCGCGCGCTGAGCTGAACTGGTTCTTGGCACGTACAAGGCTTCCAAGCGAAATCTGCTTTTTATGAGGGCGTATGTCAATCCGTCGCTAACAGACACGCTTTGTACAATAGCTCAACGTTTTTGTGTTGGGGGAGGGGGAAATATCAAAGATGACTACCATGCGGGTCAACCCCCCCCCTCCCCCGTATCCCAGACTGGCGTATGTAATGTTCTCATTGAGAGGAGAGATCTTGGTTTGAAAGCCCGTTAACATTCAGACGAGATTTCTGCTCCGTTGTCCTGTACTTCTGCCATGGTATCTGCATCGCCTTCTTGACGTCAGTAAAGGATAAAATGTGTTCGCTGCGGTCACATGCTGGCTCCGGGACCGTCTATCCAGGCATGCCGGAGCTTTTCCAGAGTAGGAGCCTTTTTAGGACTTTAAAGAAAGAAATGTATTCTAGAACACTTGTACTCGTGCAGGAATTAAGGGAAAGACCCGGTGATAATCATAGGTAATGGAAAAGGAATACACGCCAGAAATATTTCCATTTCCTTGTGCCACTCTGAGGTCTGCTCTGTGCCTGTGCTGATCTGTTTGCTCTCTGTGCCTGTGCCGCTCTGTCTGCTCTCTGTGCCTGTGCCGCTCTGTCTGCACTGTGCCTGTGCCGCTCTGTCTGCTCTCTGTGCCTGTGCCGCTCTGTCTGCTCTCTGTGCCTGTGCCGCTCTGTCTGCTCTCTGTGCCGCTCTGTCTGCTCTCTGTGCCGCTCTGTCTGCTCTCTGTGCCGCTCTGTCTGCTCTCTGTGCCGCTCTGTCTGCTCTCTGTGCCTGTGCCGCTCTGTCTGCTCTCTGTGCCTGTGCCGCTCTGTCTGCTCTCTGTGCCTGTGCCGCTCTGTCTGCTCTCTGTGCCTGTGCCGCTCTGTCTGCTCTCTGTGCCTGTGCCGCTCTGTCTGCTCTCTGTGCCTGTGCCGCTCTGTCTGCTCTCTGTGCCTGTGCCGCTCTGTCTGCTGTCTGTGCCTGTGCTGCTCTGTCTGCTCTCTGTGCCTGTGCCGCTCTGTCTGCTCTCTGTGCCTGTGCCGCTCTGTCTGCTCTCTGTGCCTGTGCCGCTCTGTCTGCTCTCTGTGCCTGTGCCGCTCTGTCTGCTCTCAGTGCCTGTGCCGCTCTGTCTGCTCTCAGTGCCTGTGCCGCTCTGTCTGCTCTCAGTGCCTGTGCCGCTCTGTCTGCTCTCAGTGCCTGTGCCGCTCTGTCTGCTCTCTGTGCCTGTGCGCTCTGTCTGCTGTCTGTGCCTGTGCTGCTCTGTCTGCTCTCTGTGCTGTGCCGCTCTGTCTGCTCTCTGTGCCTGTGCCGCTCTGTCTGCTCTCTGTGCCTGTGCCGCTCTGTCTGCTGTCTGTGCCTGTGCTGCTCTGTCTGCTCTCTGTGCCTGTGCCGCTCTGTCTGCTCTCTGTGCCTGTGCCGCTCTGTCTGCTCTCTGTGCCTGTGCCGCTCTGTCTGCTCTCTGTGCCTGTGCCGCTCTGTCTGCTCTCAGTGCCTGTGCCGCTCTGTCTGCTCTCAGTGCCTGTGCCGCTCTGTCTGCTCTCAGTGCCTGTGCCGCTCTGTCTGCTCTCAGTGCCTGTGCCGCTCTGTCTGCTCTCAGTGCCTGTGCCGCTCTGTCTGCTCTCAGTGCCTGTGCCGCTCTGTCTGCTCTGTGCCTGTGCCGCTCTGTCTGCTCTGTGCCGCTCTGTCTGCTCTGTGCCTGTGCCGCTCTGTCTGCTCTGTGCCTGTGCCGCTCTGTCTGCTCTGTGCCTGTGCCGCTCTGTCTGCTCTGTGCCTGTGCCGCTCTGTCTGCTCTGTGCCTGTGCCGCTCTGTCTGCTCTGTGCCTGTGCGCTCTGTCTGCTCTCTGTGCCTGTGTGCCGCTCTGTCTGCTCTGTGCCTGTGCGCTCTGTCTGCTCTGTGCCTGTGCGCTCTGTCTGCTCTGTGCCTGTGCCGCTCTGTCTCTGTGTGTGTGTGTCGCTCTGTCTGTGTCGCTCTGTCGCTCTGTGTCGCTCTGTCGCTCTGTCTCTGCGTGTGTGTCTCTCTGCGCGTGTGTCTCTCTGCGCGTGTGTCTCTCTGTGCGCGTGTCGCTGTGTGCGCGTGTCGCTGTGTGCGCGTGTCGCTGTGTGCGCGTGTCGCTGTGTGCGCGTGTCGCTGTGTGCGCGTGTCGCTCTCGGTGCCGCTCTGTCTCTGTGTGTGTCGCTCTGTCTCTGTGTGTGTCGCTCTGTCTCTGCGTGTGTCGCTCTGTCTCTGCGTGTGTCGCTCTGTCTCTGTGTGTCGCTCTGTCTCTGTGTCGCTCTGTCTGTGTCGCTCTGTCTCTGTGTGTCGCTCTGTCTTGTGTCGCTCTGTCTGTGTCGCTCTGTCTGTGTCGCTCTGTCTGTGTCGCTCTGTCTGTGTCGCTCTGTCTGTGTCGCTCTGTCTGTGTCGCTCTGTCTCTGTCGCTCTGTCTCTGTCGCTCTGTCTCTGTCGCTCTGTCTCTGTCGCTCTGTCTCTGTCGCTCTCTGTCTCTGTCGCTCTGTGTCGCTCTGTCTGTGTCGCTCTGTCTCTGTGTCGCCCTGTCTCTGTGTCGCCCTGTCTCTGTGTCGCCCTGTCTCTGTGTCGCCCTGTCTCTGTGTCGCTCTGTCTCTGTGTCGCTCTGTCTCTGTGTCGCTCTGTTCTCTGTGTCGCTCTGTCTCTGTGTCGCTCTGTCTCTGTGTCGCTCTGTCTCTGTGTCGCTCTGTCTCTGTGTCGCTCTGTCTCTGTGTCGCTCTGTCTCTGTGTCGCTCTGTCTCTGTGTCGCTCTGTCTCTGTGTCGCTCTGTCTCTGTGTCGCTCTGTCTCTGTGTCGCTCTGTCTCTGTCGCTCTGTCTCTGTCGCTCTGTCTCTGTCGCTCTGTCTCTGTCGCTCTGTCTCTGTCGCTCTGTGTCGCTCTGTGTCGCTCTGTGTCGCTCTGTGTCGCTCTGTCGCTCTGTCTCTGTCGCTCTGTGTCGCTCTGTGTCTCTGTGTCGCTCTGTGTCTCTGTGTCGCTCTGTGTCTCGGTGTCGCTCTCTGTCTCGGTGTCGCTCTCTGTCTGTGTGTGTCGCTCTCTGTCTCTGTGTCGCTCTGTCTCTGTGTGTGTCGCTCTCTGTCTCTGTGTGTGTGTGTCGCTCTCTGTCTCTGTGTGTGTGTCGCTCTGTCTCTGTGTGTGTCGCTCTCTGTCTCTGTGTGTGTCGCTCTCTGTGTGTGTGTCGCTCTCTGTCTCTGTCGCTCTCTGTCTCTGTGTGTGTGTCGCTCTGTCTCTGTGTGTGTCGCTCTCTGTCTCTGTGTCGCTCTCTGTCTCTGTGTGTGTCGCTCTCTGTCTCTGTGTCGCTCTCTGTCTCTGTGTGTCGCTCTGTCTCTGTGTGTCGCTCTGTCTCTGTGTGTGGTCGCTCTCTGTCTCTGTGTGTGTCGCTCTCTGTCTCTGTGTGTCGCTCTCTGTCTCTCTGTGTGTGTCGCTCTCTGTCTCTGTGTGTGTCGCTCTCTGTCTCTGTGTGTGTCGCTCTCTGTCTCTGTGTGTGTCGCTCTCTGTCTCTGTGTGTGTCGCTCTCTGTCTCTGTGTGTGTCGCTCTCTGTCTCTGTGTGTGTCGCTCTCTGTGTGTGCCGCTCTGTCTGTGTCGCTCTGTGTCTCTGCGTGTGTCGCTCTGTGTCTCTGCGTGTGTCGCTCTGTGTCTCTGCGTGTGTCGCTCTGTGTCTCTGCGTCGCTCTGTGTCTCTGTGTCGCTCTCTGTCTCGGTGTCGCTCTCTGTCTCGGTGTGTGTCGCTCTCTGTCTGTGTGTGTCGCTCTCTGTCTCTGTGTGTGTCGCTCTCTGTCTCTGTGTGTGTCGCTCTCTGTCTCTGTGTGTGTCGCTCTGTCTCTGCGTGTGTCGCTCTGTGTCTCTGCGTGTGTCGCTCTGTGTCTCTGTGTCTCGGTGTCGCTCTCTGTCTCGGTGTGTGTCGCTCTCTGTCTCTGTGTGTCGCTCTCTGTCTCTGTGTGTGTCGCTCTGTGTGTGTCGCTCTGTCTCTGTGTGTGTCGCTCTGTCTCTGCGTGTGTCGCTCTGTCTCTGCGTGTGTCGCTCTGTCTCTGTGTCGCTCTGTCTCTGTGTCGCTCTGTCTGTGTCGCTCTGTCTCTGTGTCGCTCTGTCTGTGTCGCTCTGTCTGTGTCGCTCTGTCTGTGTCGCTCTGTCTGTGTCGCTCTGTCTGTGTCGCTCTGTCTGTGTCGCTCTGTCTGTGTCGCTCTGTCTGTGTCGCTCTGTCGCTCTGTCTCTGTCGCTCTGTCTCTGTCGCTCTGTCTCTGTCGCTCTGTCTCTGTCGCTCTGTCTCTGTCGCTCTGTCTTGTCGCTCTGCTCTGTGTCGCTCTGTGTCGCCCTGTCTCTGTGTCGCCCTGTCTCTGTGTCGCCCTGTCTCTGTGTCGCCCTGTCTCTGTGTCGCCCTGTCTCTGTGTCGCTCTGTCTCTGTGTCGCTCTGTCTCTGTGTCGCTCTGTCTCTGTGTCGCTCTGTCTCTGTGTCGCTCTGTCTCTGTGTCGCTCTGTCTCTGTGTCGCTCTGTCTCTGTGTCGCTCTGTCTCTGTGTCGCTCTGTCTCTGTGTCGTCTCTGTCTCTGTGTCGCTCTGTCTCTGTGTCGCTCTGTCTCTGTGTCGCTCTGTCTTCTGTCGCTCTGTCTCTGTCGCTCTGTCTCTGTCGCTCTGTCTCTGTCGCTCTGTCTCTGTCGCTCTGTCTCTGTCGCTCTGTGTCGCTCTGTGTCGCTCTGTGTCGCTCTGTGTCGCTCTGTGTCGCTCTGTGTCGCTCTGTGTCGCTCTGTGTCTCTGTGTCGCTCTGTGTCTCTGTGTCGCTCTGTGTCTCGGTGTCGCTCTCTGTCTCGGTGTCGCTCTCTGTCTGTGTGTGTCGCTCTCTGTCTCTGTGTCGCTCTGTCTCTGTGTGTGTCGCTCTCTGTCTCTGTGTGTGTGTGTCGCTCTCTGTCTCTGTGTGTGTGTCGCTCTGTCTCTGTGTGTGTCGCTCTCTGTCTCTGTGTGTGTCGCTCTCTGTCTCTGTGTGTGTCGCTCTCTGTCTCTGTCGCTCTCTGTCTCTGTGTGGTGTGTCGCTCTGTCTCTGTGTGTGTCGCTCTCTGTCTCTGTGTCGCTCTCTGTCTCTGTGTGTGTCGCTCTCTGTCTCTGTGTCGCTCTCTGTCTCTGTGTGGTCGCTCTGTCTCTGTGTGTCGCTCTGTCTCTGTGTGTGTCGCTCTCTGTCTCTGTGTGTGTCGCTCTCTGTCTCTGTGTGTCGCTCTCTGTCTGCTGTGTGTGTCGCTCTCTGTCTCTGTGTGTGTCGCTCTCTGTCTCTGTGTGTGTCGCTCTCTGTCTCTGTGTGTGTCGCTCTCTGTCTCTGTGTGTGTCGCTCTCTGTCTCTGTGTGTGTCGCTCTCTGTCTCTGTGTGTGTCGCTCTCTGTGTGTGCCGCTCTGTCTGTGTCGCTCTGTGTCT
Organism: Leptobrachium leishanense; assembly: GCA_009667805.1. Lineage (NCBI taxonomy): Eukaryota > Metazoa > Chordata > Amphibia > Anura > Megophryidae > Leptobrachium > Leptobrachium leishanense. The sequence continues at coordinate 146,400,672 of CM019069.1, forward strand.
CTGCGTGTGTCGCTCTGTGTCTCTGCGTGTGTCGCTCTGTGTCTCTGCGTGTGTCGCTCTGTGTCTCTGCGTCGCTCTGTGTCTCTGTGTCGCTCTCTGTCTCGGTGTCGCTCTCTGTCTCGGTGTGTGTCGCTCTCTGTCTGTGTGTGTCGCTCTCTGTCTCTGTGTGTGTCGCTCTCTGTCTCTGTGTGTGTCGCTCTCTGTCTCTGTGTGTGTCGCTCTCTGTCTCTGCGTGTGTCGCTCTGTGTCTCTGCGTGTGTCGCTCTGTGTCTCTGTGTCTCGGTGTCGCTCTCTGTCTCGGTGTGTGTCGCTCTCTGTCTCTGTGTGTCGCTCTCTGTCTCTGTGTGTGTCGCTCTGTGTGTGTCGCTCTGTCTCTGTGTGTGTCGCTCTGTCTCTGCGTGTGTCGCTCTGTCTCTGCGTGTGTGTCGCTCTGTCTCTGTGTCGCTCTGTCTCTGTGTCGCTCTGTCTGTGTCGCTCTGTCTCTGTGTCGCTCTGTCTGTGTCGCTCTGTCTGTGTCGCTCTGTCTGTGTCGCTCTGTCTGTGTCGCTCTGTCTGTGTCGCTCTGTCTGTGTCGCTCTGTCTGTGTCGCTCTGTCGCTCTGTCTCTGTCGCTCTGTCTCTGTCGCTCTGTCTCTGTCGCTCTGTCTCTGTCGCTCTGTCTCTGTCGCTCTGCCTCTGTGTCGCTCTGTGTCGCCCCTGTCTCTGTGTCGCCCTGTCTCTGTGTCGCCCTGTCTCTGTGTCGCCCTGTCTCTGTGTCGCCCTGTCTCTGTGTCGCTCTGTCTCTGTGTCGCTCTGTCTCTGTGTCGCTCTGTCTCTGTGTCGCTCTGTCTCTGTGTCGCTCTGTCTCTGTGTCGCTCTGTCTCTGTGTCGCTCTGTCTCTGTGTCGCTCTGTCTCTGTGTCGCTCTGTCTCTGTGTCGCTCTGTCTCTGTGTCGCTCTGTCTCTGTGTCGCTCTGTCTCTGTGTCGCTCTGTCTCTGTGTCGCTCTGTCTCTGTCGCTCTGTCTCTGTCGCTCTGTCTCTGTCGCTCTGTCTCTGTCGCTCTGTGTCGCTCTGTGTCGCTCTGTGTCGCTCTGTGTCGCTCTGTGTCGCTCTGTGTCGCTCTGTGTCGCTCTGTGTCTCTGTGTCGCTCTGTGTCTCTGTGTCGCTCTGTGTCTCGGTGTCGCTCTCTGTCTCGGTGTCGCTCTCTGTCTGTGTGTGTCGCTCTCTGTCTCTGTGTCGCTCTGTCTCTGTGTGTGTCGCTCTCTGTCTCTGTGTGTTGTGTCGCTCTCTGTCTCTGTGTGTGTGTGTCGCTCTGTCTCTGTGTGTGTCGCTCTCTGTCTCTGTGTGTGTCGCTCTCTGTCTCTGTGTGTGTCGCTCTCTGTCTCTGTCGCTCTCTGTCTCTGTGTGTGTGTCGCTCTGTCTCTGTGTGTGTCGCTCTCTGTCTCTGTGTCGCTCTCTGTCTCTGTGTGTGTCGCTCTCTGTCTCTGTGTCGCTCTCTGTCTCTGTGTGTCGCTCTGTCTCTGTGTGTCGCTCTGTCTCTGTGTGTGTCGCTCTCTGTCTCTGTGTGTGTCGCTCTCTGTCTCTGTGTGTCGCTCTCTGTCTCTGTGTGTGTCGCTCTCTGTCTCTGTGTGTGTCGCTCTCTGTCTCTGTGTGTGTCGCTCTCTGTCTCTGTGTGTGTCGCTCTCTGTCTCTGTGTGTGTCGCTCTCTGTCTCTGTGTGTGTCGCTCTCTGTCTCTGTGTGTGTCGCTCTCTGTGTGTGCCGCTCTGTCTGTGTCGCTCTGTGTCTCTGCGTGTGTCGCTCTGTGTCTCTGCGTGTGTCGCTCTGTGTCTCTGCGTGTGTCGCTCTGTGTCTCTGCGTCGCTCTGTGTCTCTGTGTCGCTCTCTGTCTCGGTGTGTGTCGCTCTCTGTCTCTGTGTGTGTCGCTCTCTGTCTCTGTGTGTGTCGCTCTCTGTCTCTGTGTGTGTCGCTCTCTGTCTGTGTGTGTCGCTCTCTGTGTGTGCCGCTCGTGTCTGTGTCGCTCTGTGTCTCTGCGTGTGTCGCTCTGTGTCTCTGCGTGTGTCGCTCTGTGTCTCGTGTGTCGCTCTGTGTCTCTGCGTCGCTCTGTGTCTCTGTGTCGCTCTCTGTCTCGGTGTCGCTCGCTCTCTGTCTCGGTGTGTGTCGCTCTCTGTCTGTGTGTGTCGCTCTCTGTCTCTGTGTGTGTCGCTCTCTGTCTCTGTGTGTGTCGCTCTCTGTCTCTGTGTGTGTCGCTCTCTTCTGGTGTGTCGCTCTGTGTCTCTGCGTGTGTCGCTCTGTGTCTCTGTGTCTCGGTGTCGCTCTCTGTCTCGGTGTGTGTCGCTCTCTGTCTCTGTGTGTCGCTCTCTGTCTCTGTGTGTGTCGCTCTGTGTGTGTCGCTCTGTTCTGTGTGTGTCGCTCTGTCTCTGCGTGTGTCGCTCTGTCTCTGCGTTGTCGCTCTGTCTCTGTGTCGCTCTGTCTCTGTGTCGCTCTGTCTGTGTCGCTCTGTCTCTGTGTCGCTCTGTCTGTGTCGCTCTGTCTGTGTCGCTCTGTCTGTGTCGCTCTGTGGTGTCTGTGTCGCTGTCTGTGTCGCTCTGTCTGTGTCGCTCTGTCTGTGTCGCTCTGTCTGTGTCGCTCTTCTGTGCTCTGCGCTCTGTCTCTGTCGCTCTGTCTCTGTCGCTCTGTCTCTGTCGCTCTGTCTCTGTCGCTCTGTCTCTGTCGCTCTGTCTCTGTCGCTCTGCCTCTGTGTCGCTCTGTGTCGCCCCTGTCTCTGTGTCGCCCTGTCTCTGTGTCGCCTGTCTCTGTGTCGCCCTGTCTCTGTGTCGCCCTGTCTCTGTGTCGCTCTGTCTCTGTGTCGCTCTGTCTCTGTGTCGCTCTGTCTCTGTGTCGCTCTGTCTCTGTGTCGCTCTGTCTCTGTGTCGCTCTGTCTCTGTGTCGCTCTGTCTCTGTGTCGCTCTGTCTCTGTGTCGCTCTGTCTCTGTGTCGCTCTGTCTCTGTGTCGCTCTGTCTCTGTGTCGCTCTGTCTCTGTGTCGCTCTGTCTCTGTCGCTCTGTCTCTGTCGCTCTGTCTCTGTCGCTCTGTCTCTGTCGCTCTGTCTCTGTCGCTCTGTTCTGTCGCTCTGTGTCGCTCTGTGTCGCTCTGTGTCGCTCTGTGTCGCTCTGTGTCGCTCTGTGTCGCTCTGTGTCGCTCTGTGTCTCTGTGTCGCTCTGTGTCTCTGTGTCGCTCTGTGTCTCGGTGTCGCTCTCTGTCTCGGTGGTCGCTCTCTGTCTGTGGTGTGTCGCTCTCTGTCTCTGTGTCGCTCTGTCTCTGTGTGTGTCGCTCTCTGTCTCTGTGTGTGTGTGTCGCTCTCTGTCTCTGTGTGTGTGTCGCTCTGTCTCTGTGTGTGTCGCTCTCTGTCTCTGTGTGTGTCGCTCTCTGTCTCTGTGTGTGTCGCTCTCTGTCTCTGTCGCTCTCTGTCTCTGTGTGTGTGTCGCTCTGTCTCTGTGTGTGTCGCTCTCTGTCTCTGTGTCGCTCTCTGTCTCTGTGTGTGTGTCGCTCTCTGTCTCTGTGTCGCTCTCTGTCTCTGTGTGTCGCTCTCTGTCTCTGTGTGTCGCTCTGTCTCTGTGTGTGTCGCTCTCTGTCTCTGTGTGTGTCGCTCTCTGTCTCTGTGTGTCGCTCTCTGTCTCTGTGTGTGTCGCTCTCTGTCTCTGTGTGTGTCGCTCTCTGTCTCTGTGTGTGTCGCTCTCTGTCTCTGTGTGTGTCGCTCTCTGTCTCTGTGTGTGTCGCTCTCTGTCTCTGTGTGTGTCGCTCTCTGTCTCTGTGTGTGTCGCTCTCTGTGTGTGCCGCTCTGTCTGTGTCGCTCTGTGTCTCTGCGTGTGTCGCTCTGTGTCTCTGCGTGTGTCGCTCTGTGTCTCTGCGTGTGTCGCTCTGTGTCTCTGCGTGTGTCGCTCTGTGTCGCTCTCTGTCTCGGTGTCGCTCTCTGTCTGTGTCGCTCTCTGTCTCTGGTGTGTCGCTCTGTCTCTGTGTGTGTCGCTCTCTGTCTCTGTGTGTGTCGCTCTCTGTCTCTGTGTGTGTCGCTCTCTGTCTCTGTGTGTGTCGCTCTGTCTCTGCGTGTGTCGCTCTGTGTCTCTGCGTGTGTCGCTCTGTGTCTCTGTGTGTCGCTCTGTGTCGCTCTCTGTCTCGGTGTGTGTCGCTCTCTGTCTCTGTGTGTCGCTCTCTCTGTCTCTGTGTGTGTCGCTCTGTGTGTGTCGCTCTGTCTCTGTGTGTGTCGCTCTGTCTCTGTGTGTGTCGCTCTGTCTCTGTGTGTGTGTCGCTCTCTGTCTCTGTGTGTGTCGCTCTGTCTCTTGTGTTGTGTGTCGCTCTCTGTCTCTGTGTCTGTGTCGCTCTCTGTCTCTGTGTGTGTGTCTGTCTCTGTGTGTGTCGCTCTCTGTCTCTGTGTGTGTCGCTCTGTCTCTGTGTGTGTCGCTCTGTCTCTGTGTGTGTCGCTCTGTCTCTGTGTGTGTCGCTCTGTCTCTGTGTGTGTCGCTCTGTCTCTGTGTGTGTCGCTCTGTCTCTGTGTGTGTCGCTCTGTCTCTGTGTGTGTCGCTCTGTCTCTGTGTGTGTCGCTCTGTCTCTGTGTGTGTCGCTCTGTCTCTGTGTCGCTCTCTGTCTCTGTGTGTGTCGCTCTCTGTCTCTCTGTGTGTCGCTCTGTCTCTGTGTGTGTGTCGCTCTCTGTCTCTGTGTGTGTCGCTCTCTCTGTCTCTGTGTGTGTCGCTCTCTGTCTCTGTGTGTGTCGCTCTCTGTCTCTGTGTGTGTCGCTCTCTGTCTCTGTGTGTGTCGCTCTCTGTCTCTGTGTGTGTCTGTCTCTGTGTGTGTGTGTGTCGCTCTCTGTCTCTGTGTGTGTCGCTCTCTGTCTGTGTGTGTCGCTCTCTGTCTCTGGTGTGTGTGTCGCTCTGTGTGTGTCGCTCTGTGTCTCTGCGTGTGTCGCTCTGTGTCTCTGCGTGTGTCGCTCTGTGTCTCTGCGTGTGTCGCTCTGTGTCTCTGCGTGTGTCGCACTCTGTCTCTGTCGCACTCTGTCTCTGTCGCTCTCTGTCTCTGTCGCTCTCTGTCTCTGTGTCGCTCTCTGTCTCTGTGTCGCTCTCTGTCTCTGTGTCGCTCTCTGTCTCTGTGTCGCTCTCTGTCTCTGTGTCGCTCTCTGTCTCTGTGTGTGCCGCTCTGTGTGTGTCGCTCTCTGTCCCAAATCCCAAATATTCCAAAATAATTTGTCCACTGACATAACAAAGTGTGACAGGCCAAAATGATTATAAATCCTGTATAAAGCGCAGTATAAGGCTGTGTGTATAAGGTGTGTATGGAACATAAATGAATGTTGTGTTTAGACTTGGGCCAATCTCCAAAATATCTCATTATTAAATGCAAATCCCCCAAAAAGCTCAATCCGGCAACACTTCTGGTCCCCAGCATCTGGAAGAACGGATACTCAACCCGTGCACCGTTTATAATTATTTATTTGAGTTTCCCCCTCTTTATTCAGTGACTACTTGCCCTCTTCATTTGTACGGATTATTGCTGCCGCTGGGGATTAGCAGCGCGGCGCGCCGTGCATTCACTGATCTCCCCACATTCCCTCTGAATTTACATGTTACAACATCAGCAACATCCTTGTTCAGTAAGAAAATGAAGGTGGAATGGGGTGGGGGTGGGGTGTAGAAACGCCGAGCTGATAAGTGGGCAAAAATGGGCTGAAAAAATAAAATACAGCCGCGGAAGTGCTGCGTTTAACGCAGCGACGGTTTGTGGGAAGATAAACCTATTGAGTGTCCAATTGGCTGCATGTTTGCTTGGAGGCAGTGGGTGTTCAGGCGCCGGATACCGGTGACCTTGAAGGGTGTGCGCGCGGCGCAGCTATAACCAATTAAGCCGGGCTGCAGCCGCGAGATTGCTCAGGAGCCGGTTATCTGCAGGAGAGCTGTAAGTCACAAACAAATTGAACTGCTGGCTGCAGGATAATGGAATTTCATGGCAGGCTGAGCCCTCGTATCACTCCCATCCCCAAATCCATCCACCTCTCCCGCCAGTCACACCATCAACGGGACGGGGAGGGGGCAATCGCTGTGGGGGGGGTGCTGTGATGCCAGGCGGCGGCTGACTGGCGGAACCACCTGGTTAGGTACGCGACAAATAAATTCGCCCTCCAAACAAAAATCCTTTTATGTGACCCCCAAAATAATCAAAGTTTGTGCGTTGAACCAATTTATCGTTTACGTTAAAGCCAAGAGTGAATGAAGCGCATTTAATTACATTTTAATTCAATTTTGTTCTTGTTCAGAGATAAAAACACAAAAATAACACATTTTATTATAAAGGCAAGGTCTTGGGGGGATCGTGCAGATGCCCGTGGATTATGGCAGAGGCTCAATTTTTATTCTTTTTTTCCAAAGAAGAAAATCGTCCAGGTTGGACCTTGTTTTTTTGTTTTTTTTTGCTTTTTTTCTTTATTCGTAATATTCCCAAAATAATGGCAGATTCAATTGGAAAAATTAATCTAGAGACGTGAATGAAAAATTATGCTGATCTGAAAAGAAATAAAATGTGGCTGGTAAAACACCGGAAAAGACGTCCTTTCGACGAGCGCCCTATCGATTTTTCTCTACTAAAAAATATCTATTTGAAAAATTGGGGGGAAAAAAAAAAGGTTTCTATCTGATTTTGGTTCCCTCTAGAAAATCCACAGTTCCTGTTCACAACTTGAATTTTTTACTAAAATCGACTGATAATCTCAGAATGAATCGCTAAAGACGAATTACTTTTTTTTTTCTTCTTACAGTTTGCACTTCTCGTCACATTGTCTTGCAGATTGCAGCTCCTGTCCACAGTGAGGGAGGAGTTTGTCTTGCAGATTGCAGCTCCTGTTCATTGCGGGAGGAGTTTGCGGCTCCTGTCCACAGTGAGGGAGGAGTTTGTCTTGCAGATTGCAGCTCCTGTTCATTGCGGGAGGAGTTTGCGGCTCCTGTCCACAGGGAGGGAGGAGTTTGTCTTTTTGCAGATTGCAGCTCCTGTCCACAGTGAGGGATGAGTTTGTCTTGCAGATTGCAGCTCCTGTTCATTGCGGGAGGAGTTTGCGGCTCCTGTCCACAGGGAGGGAGGACTTTGTCTTTTTGCAGATTGCAGCTCCTGTCCACAGGGAGGGATGAGTTTGTCTTGCAGATTGCAGCTCCTGTTCATTGCGGGAGGAGTTTGCGGCTCCTGTCCACAGGGATGGAGGAGTTTGTCTTGCAGATTGCAGCTCCTGTTCATTGCGGGAGGAGTTTGCGGCTCCTGTCCACAGGGAGGGAGGAGTTTGTCTTTTTGCAGATTGCAGCTCCTGTCCACAGTGAGGGATGAGTTTGTCTTGCAGATTGCAGCTCCTGTTCATTGCGGGAGGAGTTTGCGGCTCCTGTCCACAGGGATGGAGGAGTTTGTCTTGCAGATTGCAGCTCCTGTTCATTGCGGGAGGAGTTTGCGGCTCCTGTCCACAGGGAGGGAGGAGTTTGTCTTTTTGCAGATTGCAGCTCCTGTCCACAGTGAGGGATGAGTTTGTCTTGCAGATTGCAGCTCCTGTTCATTGCGGAGGAGTTTGCGGCTCCTGTCCACAGGGAGGGAGGAGTTTGTCTTTTTGCAGATTGCAGCTCCTGTCCACAGTGAGGGATGAGTTTGTCTTGCAGATTGCAGCTCCTGTTCATTGCGGAAGGAGTTTGCGGCTCCTGTCCACAGGGATGGAGGAGTTTGTCTTGCAGATTGCAGCTCCTGTTCATTGCGGGAGGAGTTTGCGGCTCCTGTCCACAGGGAGGGAGGAGTTTGTCTTTATGCAGATTGCAGCTCCTGTCCATTGAGGAAGGAGTTTGCGGCTCCTGTCCACAGTGAGGGAGGAGTTTGTCTTTTTTGCGGATTGCAGCTCCTGTCTGTATTGCATAAAAAGGGCAACAGCAAAACATTCTGTGCTGATGAAACGCAGTCTGAAGATCCGGTTTATATTGCTTAACCAAGCATAATATGAGAAGCCCCTGGGATGGAGGAGCTCCGAAAGACCAAAGCAAATGAAATTTGTTTGCTGCTGGGCTGCAGAAGGTGCCCCCAAAGCTTTAGCCCTATGGGCATAATGCCCAAGGTGCTGAAACTGTTTAAAATCGGCTGAAGAATGCCTTGACCTGTGGGGCTTTCAGCAGCCGATGCAGAGAACAGCGAACTGCAACTCAAACTTCTGTAACTCCATTTGGACAGTAGATGGCGCCATCTGCCTGCCAGGTTATTACAGTAAGGAATACATTGGGAATATTCCCAAATATTTCTTACTGTATAATTAATTAAAAATTATTTTCAAAAAACCACTGGTTCCGGACAGCAGTATTTTGGAAAATCACTTGTCAGTTAAGGGGTTAAAAAGTCGGCTCCATGCATAGCATTTGGTTTGGGGAAATGACTCGTGAGCCTCCTTTTAATCTGCCCTTTTTATTCACAGAGAGCGAAGATCGGCCCGGCCTCTAAGTCCGCAGAGGAGAAAGCCGCACATCCGGTACCCAAAATCGATAGCAATGGAACCCGAGACCGAGTGAAAGCATCAGACTTCAACTTCCTAAAAGTATTAGGAAAAGGAAGCTTTGGAAAGGTAATAGATTGGCAAAATTCAGCCGTAAACAGAAGATCAATCTGAGTTCTTCATAATCTTCAATCACATTTCTGTATTTTCACCTGCCTCTCGCGCCCCTTCCCGCTTTTCCGTTTCTCGCTCTCCTTTTGACATTCCTTCCCTGCTTCCCCTTCCCGTTCCTTCCCTGCCTCTCGCTCCCCTTTCCGTTCCTTCCCTGCCTCTCGCTCCCCTTTCCGTTCCTCCCCTGCCTCTCGTTCCCTTCCCGTTCCTTCCCTGCCTCTAGCTCCCCTTCCTGATCCTCCCTGCCTCTCGCTCCCCTTCCTGTTCCTTCCCTGCCTCTTGCTCCCCATCTCGTTCCTTCCCTGCCTCTCGCTCCCCTTCCTGTTCCTTCCCTGCCTCTCGCTCCCCTTCCTGTTCCTTCCCTGCCTCTCGCTCCCCTTCCCGTTCCTTCCCTGCCTCTCATTCCCTTCCCGTTCCTTCCCTGCCTCTTGCTCCCCTTCCCGTTCCTTCCCTGCCTCTCGCTCCCCTTCCCGTTCCTTCCCTGCCTCTCGCTCCCCTTTCCATTCCTTCCCTGCCTCTCGCTCCCCTTCCCTGCCTCTCGCTCCCCTTCCCGTTCCTTCCCTGCCTCTCTGCTCCCTTCCCGTTCCTTCCCTGCCTCTCGCTCCCCTTCCCGTTCCTTCCCTGCCTCTCGCTCCCCTTCCCGTTCCTTCCCTGCCTCTCGCTCCCCTTCCCGTTCCTTCCCTGCCTCTCGCTCCCCTTCCCGTTCCTTCCCTGCCTCTTGCTCCCCTTCCCGATCCTCCCTGCCTCTCGCTCCCCTTCCTGTTCCTTCCCTGCCTCTCGCTCCCGTTCCTTCCCTGCCTCTCATTCCCTTCCCGTTCCTTCCCTGCCTCTCGCTCCCCTTCCCGTTCCTTCCCTGCCTCTCACTCCCATTCCCGTTCCTTCCCTGCCTCTCGCTCCCCTTCCCGTTCCTTCCTGCCTCTCGTTCCCTTCCCGTTCCTTCCCTGCCTCTTGCTCCCCTTCCTGATCCTCCCTGCCTCTCGCTCCCCTTCTCGTTCCTTCCCTGCCTCTCGCTCCCTTCCCGTTCCTTCCGCTCCCCTTCCCGTTCCTTCCCTGCCTCTCGCTCCCCTTCCCGTTCCTTCCTGCCTCTCGCTACCCTTCCCGTTCCTTCCCTGCCTCTCGCTACCCTTCCCGTTCCTCCCTGTCTCTCGTACCCTTCCCGTTCCTTCCCTGCTCTTCGCTCCCCTTCCTGTTCCTTCCCTGCCTCTCGTTCCCTTCCCGTTCCTTCCCTGCCTCTTGCTCCCCTTCCTGATCCTCCCTGCCTCTCGCTCCCCTTCTCGTTCCTTCCCTGCCTCTCGCTCCCCTTCCCGTTCCTTCCCTGCCTCTCGCTCCCCTTCCCGTTCCTTCCCTGCCTCTCGCTCCCCTTCCCGTTCCTTTCCTGCCTCTCGCTCCCCTTCCCGTTCCTTCCCTGCCTCTCGCTCCCCTTCCGTTCCTTCCCTGCCTCTCGCTCCCCTTCTCGTTCCTTCTCTGCCTCTCGCTCCCCTTTCGTTCCTTCCCTGCCTCTCGCTCCCCTTCCCGTTCCTTCCCTGCCTCTCGCTCCCCTTCCCGTCCTTCCCTGCCTCTCGCTCCCTTCCCGTTCCTTCCCTGCCTCTCGCTCCCCTTCCCGTTCCTTCCCTGCCTCTCGCTCCCCTTCCCGTTCCTTCCCTGCCTCTCGCTCCCCTTCCCGTTCCTTCCCTGCCTCTCGCTCCCCTTCCCGTTCCTTCCCTGCCTCTCGCTCCCCTTCCCGTTCCTTCCCTGCCTCTCGTTCCCTTCCCGTTCCTTCCCTGCCTCTCGCTCCCCTTCCTGATCCTCCCTGCCTCTCGCTCCCCTTCTCGTTCCTTCCCTGCCTCTCGCTCCCCTTCCCGTTCCTTTCCTGCCTCTCGCTCCCCTTCCCGTTCCTTTCCTGCCTCTTGCTCCCCTTCCCGTTCCTTCCCTGCCTCTCGTTCCCTTCCCGTTCCTTCCTGCCTCTCGCTCCCCTTCCTGATCCTCCCTGCCTCTCGCTCCCCTTCCGTTCCTTCCCTGCCTCTTGCTCCCCTTCCCGTTCCTTTCCTGCCTCTCGCTCCCCTTCCCGTTCCTTTCCTGCCTCTCGCTCCCCTTCCCGTTCCTTCCCTGCCTCTCGTTCCCTTCCCGTTCCTTTCCTGCCTCTCGCTCCCCTTCCCGTTCCTTTCCTGCCTCTCGCTCCCCTTCCCGTTCCTTCCCTGCCTCTCGCTCCCCTTCCCGTTCCTTCCCTGCCTCTCGCTCCCCTTCCCGTTCCTTCCCTGCCTCCCAACACCTAAATTCATCTAAGTGTATAAAATTATTGCCCTTAATCGTCAGAATTTGGGATGTTCCGATGTGGATATGCTCATGTTCTGCAGGGGTGCCAGCCAAACTCTTGTTTCTCCCCAATGCGTGTCACTTGCCATGACTCCTGACCATGCACATGGCGACGTCTTCACACCGTTTCACACAGTTCATTGTAAGACTCTTGGCAGTACGTCTGTGTTACACAGAGCGCCTCGGGCCTGATATTGTAAGCTCCTCTGAGCTGTCACATCCCGGTGCTCTGTCAACCCATGATGGGAGCTTTTCTGATCAAACATGTCAAAAAGTGGAACAAGAAAGGAAGGCCAGGCGTTCTCCGCGAGATGCAAAACGTAGCCACGGCTCATTTGTAATTCATGCACTCGCAAAGGCAGCTTTTTATACATAGTATCCGTGTAAATGTCTGCTCAAAACTTCTAGAAACAGAGGATTTGAAGTCCTGGAAACATTGTGTCGCAGCAGCTTCCTGAAAAACTGCATTTTACATTAATCCCATTTTTACCTTTTCTCACATTCACGTTTTAAATGGGAAACGTTCTGTCTGATCAGTAGCAGCGTCTCCGATCCCTCAGATGGTTATCGACGTCCCCCGGCTGCTGAACACTTAGTCGTCAGAGGGAACAAAGCGGTGGCGGTGCGCGCTGGGGAAAGGAATTCTTTTAATGTCGGAGACAAAGCGAGGGGAACGCATTCATCAGCGGAGCTTGTCCCGCTCCTGCAGCCTGCGAGCACCTAATCCGCCTGCCAGAGGGACGCGTGCGGCAGCTGGCTGAATAATGCCCGCCGTACCCGGCATCGCCTCTATAATTGAGCAAACATAAAGGAAAACATTATTAAAAGACTTGTGTGAGGCGAGGAGGGAGCGGGTGGAGGAACGGTATAAATGTGCTAATTAGCATTCCCGTAGACCGCAGGCTGAGCACGCGTAATTAGCTTTCGCTCTTCACCTGCGTGTGTGCGGGAAACGCTCTCTACACATACTACGCTGGGCACGATGTGTATATTTGTGGCTAAACAGTACGATTTTTCACCTTCATACACACCTCCATTGGCCACCATCCTCTTCCCACCTCCGCATACATGGTTGGCATGTTGTCCAGACATGTGGAATACTCAATTAAAACTGAATGTGTAATTTTAGGCTGTAAAAAATGAAATCTCCTTATTGTGTTTGTTGCTGATATCTTACATGTTTTTGTTTTTCTCTTGTGTTTTTCGTTAAGAAAATATTTTCCTCTGTGTGTCACTGGGTGCATCCATTGTGTGATATTTGCCTCTATATGTGTCGCTGGGTGCATCCATTGTGTGATATTTTCCTGTGTCACTGGGTGCATCCATTGTGTAATATTTTCCTCTGTCACTGGGTTCATCCATTGTGTGATATTTTCCTGTGTCACTGGGCGCATCCATTGAGAGTCTTTGGGATAATGTGCTGGAGAAGACTTTACGCAGCGCGGCGACTCTCCCATCATCAATACAAGATCTTGGCCACAAATTAATGCCACTTTGGACCCAAATAAATGCTGTGACATTGCGTGACCTTGTCGAAACAATGCCACGGCGAATGCGTCCCGCGATCACAGAGATTACCAAATATTGGTGACTTTATTTTGTGCCAGACAGTGTATGACAAACTGATATTGACAATTCTCGGCAAAAGGGAACCTCTAGGGATGAGGTTCTATGTCAATATGACGAGCGTGCTATCTTTCACGAGTTGTGTGAGGTCATTTCAACGACTTGGAAAACCAGTAAATTCATGTGATGACCCGACATTCCCTCTTCTGGTCAAACTGGGGCCGTAGTATACAACTGAAAGACAGACGTTGTTGAATTTTTGCCAAAGTGGACCCGTTGAACAATGGAGATCGAACCCTGATTATTGTTGTTGGCAGACTGGAAAAAATGCAAAATCTAGAACTTTAACGATCATTGGTAAATCGCAACAAGTCTGTGGTGAAATGTTGTTGCCGATTCTTGGTTTCTGGTACAATCCTAGGAATAAGATAAATGGTTTTGCCAGTTCTCTGAAAACTGAAGTAAACCTTCAAAGAGATTGTTCCAGTTTGCACAGAGTCTATCGTGTGATGACTTGGCCTTGATTGTTGGCAAGGTTTGTACCGTGAAGACTACATGTCGGCCATTCTTTGAGTAGGATTCAAGGTTTATTGTGTCCTCTGTTCATGTTCAGCGTTGCCTCCAGTTTTTTGGTTAGAGGAGAATACACCTCAAGAATAAGTGCATGTTTCATACATGTCAAAAAATATTAGTGTGACGGAGAAACATCAGTTTTTGGTGGTACCCATGAGCTTAGCCATGACCCCCTTCTTGAGCCCAAACTGTTTTGTTGGCCTCTCTTCACAGAATGTACAGCGGACTTCCCATCAGGTTTCTTACACCCGTGTTTTATTTACAGGTAATTCTGGCAGATAGGAAGGGAACGGACGAACTCTATGCAATAAAGATCCTGAAGAAGGACGTGGTGATACAGGACGATGATGTTGAGTGCACCATGGTAGAGAAGAGAGTACTTGCCCTGGCCGGGAAACCTCCTTTCCTCACTGAACTACACTCCTGCTTTCAGACCATGGTAAGAGCTTGAATGGCTAAATCGGGAGTGAAATTGAATGTGTTGATTAAAAATGGACTTTATAACCGAGGGCTGGACGATATCCATGATCTAGCCCGATTTAATCGTGGTCAACCATGATTTTCTACCGCGGCAATCGAGGACTCTGGATTTGTTAATTGACGGAAGCTCTGTCCGAGCGTCTGCAGCTACAAGTATTTATAATATATAGTATTTATATGGAGTGAGCTGATAGGCTTCTCTAAAGTAATTATTATTATACTTTATTTATGTAGCGCCAGCATATACCGCAGCGCTGAACAATGGGCGCAATATAGACAGGGTTACAATACATTGAACAACATTTGATAAACCAGTACAGGAGGAAACGAGGGCCCTGTTCCCGGCGGGGTGAGGTGGATGAGCCTGCCAGAGGCGTTAAGAATGGATTGTATCGGGGTGAGCTGGGAGATAGGGACGAAAACTAGAAGATTATTACAATAGTCGAGTTGGGAGATTAGAAGGGCATGGATGAGTTGCTTTGTGGTGCCAGCAGTGGGTGATGTGTTTTCAGAGACTTCTTGAACGACTGGAGAGACGGGGAGAGTCTGATGTTGCGGGGGAGGCAGTTCCATAGAAAGGGGGCAACTCGGGAGACATCTTGAAGGAGGGACTTGGGGGTGCGGGTACAAGGAACTGATAGCATCAGATCATTGGTCGAGCGAAGGGGGTGGGATGGGATGTACCTGCTAATAATAATAATACCTGTTAAAAAGGATCCATGTGGAGCAGCAAAAAAAAATAAAAAAATGTAAACATAAAATCCCACTGATGAAAAAAATAGGCTTGCACGCAATTAAATAAAAACAACAAAAAGGTAAAATAAACATCTGTTTGGGATGTAGTCAGGGGCGCAGTCATGGAGAGCTTTGTATGTGAGGACTAGTATTTTGAAGTGGATTCTAAAGGAAACAGTGTAGAGATTGACAACTGGGTGAGAGGTGCAGGAGGTGAGGTGGATGAGCCTGGCACAGGAATTCATTACAGACTGCAGAGAGAATCTGCGATCTTTTAAGGCCAGAGAGGAGGAGGTTACAGTAGTCAAGGTGGGAGATAATAAGTGACGACAGGTGCCGCTGGCACCTCCATGAACCTGTCGACTCTGCTCGGACAGAGCTTCTGTCAATATATAAATCCAGAGACCTTGATTTTCCGTTAGAGTGAAATGGCTCTCATCAGCAATTAAGTCAGGCTAAATTGCGGATCCCTCCCAGCCCAATTCTGACCCCTCCCAGTATCCAATGGGGCATTTTGTTACTTCTAATCTAATTTCCCTGTATTCTTACTTATTGCCCTCCGCTACAAGAATGGTCCACCGGTGGCTCATATGAGCTCAGGGAGCTGTAATATGTGTCTAGATGCACTTTCATCGCAATGTTTTCTGTTGTGAACGCGGTATAGATTATATTCGGCATTGGAAAGTGATGCCACGGTTTGCAGATCATAAATGATGACTGAAAGGTATTAATGCTGCCGGCTAGAAAGCAGAAGATCATTAAAGATGATCAAAGCGATATTTTTTATTTTTTTGCTTCGTCTTGATATTTAAAATTGTTAAACGAGAAGGCGAAATAATTTTACAATGTTCCTGTTGCTTCGATCCACCCCCTCCAGGACCGCCTGTACTTCGTTATGGAATTTGTAAACGGGGGTGACTTAATGTACCAGATTCAGCAAGTCGGCCGCTTTAAGGAGCCTCACGCAGTGTAAGTACAGCCCGCCGCTGTTTATTTTGCCATGTTTGATGCAACGACACAAAATGGGGGGGGGAGAGGGGCTTGTGTACGGTTCTAGAAGTGGAGGAATCCGTAAGAGCATCCCTTTGGTTTCAACGGCGATTGCTCCATTTCTAGAGCTTTGCTCCTGGGTTTTCTCCTTATGAATAACCCCTTCTCGCAGTTACTAAACATTTTCATGGTTTTTAATGTCGTGTATGTTTGTGTTTAACGTCGGTTCTTCTGTAAAACGTGTCGGGGTCTGCTCATTTTGAGTCCATTTCTGTGCAAACGCTTCTGCCGTCCTTGTCCTCTCGCTGCAAAGGCAAGGTGGTATGACTCATGAGCTGGGGAGCGCGTCTACCCCAGGCCCCAGCCATGTTTAAACGATGCATGTAAGCCGTCTTGCGCAGGAGGGGGGTGGAGCGCGTGGGAGCAGCGGTCCAGAGTGTAGGATCTCCCGAGCATTCGCGTCCTCGTTCTAATCCCATGCTGGAATTGTTTAATCAGACGTTCGTGCGGCCCCGGTTACACAAGGACACAGATGTCTTGGCAAGCGTCCACGGTGGAAGATGCGGCCTCTCATTGCTCGCCCTACGCATGGCTGGTTCGGCACAAATTCAATGACTTGGCCTTTTCCGCTGTAGCTCTAAGTACCCAACGGTTAACGCCGGAGTCGCTGCGAGAAATGAGATGATAATGGTTAATCCCTTTATTGCCTGTCTGGTTAATCAAACGCTGTTTCGAGACGCGTGAATACCTAATACAGCATCTTCGCTCTCGCCCCATCCGCTCCGATAACACCTTTTTTGCTTGGCGTGTGCAAATTGCAACAATACAGAGAATGTCAACAAAGCACCTGAAAATGTATAACGGATACACATGCACGTCTCTTCGTTCCGTTAGTGACCCGACCCCTATCTTTTTCTACATTTCAGATTCTATGCAGCAGAAATCGCCATTGGTCTACTGTTCCTGCACAGCAAAGGCATCGTGTATCGGTACGACCATCACCTCATTCTCTCTGGGTATTGTTGGTAGAGAGCACAGAGAACGGGCAGGGGCACTGGTGGTTTGGCCTACAGTAGGTCCACACTCAAGTCCCCTATCGTTTCAGCTCAATGGCGCCGTTACAGGAAAGACGTTGCCATATGCAAATGGGTTATCGCCAAGAAAAATGGCGGCCAGAGCTAGAATGCCTCGGCAGGAGAGATACAGCAACCCCTGACGATGGTTTTGGCCATGTTGGGTCTTGTCCTGTGGGTATGGCTGACACTCCTCTAGGCACCTTGAGCCAGGGCTACTCATCTGAATCACCTTCTAGACCAGTGGTTCCCAATCGCGGTCCTCAAGCACCCCCAACAGGTCAGGTTTGCAGGATATGTGAAGCACAGCACAGGTGATATGATTCAGTCTGCATTTCCCCAAGATAATCCATAAAACCTGGCCTATTGGGGGTACTTGAGGACCGCGGTTGGGAACCACTGTTCTAGACTGATAATGAACAAAGCTACAATCATGAGAGCGCTTGCAACCTCTGTGGCCTGCCCTATGGTGGGTTCTCGCCTAGGTCTCAAGGTTTTAGCTCGATGGCGCCATTCCATAGATATAATCGCTAAAGATCCAGAAAGCTTAGAGGTTGTGGTCCTCAGCAGGTCGAATAGACGCCTGGTGGCATTTTAGCAAAGATATTCACCTTGACGTAACCATGTTTCAGATCACATAGAGCAGGGCTGGTAAACTCACGCCGCCTTCCCCCCCCCCCCCAGATGTTGATGCCTACAATTCCCAGAATTCCTTCAATGCAACAGATGGCCAGTGAATCATGGGAGTTGTAGTTAAGAAACATTCGGGGGGGGGCCGGACTTTGACATCCCTGGCGTAGATCACCCCTTGATTCTCTGTAATGGATCTTTTTAAATCGGACACTATCTAGCTTGCGTACGGGATAGCCATGCTTGCCAAAACGTAACCGCTGTGACTATGAGCCTTGTGTAATCAGCAGATTCTGGTAATATCTTTAAAAGCCACAAATCCGATGATAGTCTATATACAGGGGATAGCAACTTCGACCCTCCTGATGTTTGGGAGCTACATCTCCCATAAGACTCGGTCAATCCAATGGCATCATAGGAGATGTAGGGTCAAGGCTGCTGACCCCTGGTCTTTACAGACTTTTCTTCGGTCGATCGGAGATATTGTGGCTAAAATCGAGAACTGGTAAGATTCAGGTGGAGGACAAAAAGTGATCATTTCTGCTGTTTTGTGGTGGTTATTTTTTCTTTAATTGCCGGTTTTGCGGCGGGTTTTCCCTGCACGTCGGGGACCCTGCGGTGAATACTGAATTCACTGCAGGATCTGGGAATTTGATTCCCTGAAGTGCGGGGAACGAGTGAGCACCGATATGTCGGCGAGATTTCGGTGCTCTCTGTATGACCCCCTATAGACTCTAAATGTGTTTTCACCATGTGCTGGACCACTCGGGGCAAAATGACCTGCTCTGTCAGAAGTTCACGTTGTGGTTTTTTTGGAAGTAATGTGTCCCATGATGTGTAGGTGTTTCTGTCCTAAACCTCAAAGCCCAGCAAGGAGAATTAATATTCTCAGATTCTGTATTGATGCGGCCGGTGTCGGGTCCGTGTGCCGCGATAACTATCTGTCCTCGCAGGGACTTGAAGCTGGACAACGTCATGCTGGACTCAGAGGGTCACATAAAGATCGCAGACTTTGGCATGTGCAAAGAGAACATGTGGGACTGCGTGACTACGAAGACCTTTTGCGGCACGCCGGATTACATCGCACCGGAGGTAAAGCAGACCACGTTAAAGCATAACTGAGGCTGATACATTTATTCAGACGGTTGCAAGGTAACGCCTGCAAATCCAATGTCTCCGATCAAAATAAGAGGCTGGAGGGGCTTGGAGCAAGGGGGGGGGGGAGTCCAGAAGGGAGCGTTGGGTGCTAGGAGGAGTCTGGCGAGGGAGCCCTGGGTGCTAGGGGGAGTCTGGCAAGGGAGCGATGGGTGCTAGGGGGAGTCTGGCGAGGGAGCGTTGGGTGCTAGGGGGAGTCTGGCGAGGGAGCGTTGGGTGCTAGGGGGAGTCTGGCGAGGGAGCGTTGGGTGCTAGGGTGAGTCTGGCGAGGGAGCGTTAGGTGCTATGGGGAGTCTGGCGAGGGAGCGTTGGGTGCTAGGGGAGTCTGGCGAGGGAGCGTTGGGTGCTAGGGGGAGTCTGGCGAGGGAGCGTTGGGTGCTAGGGGGAGTCTGGCGAGGGAGCGTTGGTGCTAGGGGAGTCTGGCGAGGGAGCGTTGGGTGCTAGGGGGAGTCTGGCGAGGGAGCGTTGGGTGCTAGGGGGAGTCTGGCGAGGGAGCGCTGGGTGCTAGGGGGAGTCTGGCGAGGGAGCGCTGGGTGCTAGGGGAGTCTGGCGAGGGAGCGCTGGGTGCTAGGGGGGTCTGGCGAGGGAGCGCTGGGTGCTAGGGGGGTCTGGCGAGGGAGCGCTGGGTGCTAGGGGGAGTCTGGCGAGGGAGCGCTGGGTGCTAGGGGGAGTCTGGCGAGGGAGCGCTGGGTGCTAGGGGGAGTCTGGCGAGGGAGCGCTGGGTGCTAGGGGGAGTCTGGCGAGGGAGCGCTGGGTGCTAGGGGGAGTCTGGCGAGGGAGCGCTGGGTGCTAGGGGGAGTCTGGCGAGGGAGCGCTGGGTGCTAGGGGGAGTCTGGCGAGGGAGCGCTGGGTGCTAGGGGGAGTCTGGCGAGGGAGCGCTGGGTGCTAGGGGAGTCTGGCGAGGGAGCGCTGGGTGCTAGGGGGAGTCTGGCGAGGGAGCGCTGGGTGCTAGGGGGAGTCTGGCGAGGGAGCGCTGGGTGCTAGGGGGAGTCTGGCGAGGGAGCGCTGGGTGCTAGGGGGAGTCTGGCGAGGGAGCGCTGGGTGCTAGGGGGAGTCTGGCGAGGGAGCGCTGGGATGCAGGGGGGACGCTGGGTGCCAGGGCAAGGCTGTTAGGGGGCTGGAGAGAGGACTTAGGGGTAATTAGGGGTCTCGAGAAGCTACGAACCATCAGGTGATTATTACCAAATCGGGAAAGATTTAATCAAGAAATTGGACTTTTAGTTATTATTTTTATTTATTCCTTCTCGCTGGGTTCTCAGCCGCAGTGTGAATTAATGTGCGTGCGCGGTGTATCTGCTTTGCACGTTCCTTTTATCCTGTGTGAATTAATATACATATATCTATTACGCATTATGTAAGTAATATCACGTGCTCCTTAAACAACCTGCCGCGGATAGGACAGATCTTCCACCGGTGAAACGGGCTCTTCTCAATAATGGAGGATAGAAAGCGGTGTCTATCGGAGCTGATCTTCTGCCACTTTAAGGGCTTTGCTCCAGCTAACTGTCCCCCGGGGGCTCTTGACAGGGCTGTCACAGATGATCTCGCGCTGCATGCTTTTCATTAGGCTGCTGGGTCTGGTATAATGTGTATATAAATTTACGGTGTTAGCATGTCCCTACTCTTCACCCAATGCGCTGCATTGACTATTAACCCCTGCCACCATCCTGCCACACATGGCAAATCTACGTAAACTGCCGCGTCTCGCTTTAGGGTATTTATAGGGGTGAGAGAAGTTTAACAAACGAGCGCTTGTATCTCCTACAGAGAACCTGTATAAAACATAATACTATCCAACCCACCTGGTACTGGAACCTGCACAGATCATCACTGATGGGGGGGGGGGGGGTGATTGAAAGGTGCAATCTATTTTTTTATTTTTTGGTAATCTCCATTAAATTTAGTACGGTATAAGAAGCATTTTGGCTATTTTGTAATTCTATTTCTTCACCAGCCTTGAGCATAACTCTTGCCTCTGCCCTGGGTAGCGTGCACTGCCTGAGTCGGGGAAGGGGAGGAGGATAGAGGGGGGAGAGTCTTGCAGAGACTTTGTGCTATGTGTGCACTGGGGAGGAGGCCTGTGATCAGTTGACAGAGGGAAAGAGGAGGGCAGAAGGCTCTGCTGTGGAACACAAAATAACAAAAATTACTCCCCCCCCCCCCCCCCTCTAAAGTGTAAAAAGTCATTTTTTAAACCTAAAATTAGATATTTTTCGGGGCCTTTTCAAAGATTTAAGGAGGATCATTATGCAGTTGGTAGTGATCAGAATATATCTTCTAGTGAACAGTTGTACAATACAAAAAAAAAAATCCCCTTTTAATGAAATTTTTTGGCAGTGCTGCATGATGCACAGATGCCTGGTTTTAGCCAGTTAGCTGTACTTGCTGTATGTGACCTCTTTCTTTGCAGTCAGCAGAGCGGATGATGGTATGTGTTCATATTTTAGGATCTCGACCCACTGGCTTTTCTGAAAGCCGTTTAGAGTTCAGGGCTGTCAAACTCCGGCTTCCTGGCCATCTAATGCATTCAAAGAATTCTGGGAATTGTAAGCCATAAACATCGGGGGGGGGAGGGTCTGGAGTTTGACATCACTGTACTCTAAACAGCTGTCAGAAAACTCAGCAGGGCAAGATGCTAAAATATGAACACCTATCCCAATCCATTTTACAGACTGCAAAGAATGAGGGCCACATACAGAAAGTACAGCTAACCGGCTAAAACCAGGCAGCTGACTGTACCTAGTCTCCCGGGATTCCGGTGCCACATTCTACGTCCTTACTCTGGAGGACTTTCTATATACTTACCGGAGGAGTTGCAGGCCATGCATTTCTCTGGTAATTCATGGGTTAAAAGGGAAGAGATAAACCACAACATAACGACCCAACTGGTGGCTAAACGTTCTTCCCCAGTTGGTACAGAGTCTGCGTTGGTCCGCATGGTTGGATTTCTGTGAATCTCGTGTGTTAACTGTTGTGATTTCTTTTCATTTTCACACCTTTAATTTCCGCTACATCGGACGCCCACCACCTGTTCCCTTTCCCTCTGACCCTCTTTTTCTGTGTTGTTTTGGTTTTTTTTTGCCTCCTTTCTTTGTGATGTTTTTAGCACTTTGGTTTAATACACTTCAATGTTTTTTTGTTTTTTTTTTGTCGTCTTCTCTCAAATCTTCAAATAAATAATGTTTAAGGAAAAAAAAAAGGATTTGGGGACCTGAAACCTTTACCCCGGTGATATTTTCTGAGATTTATGAGCCTATTTACTAACGTTTGACTGGGCCACAGTACTTTCCAGTGCTGACTGAGGAAATCGGGTAGTAACCAGGTCCAGTGAAGTAGAACTCTGTTAAACCGCGGACGTTCATGAATAAACCCAACAGATACTTGAAGTCCTATAGATACTTAAGTGAGTATTAGCGATTTACTGTTTCTCTGGAGCTCCAAAACTTTAAAAAAAACATCTTGTCTCTAATCCCTTCCCCTCAGTTCCATGAGTTGACTGGCAAGGGGGGCAGGGCGTTAGGGTTTTTCGGGCATATTAGGGTGTCTACGGTCCTTGGAACAGGTCAATGAGATAAGTGTCTGTAATCTGATAATATCTTAGAAGAATGTGCACCTTCATCCTACCGTCTTTACTGATCGTCTGAAACATAACCAAGGGCCTCCAATAAACGAATGAACTAGATTTTGGGTCAGGGTCCATGACCGTACCTGTAATGTCTACATACGTCTGTCTTGTTTCAGATTATTGCTTACCAACCCTACGGAAAGTCGGTGGACTGGTGGGCCTTCGGGATCCTGCTTTATGAAATGTTAGCCGGACAGGTAATCCATGCGTTGGTTTGGCCAAACTTTCCAGCTATTTATCTCTTGCCCACCGTATGTTTTGTCCATCCCGATGTGAATGCTCCTCTGTATGTCTCGTTGAGGCGCACGCTTGCTAATCCCATAGAAAAGAAAATGTTGGCTCATGCAATGGTTTGCACCATTCGTTGTGTCCTCCTACTGTCCTTTTACCTCCTCACCCGATAATAACCGCAGGTAAATTCCAATAAATGCAAACACTTCTCAGCTCACCCTGTTCCCGCTCTCCTCCTCAGGCTCCGTTTGAAGGAGAGGATGAAGATGAGTTGTTCCAGTCCATAATGGAGCACAACGTATCTTACCCCAAGTCTATGTCTAAAGAAGCCGTGGCTATCTGCAAAGGGGTAAGACTTGTGTTTTTTGAGGGGACTTCTTAGGGAAGGAATCTGAAAATTGTCTACCATGAGCCTACTTGGACAAATTCCCACCTTCCCCAATAAGTCGTCATTCGCGACACTGTATGGCTGGATGGAGATCCATGTGCAGGGAGGATTTGTCCCTCCAGTCACTCATTTCCCTCAGGTTTGCCCTCCGTCTCGGCCTCACTGCCAAAGAAATGGTTAATAGATGAGTAGGGTTATTATTTTTTTATATAAATTTATATAGATTTGCCAGGGTCTTTGCAAATGTAGAGACCGTAGACTACGAAGAGATGAAACGTTGACTTCTCATTTCTTTGCGGTTGGGGACAGAGGCACGATTAGAGTAAAGATGTGTCTCACGAGGAAGGGTCCTGACCCCTCTTTAAGCATCTTTCCCTAGGTCTAAAAATGTGGCGCCCCGAGTCACTGCCCGAATGACTATTGCTGCTGGACTGGAAACAAAAATGTGAAAACTCACCGGGCGCCATTTTTTCATTGACTTACCTGTGGTTTTACATCGTTTGGTTATTACCATGGATTAAGTAGAGTGAAACCTTGGCTAAATTATTGTTTAGGCAACTGCAGACTTAGTTCACAGTACTTCTCACTCTCCTGTCTGTAGTTCCTGCCGACGTTGTCTGACGTACTTCTCGGCATAGGGGTTTCACCATAGTTTCTGCCGAAGTTATTCATTGTGGGTTTCTGTATAATGCAGATCGTCACTTAAAAGGTATATTCTCTGGTGTTACAAACAAAGGCAGAGCCACGCTGAATGGAGAATAGCCGCAGTTTATTAATTTTCAGAAGAATAAGGGTGGTTTAGCATTGTTCGTATCAACTTCACCTGCCGGTGTTAGATTTTCCCTCTGTGGACAGCCGATCCTCCTTCTACGTGCAACCACAGTGACTTTTACCATTGTTTGCATGGGGTTTCCGCCATAGTTTCTGACTATATTACTCAGCGTAGCTTTCACCGTGGTTGCCTTCGAAGTCGTCTAGCGTTCTACCTCTATCAGTTCATTGGAGACCGGCACTTTAGACGAGCCTATGTACTCTCACCCACGTTACAAACAACGATAGAGCCGCGCTGAATGGAGAATAGCCGCAGCTTGCTAGTGTTACGGAGCGATAAAGGTGGTAACCGTAGCTGTTTTTTGCAGGATTTTCTCCACCTGTTGAGTTTTCCTTCTCCAGAGAACCGTAGTTCACCAAAGTTGAATCTACAGTGACTATCGGGAGTCAGGGAATTCATAAAGAGCCTAACGGTAGCAGTCTAGTTCGGGAGCATTTACAGCGGCGTCCGGCTGATTTTGTAATGAAATGTTAACCATTCTGCTCTGGATCAAGACCAACCAGTAATAGTGCGTTATTGTGTTGACATACCCCACCTCTGACTGCCGTAGGTCCGAGGCAGCCGCCTATTGGCGTGTTTTGTTCAAATCTTTTTAAGAGCGGACAAAGGGGGTTATCCGCAAAGCGCCCGCATTGCAAATACCAGCCAACATGGCTATTTTCCAGCGTGGTGGCCATCCAGCCGATTTTGGAATACAATACTATTAACCATTCCACTCTGGATCAAGACCAACAAGTAATGGTGGGACATTGCCTTGAAATACCCCACCTCTGGGGTAGGATAGAGGTAGCTGATTGCTGGCGTGTTTAGGTCAAATATCTTTTAGAAGACACAAAGAGGGTTATCCACGAAGCGCCGGTGTTTGCCGACATTGCAATACTAGCCAAAAAACCTGTTTTGCAGTGTGGTGGCTGCCAGGCCAGTTTTGCAATACAACATTAACCATTCTGCTCTGAACCAAGACCAACCTGTAATGGACATTGTGTTGAAATACCCACCTCCTACTGATGTGGGACTCGAGGTAGCTCCCTGTTGGTGTTTTGACCAAATCTCTTTCGGTCAAAGGGGGTTATCTACCACATAGTGCCGGTGTTGCAAATACTGGCTAAAACAGCCGATTTTTCGGTGCTGATAAACACCAGCGCTTCTCATAACTAGAACCCAAACAGCGAAAGGAGGAGCTTCACTTTGAAGCTTCTCCCTTTGAGTTCTAGTTTCGAGAGGCACCAGTGTTTCTTGGCACTGCGTTACTGGCGGTTTTTGGACTGTACTTGCAACGCCGGCAAACCCCTGCAGTCGGTGGATAACCCCCATAGTCTTATTAATTACCACCATTTGGCTTTTTCACACACCGACTGATTTTCTTTTTTCCATTCTCTCTTTTTAGTTTTTTCCTGCCCCCCCCCTGTCATCCTGAGGCTATGCGTGGCGCGCCGTATATCTGTGTGCTGCAAATTAACGCAGCGTTATCTGGCTGTGAAGCAGCGCTAGATTATAATACATTTATAGGCAGGTTGCAAGCTCCCCTCGGGCGTCGCACCTCAAAAGAGAGAAAAAAAAAAGAAGAATGAAAACACACATGTTGGGCACACATGATCCGGATCTCGCCGAGTGATTACAGGCGCACGGATCAATACACACGGAGAGCTCGCAGCGCTGGGGCGCGTGGAGACTGATTACAATTGATCTGCTCCGCTAGCGCTCACACAGACCTAATCCGAAATGGCAGCCTCGCGCTGGTGAGACGGCACGCTGGCATAGCATTGTGCCACAAGGCGGTCAATCATACCCTATCAGTCGTGCGGCGTGAGCAAGCCACCCCTCTTGCGTTAGCTGTGCGTGTCTAATTAAAATGTTCGGTTGCTACCTAGACCCCGATGGCAAATCTAATTAAAGAATGGAAATCACCGCTTGGTTCTGCGCTTTTATTTTCACTTTCTTGGCATACAAAGCACCTGCAATGCATTTGGATTTATGTCCCGCGGTGTGGTTTATGCCAAGTAATGAAAGCCGATATATACACACAGCTGTTCCCTCTCTGCTGCGCCACGGTACCATACAGCACCCCGAGCGCCAAGGGGCACATCTGTATACAGCCCTATTATCCCTTATTTCACCAATGTGCCAAGGCGCACTATTACTCCCCGGCTCTGCGTTCTCTACACGGCTGTGCCCGAAGCTGAGAAATAAAGCCACTTTTGCCGATGGTCCCGTTGTTGCAACTACGGTGAACAATGGCTTTTCAGAGAGACAACATCTAACACTGGCAGGTAGAGGTGTGCATTAGTTTCGTAACGAATCACAATTCGTTTAAAAATATTCGTTAATTCGTATTCTGAAAGTACTTCTGAAATAACGAATTGGTTTCATCTGAATCGAAACGAAACGTTTTGTATATAACAAAATTGATTTGTTATACTGTTTCACAAGAGAACCATTGATTGAATGATTATTTATTATTATTTTTTTGTGATCCGAATTGGTTTTCGAATTGATAACAAATTACAAACGAAATTTATGAAAATGAATCCGTTTCATTTTACTGTTTCACAAAGCACCCGTCCCTGTCAATCGGCTGTGGTGCTGATTCTGTTGTATTCAGCACCACAGGCCAATAGACTGCTCAATATTTAACCCTAGATTGTCTTTTAACCCTCATGTTTAACCCTAATGTTACAGTACTTGAGCAGGATTTGATTTATTGTATTTTTTTTTAATTTTAAGGCTTCTGAATCGATTTCGAATTCATACCAAATTCCGAAATGAAATTATGAAACGAAACAAATCCGTATTCAAACGAATTCTGTTTCAGATGAAATTAGTTTCAAACAAAGCAAATTTTTCAGCTGTGCACACCTCTGCACACCTCTGCTGGCAGGTGAAGCTGCTGCAGATCACAGGGAACAGTGGTACCACAGTTACTCTTCTGTAGCAAGTTAAACCGCGGCTATTCTCCTTTTGTTAGTGTTTGCAGCACCAGTGAATGTACTTTGGTGGCTTTAAAGTGGCCACCTCCATAGACCTCCCATACGGACTATACAAGAAAACACCGGCAAGAACACAAGACAACTTCGATTGAGACATCGGTGGAAACATCCCATTGGATCCTACGCTGAAAAACATCTGCAGAAACGACAGTGACAAGTGCAGCATGTTGGACGTTTCCTAAACGGTGACTTAACCATGATTTCATGGTATTTGTTCCACCGCACCACGACGAAGTTTCGATGAAAGAGCAGCGGTTGATGAATAACCCTTAATGCGTCCCCTGAGCCGCCTGACTACAACTCCTATTGCTAGGAGTCGGAAAGAAAGGCAAAGGATGCCGTAGTCCATTGGTCAGCAACCTTGGGCACCCAGATGTTTTGGACCTACATCTACCGCGATGCTCAGCTGCGCTACAGAGACAGAGGCCAGATTCCCGTTGCGTCAGTCCAATCTGTAGCTTGCGTTGCGGTGCACTGTAGTGTGTGTAACTAGCTGTATGCAAGGAATGTGGAAAAGGATGGATAATGAGCCTTTTAGTCAAACCGCATGGAGGACTAGATCCACTAATTCACTACGACTTGTTGCACTTCACAGGATGACAAAATATGAATCTTCTAATTGGAAAGTGTGCCCAAACATTGCGATGGCTCAGGTTGGGTTAGGGTTGTCACATTCTAAATATTTTTCTGAAACATACAAGGTATCAGTGGTAAATATCCCCAGTATTGGCCAATCCCATCCCTTTCCCTTCCTTGAGAGAGAGAGATTGATGTATATTGCTCCTGCTCATCATGGGGTTTATGGGATTTTTAGTTTATCTCTGGAAGCAACGAATGTAAAAAAAGCACAAAATCAAACCTGAACAAAACTGCTGTGTAAGTTGCTAAATGTTCGTGCTGGTGGCATCGGTTTGGCAGGAAAGAAGCAATCTACGTTTTAAGAGTTAATCCGGAGAGTACAAATTGTATAGTCTGGATTACAGTGTAACTAGAATTTGGTGAAACGCGTCGGCTGAAAGATAATGTGTGTAGTTGTATGCTCTCCTCCACCACATGTAGGTTTTTCAATCTGCGTGAGTTTTATTGTACGTTTATTCTACTTTTCCTTTTTATAATCTTATTTCTACAGCTAATGACCAAACACCCTGGAAAGAGGCTGGGCTGCGGCCCAGAGGGCGAAAGAGACATCAAGGACCACGCGTTCTTCCGCTACATAGACTGGGAGAAGCTGGAGGGGAAAGAGATACAACCACCATACAAACCAAAAGCGGTAGGTCCTTCCGGAGCAGCCTTATGCGCTCCTTCAGTGCAGTGTGTGTCTGTGTGTGCTGTTTGTGTACCTGTGTGCAGTGTATATTGTGTGTCCTAGGCTCTGGGCATCTCTGCACTTACGCCCATTGTGAGTGTCTGTGTCTTTTCTCTCTGTACACTGCCTTCTTTGTGTGGCTACAGCCCTGGCGTGCGCTCACTTTGTCTGTTGCTGGACCTCTGTGTGCGTGCGTGTCTGTGATCAGTCTTCTGTGCGTTTGTACACGTGTACTTAGTAAGGCCAGGGTGGTATTCTAAATCTATCACCACCAGCAACATCTGGTTTCTCCAGTGAACCCGTACTTGTTCACGAGGGTTAAGCTGGTAAGAAAATACCTTTTCTCACCCAGAATCGAAGCAAAACAAACCTCAAAATCTACATTTTATGTTAATTCAGCTAAAATGTATTTCTTTAAGTCACACGCACACACGTTCCTCTTTTACCGTCGGAAAAACGTATGCGATCTCATTTTTATTTTTTCGTTATGGAAACTCGACGTCGTTTCTGCAGCCGTCCACGCAGGAAACGGAGCAGAATTATGCCATTTTTATACAGATTCTTTTTGTCAAAGTTCTCCAATATAATTCATTTACTTCTCATTCTCGCATCAAGGAATCCTGAGCGGTCGCTTTTATTTCAATTTTTTTTTTAATGATTTTTTCTTTGCCGTTTCGAGCACAGATTTTCATCTCGCACCACAGGAAATTTGAAATCTACGGTTAAAAGCGCCGACGTCGCTCAGTCCTGGAGGTTGCACGGTCGTACCGTGCTCTGAACATTACATAATCCGTCCACTTGCTGGTAATGAACGCGGCCGCCTCTTTGGAGAGTGGTGGGGGCCACCTGTTCGTCATGGAGCAGCAGCAGCACCGCCGTAGTACCTCAAGGGCAATGGAATGGCAACATGATGCAGAATGAGGAGGGCACTGAGCTGGATCACGTGAAACCCTTCTACCCCACCCCTGGCTCTTGTTTGCCTTTTCCGTGACCTATTTTAGTGTGAGCAGGAGAAGCTAAGAGATTCTGACAGTTTACAAGACCGCAGCGGTCTGAATAATTTAATCTTTGTAGTTTACAGTTACATTTATTAAAAATGCACCATCTGTTTCGGGGGGCCTCTATCCGAGAGGTATACGATGCCGTGCGGCATTATATAATACGGAACAGTGTGTTCTTGCCATGGAACAAGACCATGTTTGTTGCCCAGTAAAGAACAGACCAGGGTGTGTGTGTGTATCTGGTTCGATTTGCCAGTGTTGGGGAAGCGTCTTGTAGAGTAGCTGCCGGGTTCCCCTTAATTGGATGTAGATTCTGTTCATACGACTTCCTTGGTCAGGGTCAACAATGGACATCCCATCCCTGAACAAGGACTGGCTTGGTGCTTCTTCTTTCTATGAGACCGTCCTCTATATTTTCGTCTTCGTATCGGCTTTGATGCCCTTCAGTTTTGCCACCTTTTTTCCATTTCTGTTTGACAAACTCTGGTTTGCCTTGTATTAATTGCAGCCCTATGTTCGGAGTCTCCCTTCATTCCTCCTGATCGTGACCAATTCATTTTTGGGCAAGGTTCTGACTCTACTTCTTCAGTCTTGAGTCATCCTTTCTTCCCTACTTGACACAGACATTGCTTTACCTTAGTCTTCTCTTGACGGATGCGCTTGACCGTGCGACCTCTTCTGAAAATGAGCCAGCATTGTCTCACTTAACTTGAGCTTGCGTTTGATCCACCCCGATGACTTAGACCTAGCTTCCTCCTCCATCAGTTATCTCAAAGAGGGCTCTTGGTCAGGACTTGACAACTTTTAATTTCCTTCAAAACCTTCTCCTGTTGGGACAGTTCTGGATTCTCTTGTTATTGAGGAACCACGATGATGCTTCTGGTGACCTCAAAATGAATTTATTAAAATTTTCTGGTTCAGAGAACAGGAACCATGACGCCCTTTGGAATTTTTGGCTTTGCGTTTCATTTATTGATACGGAGAATTGGAGACCTCTCTGTAGGTGCCACCTTTCTTGCAGCAGTAGATTCTGCTCAGATGACTATTTGTTGTCTATTTTAGATCTTTGTAAGACCAGAGAAGGATGGCTTAACTCTTCTTTTTTTCGAAAGTAATGTGTGTCTGCACAGCAAAGATTAAGCTGTGCTCGAATTCTACACGTGCAGTCTTGACACATCCATACCTGTCTCGTTTAACACCTTCAAGCGCACGGGGAGCATCTGGAACAGTTTGGGATAGTTTGTCACAGTCAGATGAGCAAGAGTGGAAGGGTGTGAATGTGAGACTAATTGAAGCAGAGGAGGAGCTCAGCGAGCATCACTCGAAATGAATAAATGGGTCGTGGAAAGTCAGAGCATTTGCAGATTTAATTTTTTCCTAAGTGAACGACCATTCTATGTGCATTGTAGTATCTTACTTGATGGGATTCAGTCTACGGATGATAATGGTCAGTCTGTATTTGAGCTAGAGAAACCAAAGGGTCAGGTTCATACAGCTGGGGTCTTTATATGGTTGGTGTTCAGAGCTCCTGAGATCTAGAACTACTGTTCAAGAATCAGGTTTGTGATCCCTAGAATGTTTTTGGATGGAGCTCCTGCCACCCAGAGCCGCAGTTCATGGGCAAATCTTGGGACCTCTAGAACTACAGTTCATGGACAGTAGTCGACGCTTAGAACTACAGTTCTGTTCGTGAGTCAAGCTTTGTGGCCTCTAGAACACCAGTAAATGGACAGAGCTTGTGACACCAAGAACTGTATGAAATGGGCAGAGCTGAAGATCTCGAATATTTTCATTGGGAGAATGTGACTTCTAGAACTACAGCTCATGAACCGAGCTTGTGATATCAAGAACATCAATTCGTGGAAATACACCCAAAACCACATTTCATGGACAAAACTAGACACCAAGAGCTACAGTTTATGAACAAAGCCACTTACATCTAGCCCAACAGTTCATGAACAGATCCTTTGAATTGTGGAGCAACATGTATTGAACTGCGCTTGTGACGCCTAGAACTACAGATAATGAACTGAGCTTGTGACGCCTAGCACTATAGGTCGTGAACTGAGCTTGTAACGTCTAGGCCAAAGGTTCATGGAGTTTGGTACTTCTAGTTCTGGAACTACAGGTCATGGACAAAGTTTGTGACCTCTAGAACTACAGCTGATGAGACCAACAGACATGGACTCATGCTGGACGGGATCCAAAAATGGTTGTACCTTCAGCACTTTTCACACAACCAGTAATCTTATGACTACAGCTTCTTTTCTCAAAGCAACATTCTGTGGCAAATAACCTGGAATGATCCTTCTCTTGGATTTAATTTCCATTTTTGAGACTTGTGTGTTTGACCACCTTGCAACCAGGCACATTTCAGTTTGAGACCTGCTAAGTCACGAAGGCACTTTCTCTAGTTTGACAACTAATAAAGGGCAATTTAGGGTTTTGGATCACACGTTCGATGAATTGAAATTTCCTTCACCAGCGCACTGTTTAGGCGTGTTGGAGAAAATAGGAAATGGTTGCTGTTCTCTCTGCTAATGCTAAATTAGGTCACCGGTAGTAACATGGCTCATTCATCTGAAGTCCAACAATATTCAGAAGACATAGCTCTGATGTGTCCTCAGGAGCTCCAAAACACAAGGTTTTCCAGTTGTGTCTACAATAAAACATGCCCAATGGAGGTCCTCGAATACCCATTTGAAAACTTCAGCACTTGGAGGAACCCTAATCTACATTACATTGGCTTGACTTTTTTCATTGATGCTTCTTCTCGAATAAGAGGGCCAAACAGGTAAAAAAAAGTAAAAAAAATAAGCAATAATCAAGAACCCATTCCAACACTAGATTCTCTTCCATGAATCGGCCAAGGAGGAACAGGTTCATCCTTGCAGACCATGACATAACTGGTACACACAGAGTACCGTAAACATGCACACCTATGGTGATTGCATGTTTGCACCAAAATCACAGCATCATTACCTGGGTCCTCCTCGAGACTCCACTTTGTCACAGGATCTTCAGGGCCATCCCATTACACAAACCTTCTCAAGAGCTGCTGTAGCTGTAACCATATAGGACCGGGTTCGGCAACCTTGGCCCTCCCAGATGTTTTGGAACTACATCACCCTTGAGGCTCGGCCAACTTAAGGAGTACATGAGCATCAAGGAAGATGTTTTGAAGTGGAGAGCCAAGTTTGCTGACCCCTGATCTAGGAGTCCTGGAATGTTTTCACTAATACAGGGCAATTCTTAATACTTTAAATTCCATTTTGGGTTCTTCTGTCAAGCCTCACTCTCAACCACGTAACATAGGTTCATCATTGTAACGCAAGGGATCCTCATGGAGGTTCCCCACACTTGGATAAAGTGTAGTTAGAGACTAATGGCTAATACCAAAATATCTACTTATTCAGAGTGTCGGCAGACTGTGGGCTAGCTGCTCAATTACTAGGGGTCACACATAGGTATTGTGAGCCACGCTGGAGAGATAGTGCGCAAAATATGTGAAGGGCCTGAGAAAAGGCACCATCACGAGGTTTGTGTGGGCCCGGAGGACAGTCAACAGCATAATG
This sequence comes from Leptobrachium leishanense, assembly GCA_009667805.1. Lineage (NCBI taxonomy): Eukaryota > Metazoa > Chordata > Amphibia > Anura > Megophryidae > Leptobrachium > Leptobrachium leishanense. Next base: position 146,432,724 of record CM019069.1, read on the forward strand.
TCCTGCCCTATGGTGGCTCTGGCCTCTCAAGGTTTTAGCTCTATTATTAAAGTTGGGGCTGAACCATATGGAATTCAGTCTATTGCTCAAACATGGCGGCTGGGGCTGAAATGCCAAGGCAGTCCCCTCTGCACAAGAGGAACTGCAGCCCCTTATGATCGTTTCAACCTTGGTAGGCCTCGTCAGGAGGGCATAATGGACCCACCATAGGGCAGACAACATACATTTATGCCTGTCCTCAATACTCTCACAAACTGTTTTTGCTCACGTTGAGGAGATGCTTGGCCAGTGGAGGACTTCAGTGAATTGCCTCCATGCTTCCCTTTCCGACGTGTCCTGGAAAGGTCACTGCGGAACATCACTAGCAAGGCCCTAAACATGGACCTCTTGGTCTCTTCAACTGCCCTGTGATAAAGTGGAACCCAGCGATGTCCTGTCATGTTACATGTTGTTCGTTCTTTTGTTGTCTCATTGTTCCGTGTGCTTGTTGTCGATGCAGCTTTCGATGTGAAGGATTTCTGGTGGCTTCAGATAACAAAATTGTCTCCGGTTATTCTACGAAATCGTAGTTTACGCAGAAGCACAGTGTTGACGAGAAAGTGGGATTACGAGGAGGTTGGGTTTGTTGGGGATGAAAGTATATAGAGGGATTTGTTTTTATTCTACTTACAAATATTTCTATAGCAAAGTTTCCCAAATAAGATAACCATGTTCCATGGGTTTAAAGCCGGGATCTCAAACTATGGTCCCCCCAGATCTTGATGGCCTACAACTCCCAGAATCCTTTTGAATGCAATAAATGGTCAGAGAATCATGGGAGTTGTAGTTCATAAACATCTGGGTGGGCCAGAGTTTGAGATCCCTGGTATAATAGGGACATTAATACCGAATATTGGATTAATTTTGTGTAAAAGTGAATGCGAATAGTCAACATGCAGGAAAATTTACGGAATGTACTTTTCATTGACCCAGAGAAGGAAGCCGAACGTTTTGAGTCCATTGCCGTATTGTGACTGGATAAAACCTTACGAAGCCAGTCAGATCCAATGCAGCTTGATTTCAAGCCTTGGTCAGTGACCACTAGATTTTTTTGGGGCAAAAAGCAGGAAAAATATGCACACCCAGCAACATTTCCCCGGTGTGAGTTTTTCCACTCATCAAATCGATACGGCACAAAACAATTCGGACCAAAACCTCCTGCAGAGCAGTCCAAGTCATGCCCCCCCACAGATGTGGATTCCTACAATTCCCACATTTCTTTCAATGCAATAGATGGCCATAGTAGAATCATGGGAGTTGTAGTTCTGAAACATCGGGGGGGGGGGGTCGGAGATTGACAGTCCTGTTCTAGTAGGTCTCCCAGTTCTGAAATACAATAATGTATTTCGGTCCTTTCTAAGTGTTCTAGAGTTGAGGTTCTAATCAAGGCAGACGGAGACACATTTTTTTATCTGATGCCTATATTATTATTTCGTTTTTTTCCTTTCTTTCACGGTTTACCTCCGTATCTCTTTACGCAGAAATCCTTCCTGCTCACGATTCCTTTCGTTCACGTTTTTCTTCCGTTGATTTTTGTTTCTTCATTTGACCATTTCCCACGGTTCATTTTACTCTCCTCCCTTCCCTCCCTTCCTCCTCCTCCCATAGTGTGGCCGAAACGCTGAGAACTTTGACCGATTTTTCACCCGCCATCCTCCGGTGTTAACGCCGCCCGACCAGGAGGTGATCAGGAACCTTGACCAGTCTGAATTCGAAGGCTTTTCCTATGTTAACTCTCAGTTTTGCAAAGAGGACGTAAAGAACTGAGGAACGTTTTCCTCCCCCCCCCCTCCCCCTCAGGAGAAAACACGGCTCTCCCAAAGGCTGCATGTGCACCCGTTAAAGATCGCCCGACGCCCTCTACACGTGTGCATGACTCCATCTTGCCGAGGGTGTCTATAATGCGGTGCCTGCGCGATGCGGCGCCAACCACCTCCAACCCTTTTATTTTTTTAATATTTTTTTTCCTGTATAACCATTTAGCAACGAAGCAAGAGTGTTTTCCATCCCAAAAAAATGAACATGTAGACGCACTAGTTTGATAGAGCATGGGGATTCGCAGCAAACGGCACGTGCCGGTCTTTCCTTGTACTATATCCTACCTGTGGGCTGGGGGGGCCGTATATTATCACCCATCCATGTATCCAGTCCAAACTTATGTAGCGCTCACCCCCCATTCTCCACTTGCTGTAAATCCCATAGTATTTAGGGCCTGATCGTGCAGTAAACTGTCGAATGAATAGATCGTACGGATTGGGCACACGGCATCCAACGCGGCAAAGATGGACCTGTGCTTGCTGTTACACTTTAGACGTCCATGTTAGTTTTTCGACAGAGTGGGCTCAAGAAACAAACCTTGCTTTGTGTTGTGTATACCAAGAGCAATAAGTATCGGGGGGTGGGAGGTGTATCTGGCGTATAGGTCCCATACCTCAGCACCGCCGCTGCATACGGTCCCATCAGGCCCCCGAGTTGCCAAATCCCTTGATGTCCCTAGTACAGAAGTACCGCTCGGAGACTGTGACACGTGGTTCCGGAGCAGCGAGCGTGCGCTACATGTATCTATCCATCTATACCATTTTTTTATTTCTAATGGGGCCAAAATGTATCGATGACAGAACTCAGCAGATGTTCCCGTGTGCAAGTCGGACCGTCGTCTGTCCGTCCCCGCCATCACAATCCTCATTTCCGCATGAGTGAAGGAGAAAATGCGCAAACGCGCCAAATGCCTGGGGCTCCTCTACAAATTGGCCATTCGGCACGCGGCTTTAGCCAAGCATTAACTCATTATCCTCTGCACACGCATGTCCTACAGCAGGGGCCTGCACTCCGTCGCCCGCTGTGGGGTGTTTTGCGTTCCCTTCTCGTATGCAAAATCCAATCTTTTCCTGAAGGTCATGATTCCTTGCATTATGTATCATGGTAAATGAAAGTTCTCATACACATTGTGCTTGGTTGTTTTATTTTTTTCTTCTAGAGCAGCTCGGGGCCATATCGCTTTCCTGGCTGCCTTGACTGCAATTCCCATCATGCCCAGGCAGTGTCATTCCAATGGTCTGGGGGGGTGCCGTGGTCCAGACTATCCCTAAATTGTTGAGTTGCCCTGCAGTCCGCCAACATGGCGATACCCATAAACCCCTTTCATATGGATTAAGTGACAGGTGTCACAACTCTAAACAAATGTTGTGCTCTCTGCGAAATGCCTGCACCCCCTCCCCCCCCCCGCTCCTTTTTGCCAGAAGCAGTCTGTGAGCATGTGGCTTCTCGAAAGGTAGATGGCTTTTAGGAGCTTCTCGAGTGATGTACAAGGGACTTCCTGGCTTTTACCAGCACCCATCCTTTACATCAGGTGTCAGCAACCGTGACCCTCCAGATGTTTTGGAACTACATCTCCCATGATGCTCAGTCACTGGTTAGGTTGGTTGAGCATCTCAGGAAATGTATTTTCAAAACATTTGGAGGGCCACGGTTGCTCACCCCTGCTTTACATGTATCACACGTTGGTGCTGTTCCAGTTCGCATTAATAATCCAGAGTTCGCGGTGCAGTTGAGGGAAGCGATTCCGTGGTATAATGAACAAGCCGGGTCGTTGCCGATAAACCAGAGTGCGCGGTACAAATAAGGAGTAGACAGGTATTCAGAGGTCGAAGGACAAGGCCGGGTCTTTATTGATAATCCAGAGTTTGCGGTGCGGTTAAGGGGCAGGCGGGTATTCAGAGGTAAAGAATAAATAATAGTAATTATAGGCAAGTATACAGACGTAGGCCTAACGATAATAGAGCACTGGTACATGTGGGCCTTGGTTTTTTATAGTTTGGCGCTCCCGGGTGCATGATGGTGATGTCAGACGTCAAGAAGGGGTCTCCAGAGACCAGCACGCATGCGCCGAAGTTCTTGTGGCTGTGTTCCGTACAGAGCCTGCTCGCGCATGTGCCGACGGCTCTGTAAGTACTACTGTGCCGGCGAAGGACTGCTCGTGGGGGAATTGGCGTAGGCAGTCTGAGCGTCAGACTCCGCATGGTCCCGGCGTATTGGCAGCAGGGGTATGACAATAGGACTCCATGAAGAGAAACGCAAATTCGAGTATGAGGTGTCACCAAGGCCCGTGGAAGGACACTGGGAACTATTTGTTGCCAGCGTTCCTCTGCATGCTTCAGTGGGAAGTGGAAGGTCATGCTGCGCTCCACACTGCTGGACCAGGGGTAAGTAATGGTGTTTTTTAGTTTAACACCTGGGCCTCTGACCCAGACGTCTTGACGGAATACTGGCTCAAGCCGACAGCGATGAGCTAGGTTTGAATAGCTCATTCCTCTCTGGCTAGCCGCAAATTAATGGCTCCTATACAAAGTATACGATGCATTAATTTACAGCAAGGGGCCGCAACATCCGAGCTGCAAAGTGAGCAGATCAGCTGTGATCGCTACTCGATAAATAAATCTTCCTTCATTGAAAGCCGCTCAAGCCGTTGTGATTCCCGTGCATCGGCTCCAGTGGCTCGAGACGTTCCCCCCCCCCCCCCATTTCCAATTCTGTTTTTTGTTTAAATGAAATTTTATAATCCGTTCTTATCGAAAGTCCTACCCAAATATTTTTAATAATGACTTTCGCCTCCTAAAAGCAATATATCCATGGGTCACCGGCCCTCGCACACAAATTGCGCTTGCTCCTTTTTCTAAAGGAACATTCCGTCCATTTGGGATTTTCTTGTTTGTTTTACTGTTTTCTTTTTCTTGTTTTTATTTTATTTTGCCCTTAATATATTTGTGTTTTAAACTGTCCTGAGGACCTCGTGTCCAGTCGGTCATCTGTATAAATGTAATGTGCCAATTTAACTTTCCATATTAATAAATGGGATTATACGCTAACACCTAATCGTGCGTCTGGCATTGCTAGGAAATCCATGTTGTATGTTGTGTATCCATATCCTGTAGTTTACATTGTTACTTGCTGCACATGGCTGAGAGGAGCACCGGGGGGGGGGGGGTTGATACCGCATTATACTATCCCCAGATATAACATGGGGTAACCTCCGGTTTAATATCACAGTGGATACACGCGACTTCTGACAGCGGCGGTGTTTGGCTTGCATGGATGAATTGCCCAAATTCCAATGTAACAAGTCGAATAATATTTTCATCAATAATGTAGCAGTTGCTAAAGTGCAAGCTCATCTGCCAGCATCAAGGCAAAAGTATTTTAACGGCTCTAGTGTTTCAGTCTGGTCACAGCAGTTGCCTATCCCCTCGTTTCCCTCCATGTAACACCATAAGTACTGCTTGATAGTCTATGCAGTCACTGGGCCTTACCCTGCACCCTGTATAGACTATCGTTCAGGGCTTTAAAGTCCAGCGATGCCTTAGACCAGGGATGGGAAATTATTTTGGCTCGGGCCACTTTGTGGGAGCGGAGGTTAGCGGAGGGCAGCACTTGCCCCCAGAACTATTTATAATCAGAAACATGCCACCAGAACTAATTATAGCCAGAAACGTGCCCCCAGAACTAATTACAGCCAGACACTTGTCCCCAGAACTAATTATAGCCAGAAACGTGCCCCCAGAACTAATTATAGCTAGACACATGCCCCCAGAACTAATTACAGCCAGACACATGTCCCCAGAACTAATTATAGCCAGAAACGTGCCCCCAGAACTAATTATAGCCAGAAACGTGCCCCCAGAACTAATTATAGCCAGACACATGTCCCCAGAACTAATTATAGCCAGACACATGTCCCCAGAACTAATTACAGCCAGACACTTGCCCCAGAACTAATTACAGCCAGACACATGTCCCCAGAACTAATTACAGCCAGACACTTGCCCCAGAACTAATTACAGCCAGACACATGTCCCCAGAACTAATTATAGCCAGACACATGTCCCCAGAACTAATTATAGCCAGAAACGTGCCCCCAGAACTAATTATAGCTAGACACATGCCCCCAGAACTAATTACAGCCAGACACATGTCCCCAGAACTAATTATAGCCAGAAACGTGCCCCCAGAACTAATTATAGCCAGACACTTGCCCCAGAACTAATTACAGCCAGACACGTGCCCCCAGAACTAATTATAGCCAGACACTTGCCCCAGAACTAATTACAGCCAGACACATGTCCCCAGAACTAATTATAGCCAGACACATGTCCCCAGAACTAATTACAGCCAGACACTTGCCCCAGAACTAATTACAGCCAGACACATGTCCCCAGAACTAATTACAGCCAGACACTTGCCCCAGAACTAATTACAGCCAGACACATGTCCCCAGAACTAATTATAGCCAGACACATGTCCCCAGAACTAATTATAGCCAGACACAAGTCCCCAGAATTAATTATAGCCAGACACTTGCCCCCAGAACTAATTATAGCCAGACACATGCCCCCAGAACTAATTATAGCCAGACACTTGCCCCCAGAACTAATTACAGCCAGACACTTGCCCCCAGAACTAATTACAGCCAGACACTTGCCCCAGAACTAATTACAGCCAGACACATGTCCCCAGAACTAATTATAGCCAGACACATGTCCCCAGAACTAATTATAGCCAGACACATGTCCCCAGAACTAATTATAGCCAGACACATGTCCCCAGAATTAATTATAGCCAGACACATGTCCCCAGAACTAATTATAGCCAGACACTTGCCCCAGAACTAATTATAGCCAGACACTTGCCCCAGAACTAATTATAGCCAGACACTTGCCCCAGAACTAATTATAGCCAGACACTTGCCCCCAGAACTAATTACAGCCAGACACTTGCCCCCAGAACTAATTACAGCCAGACACTTGCCCCCAGAACTAATTACAGCCAGACACATGTCCCCAGAACTAATTATAGCCAGACACATGTCCCCAGAACTAATTATAGCCAGACACATGTCCCCAGAACTAATTATAGCCAGACACATGTCCCCAGAACTAATTATAGCCAGACACATGTCCCCAGAACTAATTATAGCCAGACACATGTCCCCAGAACTAATTATAGCCAGACACATGCCCCCAGAACTAATTATAGCCAGACACATGTCCCCAGAACTAATTATAGCCAGACACTTGCCCCGGAACTAATTATAGCCAGACACTTGCCCCGGAACTAATTATAGCCAGACACTTGCCCCAGAACTAATTATAGCCAGACACTTGCCCCAGAACTAATTATAGCCAGACACTTGCCCCAGAACTAATTATAGCCAGACATATGCCCCCACCCCAGACCATTCCTCATATCTATAAATATATACTGAACTTAAATGAAAATCATGGGATATGTAGTTCCGTCACACATAAGGCTGGCGGAGCGACATGGGACATGTAGGTCAGAAACATCGGGAGAGCCAAGGTTCGCCAACACTTGGATATAATGTGCGGAGGTGCGCTACATAACATAAAGTGGAAATCACATGTGAACGTGTACATGGCATGTTTGCTCTGGTTCTAAATGCCTTGGTTCTTAAGGGGTTAAAAGTTAATTGGTGGAATTTAAAAGAACAAAACAAAAACAAACACCTGTCTGTCACAAGACTTTAATATTTGAGTTGACAGCGGCGTGTAGGGTTTATGTAAAGAGATTTGCCTCGATGTTGGCAACTGAGCTCGCACTTTGTCATTTGGAGTGGTACCAGCGACATATGGGATATAGAGCAGAGGGGATTTCCTTGGTTCACTTGCAACAGAGCCCCAGATGGTAAAGGCAAATCCCCCAGCATTTGGGGGAAATTGAGCTTAGATAGTTAAGTGTACACCCTGCTAGTACACAACGAAGCGCTGGGACGCCAAGGACCTTATTCTCTACAGCGAGTGACTTGGCAACACACTCAATTAGGTGGGGGGGCCGTTAAAAAAAGATGCTGAGTTTGGGGGTTTTCCCAATTTCATTTGTCAAGTCACCGCAACCCACTGGTAAGTTGACACATTTCTTGTTAATTTGAGCACAAAGCGTCTCTTGCCCGCTGGCTTCACACCATGTCAGACCTCAAGGAAAGCTACGACTTGTACTCCGGCTCATCTAGGTTTCAACGGCGAATTGCAAACAAAGTATCACACACACAGCCTGAAGACGGATAATACAGGAAACAATGTGACCCAACCTATATAAAATGCGTTTTTTTTTGGTTTTTTTTTACCTCAAAGGGACATCCTGTGGTCAGGTTCATATATATCAATGGTTTCCATCTCTGCTCCTCGGGTCCACTAAGGCTAGGGTCAAACAAACGCATTTTTCGCATCGTCCGTAAAAAAGTGCATCTGAACGCATTGACGTATTTTGGCACGGAAGACTCGAAAGCGGTCATACGATGCGCATTCTCGTGCGTGATTTTAGACGGAGCTATTAAAAACAAATGGACGTGATATTGGCCAGACATGTGCAGCGTCTGACGTCTCCTAATCACGCACGCCGCTATGCCGTCATTTGCTGCTACTACGGCCCTGATTAAGTGCGCCTAAACGCACGTTCAAAATGCGTTCGTCTGACCCCAGCCTAAGGCTAGGGTCAGACTGAGGCAGTGCGAACGCGCGTTCTGGCGCACTTAATCACGGCCGTGCTAGCAGCAGATGCCGGGCAATGACGGCCAATATACGAAGTACGGTCGCACAAAAGTCCGGCTGCGCAACGCAAGTGGAAAATGAACGCATTTTTTCGAGAACGTGAAACCGCAGGTACTGACGTACAGAGTGCGCTGCGTCCGCTAGCGGCGTGTGTGCGTGATTAGGAGACGTCAGACGCTGCTAATGTCCGGCCAACATAACGTCCAGACACAAAAAGTGTTTTATTGATGATCCGTACAAAATCACGGACGAAAATGCGCATAGTATGACCACTATCACGTATTCTGTGAAAAAATGCGTCCATTCGTTCGAACGCACTTTTTCAGACAACATAAAAATGCGTTCGTCTGACCCTAGCCTAACAGGACAGGTTTTAAGGATTCCCTTGGGGAAAAGCAGACTGAATCCTGCAATCACTGAGCAGTAAATCAGATCACCTGCGCTGTGCTTCACATATCCTGCAAACCTGGCCTGTTAGAGGTACCTGAGGACCAGGGTTGGGAAACACTGATACATCGTATCGAGGTGCATCTTAAAGAGTCACAAAGAAAGTCTCTGCAGAGGAAAACCAGTCCCTTGGAGACGTACAAATTGAAAAAAAGCAAAACCTCTCTTTACTAAACACATGGGGGGGGGGAGGTGAAATCCCCCGTCCGCTGCTCAGAGTAAGACCCCATCAGGCCCCAATCTCTGGGTCTGCAGAAGGCAATGGTTACTCCACAAACCCATTTCATTGAGAAACGGAGGCCCTTTAGACCACAAAACCCAACCTGCACCAGTCATGGAATAATCCTGTCCGCCTATGCAGCTACATGTTCTCCCGGAAGGGAGTGAAAAGTAGGCCAAGATTTGGTGATTTGTCTTGGTGAGCCTCGGCTGGTTCCCTTTCCAGGTCTGTAGACTACCTAAAATCACCAAACCCATCTCCAATTCCCACCATCGTGAGCCCCCTATTGTCCGCCGGCTCATCTGCCTTCTAGCTCAATACCACACCTGATCAACCTCTCCACCTTATCTCCGTTCTTCTGGCTTTTTGTCTCGTCAATGCACGGATGTGTCTTCATATCCCCCTCCCCTAAATTTCCTCTCCAGTACTTCCATTTCTAACCCCTGCACCTCCCATCTCCTCCATACCCCGGGCACTAGGCTCGATGGCATTTGGGGCAGCAATGTCTGTGCTTATCCTATCCCAATCTTTTAGAACATGGGTCAGCAACACTGGTCCTCGGGATGTTAAGAACTGCATCTCCTACATCATTGGATTGACTGAGCATCATGGGAAATGCAGTTCCAAAGCATCTGGAGGGCCACAGCTGTCGACCCCTGCTTTAGATGCACGTGGTGCGTTTGAGATGCCAGTTGTTGGAGGGCAGAGATGAGATGCCAAACCTGCTTAATGGCATGGAGTACATTTTTTTGACCTCAGTGCCTCATTCCTCTTACACTCATTTGGTGCTTCCATGTGCCCCTCATCCCGTTTACCCCATGTGCCCCTCATCCCGTTTACCCCATGTGCCAATCATCCCATCCCACTCACCCCATGTGCAATTACTCTACCCCCACTCCCCGTGTGTCTTTTGTCCGATCTTCTCCACATTATGTATCCATCACCTTTGCTTATCTCTGCCCATACCACTAAATCCCGTCATGGCACTAGCCAGTCTTCCCTGTGTCGTACCTCTGCGTCCTTCATCTCACCCCTAGTGTGACCTTGTCAGACCCCCTTGGGACTGAAATGGGGATGTTTACCCTGGGCCTAACTTCCGGCCTGGTTGGACCCATCCACAGGAATAGTGACGGCCTGATTCAAAGAGACGCATGGAACCAACAATAGTATTAAAAAACTAGCCCCGGCTCTCAGGTCGGGTGATCAGATCTTCGTTGCCGCCTCTTGCTAACTCTGGCATGTCTGTGGTGACCATTCCTTCCTTCATCTTGGCAGTGTCAGGATTATTAAAAACTCTCCGCGTTCATTAGGGAACTGAAGCAGAGCTGCACGCTCCTTCCCAATGGATTTCTACATCAAACACTGGATACAGTGTAAGGGATAGAGTAACAATGTATCCGGCAGGTGCAGAGGACTGGGCACCCGGGGTGTGTATCTCCACGTCAGCCCAGCCACCCAATATCTTTATTCAAAACACATAATGTCTCAATGATCACCTCTTGCCCAGGGCTGCATAGCGAGCTCGATTTTTAATGGTGACCGTTTTAGGTCGTTGAAAGAAACCCGCAAAAACGGAGTGTTCACCTCTGGGTGTGGGGGAAGCTATCCAACACAGGCAGCCATATTTTACGTCCGGCGTACCACCTCAACCGTGGAGGAGCCCCTCGGATAAGATGGGGCTGGCGTTCCACTCGTGAGAAAGATCACCGGGTCCTACTGCGCGCAGTACGGAGCGTGGTGGATGGGGTTGTCATGGTAACTGTCGGCGCACATGAGCTCCAGGCGCCTTGCAGAGAGTTGGGTGAAAATCTGCCTGAGCTGCAGGGATTTAACCCTTGTCCTGACGCAACGGAACCCGTGAATACATCGTATCCAAGCATTCTTAGACGCAGATCCGGGTATAAGAATTCTGGTGTTTCCCCAAAACATTTTTGGTAGTTGGAAAAGACTGGATTTTTTTTTTGATTTTTTTTGGAGTAGGGGGTGGGGAGTTAAAAGGAAACAAAATAAGATTTAAAAAAAAAGTTTGTTTAAAGGGCGCTGTGGGCGGAGCAAGGCGAGCGGTGATAAGGACTTAACGGTGGAAACTATAGGAAGCACAGAATAAAGTGATTTATAAAATAATAAGGATCTGTGCAGCGTCAAAAATGGTTTTATTTAAACTAGAAGCTTTTTGTCAAAAAAATTTGTTGTTACATGCACAGTTGGATGTGGTAAATTGCGGATCAAAAAGCATTTACGCCAGTTCACAGCCAAGAACAGCTGTCACTGGTCTTGATCAAACGTCAAAATTCTGCACAATTTGTATTCATGCGATATTTTTTTTTTTTTCATAATGAACGAAATTTAGTCTGATTTAAATAAATATATGGAAATGTCAAAATCTCGTTTGAAAACCGAAAATGTGAGCATTTATTAAAATCAAACCTGGCGCCGGAGATTTCTGACCACCTGGATTTTTAAAATTGAAGTACGAACTTTTTCCTTCCTTCCCTTCCTCCCTCCCATTGGAAAGTCCCGACTCTGGTTTTTCCAATGACAATGGAGCTAACTTTGTGGGCTATATGGAACCAGAGATACAGCGATCCAAATGACCCATGTATCTCCTATGATGGGATTGCAGTAGAGGGGGGGCCACGTGCCCCTTGTTCTCCCCCAACGCCACTTAAAACACATTAATCAGAGCAAGGCAAGGGAATCTTATGCGATTGAAGCACAACATGTGTGAGGACCCGTGAAAGAGTCTCTCCTATTGGTGCAACTATCTGCTGTTTTGAAACTACAACCCCCATAATGCCTTGCTAGCCTTTAGACTGACCTGCATGCAAGTAGTTTTCAATGTACAGCTGTAGTTCTAGACTTGCTAAAGGGAACAGTTTCTACGTAAAAATCCTTACAAATCGACCCTTAAAGCATGGGTTTCGTCCTTATAAAAAAGTGTGGGAACACTCAAAAGATTTCTGCCTCCCAATTAACCATTTACATGGTGCACTTAATCAGCCGCCCCACACTCAACGTTTGATATCAAGGTTTAAAAACGGTGATTAAACTGGGTTTTGGGGAATCCTTATAATTGTGATATTATATTTCTGGTGACTTGGCGCAAACTAGGGAATAGGGCCCTAACATGGAACGCTAACTGGGAAAATCTGTGCTTGACGGTTTTCTCCGTCGCATCCCCATATTAGCACAATATTCCAGGGCAGGCACCTCGCCCCGGAATGTAGCGCTAACTGCTGGGTTACTCGCGGAAGCATTCCACCACGAGTATCACCTCTTGGAGTCCATAGGACTCTATGGAGAGTTGTGCTTCCGGGCCGCAAGCCCTGCGCGATCTTGCTCTCACAAGATCACAGAGTGATCGTGAGGGAGACTGGGAACTATTTGTCCCCAGTCTCACTCCTGCTCCCGGCAGCAGATTGGGCCACCGTTCCTGCCGCAAGATGAGAGTATGGTATTTATGGGGGGGTTTAGGGGGTGCTACATCATTCTGCAAATGCAGAATCATGTAGCGCCAGCTTTTAGAAGGTGCTAACTTTTGGCGGTCTTCATGCCGGCCGTAATTGGCGCCTGCACTTTGTAATACCTTATCGAGATGCTAATGTACGGTTGCGCTTCCCATGTTAAGTATAGGATGCGCAAAGTACAGTAAGCTTCCAGAAGCTAGCGCAGAAATCGATACATTAACCGGGGGCTAGCGTCAGGAATGGAATCTGTGTGGCATGCATTAAACATACTTATCCTGGCGCAAACGCTTACATATCGAGGTGCCAACTAGGGAATAGAGCCCTTAGGCCGGGTCAGACGAGCGTTTTGCAGAGCGAAAGGAATGTTTGTGAGAGTGGACGTTCCTTCCACTCTGACGCCCATCTGGCCACCTCGCTGAGCGCAGTGAGTGCGCTCAACGCTGCAAGGCTCAATCCTCCTATGGGGATCGCGCTTTACAGCCCCGTCAAACGCGCTTCGATGGGGAGGCTTTCCAAACGTCTGCAGCATGCCCGCTGTAGCGCGCGGCCGGCCCCGTCAAAGAATCAGGCCGCCGATCATGTCCTCATTTCTCTATTGAGGTGTGTATGGGTTCTACAATTACTCTGGGGGGGGACGGACATAAAGGTATTTTATAATTTTTCAATCTTGTTCTGTTTACTCATTTTATTATCATTGGGATCAGTATAGAAAATGCTCAGCTTTGCGCGGCGTACAGGTGATGCAGCATGACTATTAGACTTGGTTATAGATATCGGCTTTAAGAACCGGGTTGAGGAATGAACCCCAGCTCCAATGTTTACCGAAAGGAAGATCGGCACGGCGCGGAGTCGTGTGGTGGTGAATAGGGCAGAGCCGAATGTTGTACGTTGTCGGAGAAATTGCGTTTATGTTCTACCCTGAAAACGATGGACAGTTATCAGGTTTTATCACCCGAAAAAGCCAAATCACCCCCGAAAAAATAAAAGAAAATGAGCGGCTGATCAGAAAACCGTGGTAAACTGCGTATTCGGGCTGCACGGAGCACAAGTTCCAGGTAATGAAAGGTTGAACGAATGAGTTATCAGGTGTCCAATAGTTGTGTGTGTGCACATTGTGTCTTATTAATAATCGATTATTTTTTTATTATTGTTAAAAATGACATTTTGATGAACATATGCCTTGGGGATTGATCATAAAATTGGGAAATGTGGAAATTGATTCCCTCCACCCGTGTGTTTTGGAAATTCTAAAAATAAAGTCCTGATTTGGACATTTTTCCTGCAATCTGTATATTTTGGCCATAAAATAGATTTCCAGTCACAAAATTCCACATTTCCCAGTTGGGTGGAAATAAAAAAGAACACCGACTATTAAAATGGCATCTTTATATCCATGGCTTTCTTGTATAACCAAAGCTTTGTTACATTTTTTTTTGTCCCCCTACCCCCCTTCGTCTTGCAGAAGGACAGGAGAGATACCTCTAACTTTGACAAAGAGTTCACACGTCAGCCCTTGGACCTCACCCCCACTGACAAACTCTTTATCATGAACCTGGATCAAAACGAATTTGCTGGATTCTCATACACAAACCCAGAGTTCGTAATCAACGTGTAAGTGAAAGCAACCGTTCCCAACCGGAATCCAGATTTTTCCCATGCTGGAAAGAGTCCAGTTTCCATGATGGGTACACTTTAGCAATAGGGGAGCTTCTCGTGCAAGATCTCTCCACCTCCCTTTATAACCCGGAGCCTGGCATTCTGCTGCCCGGCCTCTACTGGTGCAGAGTCTACTTTCATGGGCAAAACTTCTAGGTGCAATCAATGGATATTGTCTAGCTACCCACGCTATTATCCTGATATTTTACTAGATTATACCACCTAGCGTGTTTCGCCTGGAGATTCATGCGTTCTTGACAACATGGGCATTACGAAATGGTTGTTATTAGGGTAGTATAATATCATGGTTTCTAGATAGTCTGATTTGGCCTTTGAAATTACAGAATTAACCAAAATTTGATTTTTTGGCATGTCCCTTCTCCACCTCCTGTTCCATTGTTTTACGTGTGAGCAAGTCAGGCATTTGAAAGGGAACTGCCATGCAGTTTAGAGTAATTTCATTATTTCTTTTTATTAAAGAAGGGCTCGTCTTTTCCTTCCCACGGTCTCTCTCTCTCTACCATTAATCAAGCAAGAGGAGTGGTTCGGAGGGTCTATATTGGATGGATCAATAATTTCAAGTCAAGTTCACAAATTATATCTGGAAGGTCCACTGCTTCCTATGTATTAATGCTGTCATGCTGCTGCATTCCTATTCAGGGTCTATATCGGGGACCTGCACCGCCAGGTGTTCTGGAGCTACTTTTCCCATGATGCTCAGCCACTCAGAGATGCATGGGAAATGTATTTCCAAAGCATCTGGAGGGTCATGGTTGCCGAACCTGGTCTATAATAACAAAAGAGGTTCATCAATTGAAATCATGATTATCAATGGTGTCTGGAGGTCCCAAAAGACATGTCTTCCAGTCCTGGTATAATGAGGGCATACGTACTTTTCTTGCTCATGTCTCCAGTCTTAAAACCCTGTCCTAGCTGTAAAACGTGTTGCATGTTTTAAATGACGCAATGAGGGGGGGGGGGTTTCTTAAAGCAAAACAATTGCCAAGGAAACCAATGTAACGGTCACGCTAAATGCTTTATTTGTTTTGTTATTTTTAGGGGGTCTTTTAATGTCATAACTCTCTGAATAACCTCTCCTGGGTTAATTGTTTTATTTTTTTTATATGGTATTTGAAGTCAGAGCTTGTAATTTCTGGCAGGGCTTTTTCGATTCTCCATGGAGTCCTATGGACCCCAATGACACAAGCCGCGGCACCACTGACACAATCCATTTGTGGCTTCCAATAATATTACAGCAGCTCTTCAGCGATGTGGAACACTAATGGTTAATGTTTTTTTTCCATTTGTTTTGGGCTCCCTCTTCTTGGCTCAGAAGGAATACCGGTAGTGCCCCTTATATGTTGCAATAAATCGGACATCATCCCCCAGATCCCGGTTTAACACCTTGAGTGTGTAGCCCACAGGTGTCTCTCATACCAGGGTTGGTTATCATTGTAAGAACAGCCTGCACCTTGGGTATGAGACTTGTTAAGACCCCCAAGACAAACACATGGAGCTCTATTCCCTAGCTACCACTAAAATATTGATGCTAATGGGGAAAACCATTAGCTGCTTTGCTGCTACCTTACGTCAGAATGTGAGGCATGTCCTGGGACGATTTACCCGCATTGGGTCTGTCCCGTCATACGTGGGACAGTTGGCAATTTATGGACTAGTTGTTAGATTTTTAATTTCCTGTATGAATATAAATATCCTGTTTTTCAATCCTCTTAGATCGAGGGCGCTCAAACTCTGACCACCGCCCCGATGTTGATTACCTACACTTCCCAAAATTCTTTGGGGGTCTTTGGTTTAGAGTCCATTAAGATCCATTACAAACATCTTATCTTGACGACGAGATTTTCTACCCAGACATACTTGAGATTTGCAAAACTATGAGAATTTCTAAAATTTCAAATGCTCTACGTAACCTAGCTCAGGCCTGGGATTACTGCTTTATTTGCAAGTCAATGTAGTGTTTTCACTGCAACGCACTGCTTAGTGAATATGCCCCCCACCCATTCATTTAAGTAACTCTACTCACAGCGCCGACGTGACAGCCTAACATATTTGATCTTTATTTTGTGGCGTGGGGTGCTGTGTATTAATTATGCACGTAGATATATTCTCGGCTACCGCACTTTCTCTCTCGTGAAAAACACGAATTGGGTCTTTTTTTTTCGCCCTCTTAAAAAATTTGGTTGCTGCAAAGTGAGGATATGATGCCTGGATGAGACGCTGAAACCTGTGCATGCGGGCGTGCAGCTCCGACCCATCGCTCTGCGCAGACGTTCCGGAACTTGTGTACGTAAAGTGCACAAGTCCCATAACGCTGCGCAATTTACGGTTCCTTCGCTACACAAGATGCATAGGAGCACAAATTGCAAAGAAACGCCTCCGGGTTCGGGAGGTGCTGAGCCGAAGAGGAGGAGCAGTGCGCGGCGAGGGACAAAAGGTGAATAAAATCACCACAAAAAAAAAGTAATAATTTGAGAGAGGCTGTCAGCAGGATCTGCCCAATTATTTAAGGGCAAAAAAGGGAACTCAATAGACATAGTTTTTCAATATAAAATCCCTTTAAAGCTCGTAAGATCTGTATTCCCAGAAACCTGTGTACGTGCTAGGTATAGCTTCGTTACCATATCACATTGTACTGTAGGACATTATCCCTGTGCCAATGCTTTATGCGCCTTTTTTTTTAAGTAGCAAAAATAATAGAATCCGTATTTTTAATTTTTTTGCAAAATCACTGATAAAACCCCAAATCTTCCCCTGTCGTGCGATGAATTACAGTAGATATTTGTAACGGTATCCCTTGTTTCAGAAGACTTGAAGTTGTTACAGCAGCTTCTACTGTTACGCGTTTTCTTTTTTCCTGCATATATATTTTTTTTTAATATAATATAGAATCACACACAGGCGCACAGAAACACACGCACACTTTAAATAATTTTTCTGTGTTCGGCACCTTCTGGATGATTGGGACAGTGTCACTGGATATGTAGTTCCGAAATGTCTATGCCAGTGTTCAGCAACCTTTGCCCTCCAGATGTTTTGAAACTGCATCTCCCATGAGGCTCAGGTACTCAATAACTAGGCTGAACCCC
The DNA here is from genome assembly GCA_009667805.1 of Leptobrachium leishanense. Lineage (NCBI taxonomy): Eukaryota > Metazoa > Chordata > Amphibia > Anura > Megophryidae > Leptobrachium > Leptobrachium leishanense. The sequence continues at coordinate 146,450,221 of CM019069.1, forward strand.
AACGGAGATGTAGTTCCAAAACATCTGGAGGGTCAAGGTTGCTGACGCTGTGGCCTAGAGCAGAGATCTCAAACTGACCCCACCCCCCTAGATGTTTATTTCCTACAATTCCCATAATGCTTTGAATGCAACAGATAGACAGAGAATCATGGGAGGTGTAGTTCAGGAACATCTGGGGTATGGGATGAAATTAAAACAGAGGAGGGGGAATGAATTTAAAACGGGGGGGATTAAAAGAGAGAAGGGGGTAAAATTAAGAGGGGGGGCTGAATTTAAAACCGGGGATGAAATTTAAAAGAGAGGAGGGGGTGTGAAATTAAAAGAGAGGAGGGGGTGTGAAATTAAAAGAGAGGAGGGGTGTGAAATTAAAGAGAGGAGGGGTGTGAAATTAAAAGAGAGGAGGGGGTGTGAAATTAAAAGAGAGGAGGGGGTGTGAAATTAAAAGAGAGGAGGGGTGTGAAATTAAAAGAGAGGAGGGGGTGTGAAATTAAAAGAGAGGAGGGGGTGTGAAATTAAAGAGAGGAGGGGGTGTGAAATTAAAAGAGAGGAGGGGGTGTGAAATTAAAGAGAGGAGGGGGTGAAATTAAAAGAGAGGAGGGGGTGTGAAATTAAAAGAGAGGAGGGGGTGTGAAATTAAAAGAGAGGAGGGGGTGTGAATTAAAAGAGAGGAGGGGGTGTGAAATTAAGAGAGAGGAGGGGTGTGAATTAAGAGAGAGGAGGGGGTGTGAAATTAAGAGAGGAGGGGGTGTGAAATTAAGAGAGAGGAGGGGGTGTGAAATTAAGAGAGAGGAGGGGGTGTGAAATTAAGAGAGAGGAGGGGGTGTGAAATTAGAGAGAGGAGGGGGTGTGAAATTAAGAGAGAGGAGGGGTGTGAAATTAAGAGAGAGAGGGGGTGTGAAATTAAGAGAGAGGAGGGGGTGTGAAATTAAGAAGAGGAGGGGGTGTGAAATAAGAGAGAGGAGGGGTGTGAATTAAGAGAGAGGAGGGGTGTGAAATTAAGAGAGAGGAGGGGTGTGAAATTAAGAGAGAGGAGGGGTGTGAAATTAAGAGAGAGGAGGGGGTGTGAAATTAGAGAGAGGAGGGGGTGTAAATTAAAAGAGAGGAGGGGTGTGAAATTAAGAAGAGGAGGGGTGTGAAATAAAAGAGAGGAGGGGGTGTGAAATTAAGAGAAGGAGGGGGTGTGAAATTAAGAGAGAGGAGGGGGTGTGAAATTAAGAGAGAGGAGGGGGTGTGAAATTAAAAGAGAGGAGGGGGTGTGAAATTAAAGAGAGGAGGGGGCGAGATTAACCTGCCTGGCGGTATTCCCGAGTGTGACTCGGGGTAAAATTTCACTACCGCAATCGTAACCCCAGGCCACACTCGGGCTGGATGCATACTCACCGCATCCTTTGCTCCCTCGCCGTCTCTGCTGTCACTGCAGTGTGATTGCGGCAGCCGGAGACTTTGCTTCCTGGTTCTGCTCCCTGCGAGTCACGCGACGCAGGGGGGCGGGACCAGGCGGCAAATTTGAAAAACTAAAAAAAAAAAAGTTACTGTAAAATTTTTTGGGTGCTGGGATTCTTGTTCAGATGTACACTCCTTTGCCAATGAAATAGTATCCTCAAAGCAGCTTTACAGAAATAAAAGGCGAATAAAAATCATTTCTAAAATAAGGCTTTGCAATACAAGTTTCACTGGTGCTTGCCCAGATCCACCAGCGAAACTTGTATTGCAAAGCCCTTATTACATTTTAGAAATTATTTTTATTTGCCTTTTATTGCTGTAAAGCTGCTTTGAGAATAAATACACTTTTTTTTTTTTTTTGGTACCCCATGCCCTGTATATTTCATTGGCTAAGGAGTGTACAAGGAGTGTTTTCTGAACAAGAATCCCAGCACCCAGAGGAAAGAGGCAAGTTTTGGATTGAATATAATATATTTCCATTATTTTGGATTATTATTTTTGGGATAATAAATTATTTCGTGTTTCAAACCTTCTCTGACTTCGTGTGTTTACTAGACTCTTGTTTGCACGGATTTCAGTGAGTTATTCCTACAGAATACAGGCTTACTATATAAAACAACACGTTTCCTATCCAAAAAAATTTAAACGCTTTTAGACACAAAATTTTACAAAAATTAGACCGCCAGGGGGGTGTGAAATTAAAAGAGGAGGGGGATGAAATTAAGAGAGGAGGGGGTGTGAAAATAAGGAGAGGAGGGGAATTAAATGAACATGAGAACTAAGAGTGGGATCACAGGATCCACAGCAATATTTTAGTTTAACGGTAAAGGTAGCGAGTGTGAACGTACATATAATTCCTGTGTACCTTCATACTCTCTGCCTTTATCATTAGAGGTATATTGCTGTGGATCCTGTGCACGTTCAAACTCACTGCCTTTACAGTGAGCATTCTATTGCTGTGATGCTTAACCAGTGGAATTATCTAATTATACTTTTATGCTACATTGTTTGCACTAATACACATTTTATGTGATTTTTTTTTTTTTTTTTAAGGTATTGGGAGCAACACTCTGTAATACGATCTTGATTCATATTCTTTTTTTAATCACAATTTCATACGGTCTTAAATTATTTGAATCGGATTGATACTTTTTTATGTTAAATGTGCTGTTGTGCGAGCAATATGTGTGATTAAGATACTGGGACTACCACTCTGTAATGTGATCACGATTCACACTAAATATGTATTTATTATGGGAAGAGGGGATCATGGGGGGGCCCATTCTGAGGGTCAGTAAGGGGCCCCAAAATTTCTGATGGCTGGCCTGATATATAATGTATAAAACACTCCTTATGGGTCGCAGTCCCTTGACCAAGGAGCTCAAACTCTAGCCCCCCCCAAATATTTATTGCCCACAATTCCCAGTAGTTGTTGAATGTAATAGAGTGCCAGAGAATCATGGGAGTTGTAGTCCAGAAACCTCTCAGGGGGGCGGAGTGTGAAATCCCTGATCTAGAGAGAAGGCAAAGAGTGGACTTTACAGCTGTTAGCATTGAATAACATCGCTAGGGTTGCCAGGTCGGCCATGTTTTTGCAACACTTTGGTATGTGCGTGCTCCCGGAGGTATGCAGAATTAACCTGCTGCAGGAGGGAAGTCACGTCGCCTTATCTAGTGAATTTGTATTAATCCCGCAGAGGAGCAGCTTCACATGCAGAAGTACAATATGTCTCCAAAAACATTAAGACCCATCGGGCAACCCACGTTGAGGTCTTATTTTTAGGCCGGAATTATCGCCGCCACCCCCTCAAGGTGAACGCTGCGCAGGTCTTCCCCCCCCCCCCCCGGTGAAATCTGATCACCCTGGGCGCGACGTCTTCCTAATCGGTCCGCGTTTCTTACGTTCCGACCTCCCGCTTGATGGAGCGTAAGGGTTTGGCTCGTGTGGCCTTCGATCTCTCCACGATATAATGGCTACGTCTGCCACCGTCTTCCATTGTGTGCCGAGTCTGACCGACGTGTTTCCGGCCGCGTGTGTCAACTCTGATATACTGCATGTACGGTATGAAAAATAAAATCCAGCAGAATAAAACAACGTAACTTTTAAAGGACTTACATGGTCTTCATTGTCTTCTTGATTCGTGGCTTTGTGTGTCGGGCTGTGGGGTTGGTTTCCTGGTACGTCTTTCCAGCCTCTGGATTTTCAGGTTGACCGTCTGCCGATGAATGGGATAGCGGGCAAGAAACTCACGAAAATCTAAATTGCAGAAGGGTTGGTCTACAGGATTTAACATCTGGAAGAGGTGGCAGAAGAACATCCAGCGACCACCTTGGACTTTTATCACCCGTAACGAGCCAGAAACCATTTTTTTTTTTTTAAATCTGAATACTTTGAGTACCGACATGGAACCACAAGTGGAAAATCCCACCCCTGACCTCATGTGACGGGGGACAAAATGACTATAAATCCTGTATAAAACGCCCTTCAGGCTGTGAACGTTAAAGGAATGTTGTGTTTAGATCTGGGTCTCGTCCCCAAGATATCATCATGTCCTTCAATAACTGGGCAGATGCCACCTACAGCCTCTGCCCAATTTTTTTTTGGCGATTTTACTCCCCTTTACTCCCTTGCCGCGGGCCGCACCTCCTCCTCGGCTCACGGAACCCAGAAGTCCCTGAAGCATTTCTGCACAATTTGAGCTCCTATGCAACATGCGTAGCGTAGGAACCGCAGATTACGCGCCGCCATGGATTTGCACACTTTACGTACGCAAGTACCGTAGCGTCTGCGCAGAGCGATTTGATCGGAGGTGGATGCGCATGCACATATCTGATCCGTCGCTGCCTCTTTGAGAACGCTTGCTGCAGCGGGTGGTCTCAGAGGTGCTGACAACACTAGCGACCAGGAAATTCAAAAATCCCGACTGCTGGTGAAGCTGGAACTCCTCCACTTCAACCAGCATTTTCACCTGATCGGTGGCCACATTGGACTCGTAGTCATCCATTTTTTTTTTGCCACGTTCCATAGTAACTGTGAGGAAACAAGTTTTTAATTGTGCATTGAAAAATGGGGGGAATAAATCCAACCTCAGATCTCTCTTAGGACACACACACTCACTGGGACGGGGACACACACACACACACTATAACACACACACTGGGGGACACACACACACACACTCACTGGGACGGGGACACACACACACACTATAACACACACACTGGGGGACACACACACACTCACTGGGACAGGGACACACACACACACACACACACACTGGGACACACACTTTGAAACGTAAATAACATCCCTCTACAGACACATTCAGACAAATTATCTTGATACTAACACCAGAAACCCGTCAGATCTTCTAGGAGGCGACTGAAAAGGGCCAGGAGGTGTCTGATACCGCCGCGAAGAACAAAAGCACGAGATCAATCTGCGCTTCCCTAATGGACCGGCCGGCTCTCGTTACGGCCGCCGCGATGATCTGTGTTTTTCCAATTTAACGTTTTCAGAACTTGTTATTTCTGTTCCGCAAAATAAATCCAATACATAAAAAAAAAATTCTATCTCTAAAATGATGTTTCGGGGGGAAAAAAAACACTAACATTTAAAAAACTGCCTCCGGGATTAAAAAAAAAAATACATCCGGGGGGGAACTTGATAAATATCAGGATAAAAGTCAAGAACGTTATTATCAGTATGTGCTGAAGCAAAACAAAACATTCTGCCGTGGCTGTCATTTTTCCTCACTTCATCCAAGACGATGTGAAGACGTTGAGCTCATTAGTGTTCCAAAGCTATGGCCGGACTTCCATCCCCCCCCCTCCTCCCGCCTCTCCTTCCATCCATCCATCTCTGGCCTTCAGTAGGATGGGCCTCCGGCAATTTCATTCGACATTTCATCTGTACTGTAATGCCGCTCTGTTCATTATCCTACATAGACGTTGCCCTCCAAGCTCCGGAATCAGGAAAACGACGAGGTGGCACCAGAATTCTTCTTTAGATTTTTTATTTATTTTTTCTGCGTAATCAGTTTTTTTTTTGGGGGGTTTTTTTCTGCGAGAAATTTAACTTTATATATATTTTTAATGAGGACGCAGCCAAACTAGACGCCATTATACTGTCCAATCCACTGCCCTGATATAAAAAAAAAAGGTCATTACATAATGACTCGCAGCCGGAAGCAACGGACCATCGCATTCTGAATTTTTCGCTTTCATTTTTTTTTTTATATTATTCATTATTTAAATCACTGTATACGTGTAGTTTGAGCCTAATAATAAATACATAGAATGTTATTTCTGGAAGCCCTGCTTTGTTCTCGTCTGAATTTTTCTTACTTTGACTCAGAAAAATGGCACCTTTTGGGTAATTTGTGTAGTTCAGAGGTCAGCGGTCAGGAGTCTTTGCAGTAGAGGATTATCACGATCACCAATGATGTAGATCAGGGTCCGCAGTCTTGCCCAGCCCTGCCAGATGGTTTGAAACTACACTTCCAATAATGCTCTGAGCTGACTAGGCATCATGGGATATGTAGTTCCAAGACCTCTTCCAGGTCCACGGTTGCTGACCCCTGGTATAGTTCATGACGCACAATCGAGGCCCATCACTGCTACCACTGGAGTTTTTTTATGGTGATTTACAAAAATCCCCAGTACCACAGGTCGCCGGCAGCAAAAACCTATAAACCCGTGGATGTCATCTGTGCTTTTGAGCTACTTCTTTTTTTTTTTATTTTTTTTGCAAAAAAAAAAATTTGGGGGGAGTAGGGATGATTGTTTGCAATTGACCAGGGAGCTGCAAAAAATTTGCCAAGTCCCCATTTGTGCCATTTATGTGAAATATTTTAGTATTTTATCTAAAAGATTGCATTGTTCCACCTAAAATATGCATTTCCTGTACTGTTCAATTAAATTTCTGGCATTTTTATACTATTTGATCCAATGTATATAATTCATATTAAATATTTTTTTGCAGTTTTCAGCAAAATAAAAAAAAAATGTAGTTCCTGAAAATTGCAAAAATTATTTTAATATACAGTGAAAAAAAATTTAAACTGCTATAAATTTTATTGAACAGTACAGGAAGTGGAAATTATGGTTGGAATTATGCAATCTGTTATTTATTTGTAAAATATTTCAGATTTCCACCTAAAATTTCTGTTTCCTGTCCTGTTCACAATTAAATTTTCCTTTTTTTTTGATCATCTATCATCTCTCCTGGCTCCTGTATGAACTACCTGCTCTGGCATATGACCCATGGAATTCCTGATTACCCACTCTGGCACATGACCCGGCATTCCCGACTACCTGCTCTGGCATTATAACCCTGACATTCCTGACTACCCGCTCTGGCACATGACCCCGGCATTCCTGACTACCTGCTCTGGCATATAACCCTGGCATTCCTGACTACCCGTTCTGGCATAACGACCCTTGGCATTTCCTCTGACATAACGAGTTGGTACTTTACCCCTTGTGTCTGGCTCACGAGTAATCCTGATCATTCCTGATTTAACCCCTGGTGTGTCTGTTCATTTACTTCTAGGTTTGCTTTCTGCTTTTATTTTGACGTACCGACCATTTGAAGATTCCTAAGTGTAGGATAGTTTGCTGCATACAGGGATCAGAGATTATATATATCCCAGATGTTGATGGCCTAAAATTCCCAGAATTCTTTCAAAGCAATAGATGTGCAGAGAATCATGGGAGTTGTAGTTCAGAAACATCTGGGGGCAGAGTTTGAGACCCCCTGCTTTTAAAAGGACTATTTTTTTTTCGAGAGTTCAGTCTTGAACATCACCGCGCTGCCAAGCGGAATATTCTTCACATCCGACTATAAAAAATAATAACGAGCTGGACTTAAATACGAAGAGCAAGTGAAAAAGATTTAATCAAAAAGCGTCCGGCTCCTAATTGAGCTGGTATTTAGGGGGGCCGCAAACCCATAAAGGCTGGCGCCAAATTTTATCTAACCTAATCGAGTCACTGACTTTTTGGAGACATCGATGACATGCAAGAAATAATGTCCCACGAGGAATGGAAGGAGAACGTAAATGAAGGGCAAATCGCCCACCTCGCAGCTGAGGGCGAGGCAAGGAGAGGAACGTTCTATTTTTGAATAATTTATGGATATTTAGAAATTGCTCCTTGAACGTTGGTGTTTAAATTAAACCCGGCAGCGCACGAAGTACACAAATAATTACAGTTTTCAGACTTCAGGTTTTTTAGCTCGATGCTGACAGGTCGGCCGAAGTATTGCGGTTCCAAACACGAGCACTATTACGGGATTTAATTAGGGGGGGTGGACGCTGCAAGGTTTACGGAGATTAAACATCCCATTTGGAGGAGGTTGAAGAGCAGAGTTAAACGATGATCCGTGTCAACGAGCCATTTTATGGTGGAGGTGGCGGGGTGACCGATCGACACGCCTGGAAACGTTCAAATTGAAATGACCCCGGAAAATACATTCTGCAGAGACGCCTCGAAGATCCTGAGATCACAGGACAGAATGGTGGAACCTTGAACGAGGTACAGTTACTGGTGCTCAAGATTCTTGTCACATGTGCTTGAGCATTGACTTCGACTATACAGAGTCTAGTGAAAAGAATCCAGAAAAACACACACACACACACACACTGAACTGCTACAATAATGCAAAGATCTCTTAACATTCTACAGGAAATAAATCTGACACAAATAACAATTTAATGACAAAATCCCTCTTGTACAACAAAAATAAGAATATTCCTCTAAGCCCGTCATATGAGAAAAATAATGTTCCCAGCTGTGGTGGCTCCAGTGAAATCCCCAAAGGAAACGGTTCCTCGGCAAAGTCACTCAAAAGAAATGGGGGGCCATGCACCCAAATGAATCCAACAGACACTGTATTGGGTGGTACGCCATCTATCTTAAAGGGACACTCTAATGTGGTCAGATGTGAGGAGTGCCCCCCTTCTCCCAGCTCCCCCGATCTGGTGAAATCACTGGGTGAAGTAGAAGTGTTTCCTCCACCCCACCCAGCATCACCGGAATTTTTGAATTTCCTGGCTGCCGGTCATCCGATCAGTCACTAGTGATGTCAGCGTGCCGACAGCACCCTCTGAGACCAGTCGCTGTAGCCACAGCAATGCAAACGCAAAGATCACACACCAAGTCACTGATTCACAGTTCCACCTTTCCACATGCCTTGGGTCAGGTCAAGTTGATGAGCAGTTCCCAAACCAAGACAGTTTTCTCTGCAAAGAAACCAAACCAACATTCATGGAACCAAACCAAGCCACAGTCTCCCAGACAAGTCATTGCTCTTACCCTCAGACAAACAAATACATGGATCCAAAACCAAGCCAATCCATAAATCCCGTGCCAAGTCAACATGCAGTCCTACCACATTCAACAACAAGCTAGCATAATGCTTCCAAGTCAAATTAGGAGATCAACACGAAGGTTTGTACCACAAACCAATCCAATGGTGATGCTCCACAAGACGTACACACAGGCTACAGTCATTCCAAGGACAAACTTGTATAATGGATCTTCATCAAGCTAGCAGACAAGGTCCATGACCAAACAACCATGCTTCTCGGCATGCATGGGACCAGGCAACTTCTACTGCTTTACGAAGTGTCCCTCAAATAGACTCTCGGCGGTTTATAACGAGTATTAAAAACAAATTGACGTTATTCGTTAATAACTTTAACAATTTGGAAAAACAAAAATTCTGAATATTGTTTGCTGCTTTTCAGATTATACGGCCGCGTCTGCCATCTTTTTCCTTTCCCCATCCGTGACAGACAGATAAAATTCTCCCCCACACTAATTAGCCGAGAAAATAGGTTTTCGGTGTCTGACTCCGCTTCTAGGAGATACAAGAAGCCGGCGACTGACACAACAGACCTGCCTCGCATTAATAAACGGAGAGCGTGTGTTGTTTTTCATTCCATTCACTTCCAAAAGGTTACAGAGAACAGAGGCGGCATGTGATCGAGGGTGCTGTGCCCCACCGCCCCCCCATTAGTGGATTGGAAACGACACAGGTAGGAGACGAGTATAATATAAAATGCAATAAATACTTGTCACTGGATCCAAGGCTGCCATTGGAAGATATGATCTAACCTCCTAAAGTCTGGGCAGGCATTAAAGTTGGCACATTAACCAAATGAGCCATCTCCATGACTTGAAACTGCAAGTTGGGATAGTTTGTCAGGAAAAGCATGGGGAAATATGGGTCCTTGTTTTTCACCACAGGACCTCCATGGCCTGATGGTCCCATAAATCTTCTGTGGTGGCTGCCCTATCATGGACACGTTTTCGCAGAATGACCTGAGAAAAGGGAGATTAACTTCAGGTTTCGGTTGAAGAAATTCGTCTGGAGACCATATTGTGAAAGAGTCTAGTCTATCCACTAAGCTCTCAATTTGCCAAATGCAGGCGAAATTACGGCGAAATAGGGCGCATTTTGGTGCAATTCGGCAGTGTTCTGCGGCAATCGACAGCATGAAAATTGCCCCATAGCAGACTATCGTGTCTTCTACTCACAGAATGCCGAATTGCACCGAAATTCTGGCAAAATGCCCCGATTTTCGATGTTTCAATTTGACAGGTTTAAACAGGCGAATCCCACAGGATTCAATGCAAAATAAATAAAGGAAAAAAGAAATATTTTTTTAATTATAAAGTCCGTTTATTCAATTTGCAATTTTTTAAAAAGACCTTTTTGTATTTTTTTTTTTATTTTTTTAATTATTATTTTTTTTTAAGAAGACCTTGTTTTTGAAGACTATTATATTTTAAAGGACCTCTTTATTATTTAGACACATTTTTACTACATTTTTATTGACTGGAAATCCTAGGAGACTTTTTTGGGGGTCTTTGAACCGTAAAAAAAAAAAAGACAATGGAATGCACCGATGCCAATCGGCGCAACTCTGCTGTTATTGGCGCAATTCGTTGGCTTTCGACAACGCCCCAATAACTGTTTCGGTAACTCCAATTTTGGCAAAATACGATGACCACTCGCTAAATGGTGAATTCACCGTATTTTTGGCGAGATGGAATCGCCGTAGTTAGCCAAAATGCGGCGAAACACAAAGCACCGAAATTTGTCAATAGACCCTTTATTTTCAGCGAGCATGATATGGATTTGTGCCTTTAAAACTTAGCATTTTTTAAACATCGGATATTCAGAACAGTTTTCGGACGAATTCAAATGCCGAACGGTTCCGATAAATGGATTCTCAGGCAGGAAATAGAGGGAATTCGACCCAAATCGCTTTTAAACATCGGATATTTCTAACAGTTGCGTTTAGGCTAGGGTCAGACGAGCGTGATTTCTACGGGCTGTACGTGCGTGCAGTACGGACATCGTCAGTACGGATGACGCAGTAGTGGTCACACAGTCCGTTTTTTCACTGAAGTTATTTTTGACGGATGTAGGAGGGAAAATAAATTACAATGAAAAAACATTCTGTCCGTCAAAAATGCTGGACGTATAAATGCAGTCCGTCTGACCACGTTCCATCACTCACACACAAAGCTATGCAGACGTTGTGGACGCAGCGCACTCCGCACGTCCGTTCTAGCAGTATTGCGTTCTTGCCTAACCTGCGTCCGTTTGCAGCGTCCGTCATGCGTCCGCAGTTCAGTGCGGACGTACTTTGTGTAACAGGTTCCAATGGACTTTCTTTCATGCTATCACGGACGTACTTTTAGGCGCAATCACGGACGTGAACACTACGCTCGTCTGACACCAGCCTAAAAGACACAAATCTGTATGATCCTGCCCGAAAATTATCTTCTTTGGGCGTCTTACCGGCCCCGGTTTTTTCCCAGAACAGCAGGTTTTTTCTAATATGGGCTCAGGACGCATTTCTTCAATGGCTCGTGCCCGAAATATTCTATTAATATCGGCTGATTCAGTCTTTGTTTTGTAGTGATTAGAATTAAAAATCGAGCCCTTAGTTTTAGAGTAAAAGCCATGTCGATATCCACCATGGGAAAACCATCGAGCCTATTCTGACACCGTTAGCAAGCGGGAGCCACATACAGGGTTATTCAAAGAGAATCGAAAAGTCACCGCACGTTCGGTGACTTTTCGTTCTCTTCAATTCGATTTGATTTGGCAACCCTGCGGTGTATTCATCAAGCACCATGGGGCCGTCGTAGTGCAGGGAAAAGTTGCCGCAAACCCGCTGACAACTCACCGCAAAACCCGGCGAAGGCACACCGAAAACCCGCAGAAACATCTGGATTGACCCCGCCGAAAACGCCGGAAAAAGCCGAGCAGGAGCCAATCACACGCAGCGCAGCCGCCGGAAAAACCCGACACCGCAGACGAATGAAGTGGGAAGGAAAAAAAAAAAAACACGTTCGCTTGAAAGTTTGAAAAGTGAAACGCTGTTTTCAAAGAAACTACTGAACGAAAATGTCTGAAATTTACATATAAGATCCAATGAATGATAATAAAATAATTTTAAAAAAATCCTGAAAAATGCTTAAAAGATCCTAAACAAACGGTTTATTAGATATTGGATTAAAACGGGAATATTTTTAACATTGAAGCCTATGGGATTTGCCTGAATAAACCTGCCGCATGAAACCACCGAATGGCAGGGCATTCCGGCAACTTTTCACTGCTGTTTTTTTTCTCTGAATAGCCGAAGCATTGCTTCTCTATGGGGATTTCACTGCCCTCGAACAGGCACCGTATGTGCAGGCAATTCGCCAGGATTTGGCAAATTGCCTGCTCTCTGAATAGCCGAATGGCCAAGAAAGGTAACCGAACGTTGATTTTCAGTGTTCGTTTACCTTTCGGCAGCCATTCGGATCTCTTTGAATAACCCTGAAAAAGGGAAAATATCGTCAGGAACCTACATCCCTTAGCGCCTTCCTGTTACGGTCTTTACTATGACGGAGCTATTTATAGTAGCGGCTTGAGCTGTAATAATACGGAGATGCTAATCGATATCGGCAGCGGCCCAGCTCGCCACCACCGCTGCTATGGGATCCTGGAGGAAGGACACATTCCGGGTAATTCAAAGAGATTCGAAAAGTCACCGCACGTTCGGTGACTTTTGTACCGAATTGAAGAGAACGAAATCGGCTTTCCCATTTCAGCGACCCTGCGGTGTATTCAGCAAGCACCACAGGGCTGTCGAAGTGCAGGGAAAAGCTGCCGAAAACCCGCCGAACGCATGCCGAAAACCTGCAAAAACATCTGGATTAACCCGTTGAAGACGCTGGAAAAACCTGAGCAGGAGCCGATCACACGCAGAGCAGCTGCCGGAAAAAGCCGACACCACAGACGAGTGAAGTGAATAAATTAGGAAAACCAGTACGCTTGAATGTTTGAAAAGTGAAACACTGTTTGCAAAGAAACTACTGAACGAAAATGTCTGGAATTTACATATAAGATCCAATGAATGATAATGAAAAGGGCTGTTACAGAAAAAAGAAGTAAAGTTAAAAAAATAATAATACAGAAAAATGCTTAAAATATCCTAAAAAAAATCTATAAATAAAGAGACTCTTTACTGCAGAATATTCTAATAAACGGTTTATTAGATATTGCATTAAAACCGGAATATTTTTAACATTGAAGCCTATGGGATTCGCCTGAATAACCCTGTCGAATGAAACCACCGAATGTCAGGGCATTTCGGCAACTTTTCACTGCTGTTTTGTGTTCTCTGAATAGATGAAGCATTGCTTCTCTATGGGGATGTCACTGCACTCGAACAGGCACCGAACTGGCACCGTATGTGCAGGCAATTCGCCAAGATTTGGCGAATTGCCTGCTCTCTGGATAGCCGAATGGCCAGGAAAGGTAACCGTAGGCCGATTTTCAGCGTTCGGTTGCTTTTCTCCAGCAATTCGGATCTCTTTGAATAACCCTGTAAGAGCGATTTGTTTCCGGTTTTCTTCTGCACATGGTCAGAGATGGTGGGGGATCGTGCTGCCCTCTGTACCGTGAAACCAGAGGTAACACCAAGGCCTCCGTGCCGGTGAAAAGGCGCTCATGTGCACAGATGTAGAAGTGGGACATTGCAATTCCTTCTGAACTAAAGACTGGATGGAACACGGTCTTACGTTGGTTGGCATTGACCAGTTTTGGAATGAAGTGAAACACAAGTGGGGACACTGTATAAAATGTATCATTTATAAGAAATCTGGAAACCGAGCAGTGTCTTTACATTAGAATTACTCTTCCTATACTTTTTACAAGAAGGGGCAAGTAAGGTAAGAGCTGGAGGAGAATGACTGATTCCAAGGTTGGCCGTCACGCACCCTTGTAGCCATAAACATGACAATATCAGGCTTCCGAAAGCTGCATCAAGCGAAGGACGTGAAGACCAAACCGTTCTCTGATGTCCTTCTGGTGTCAAGTCTGATCCTGAGAGTCCCCAATGGAATCTTATGGTCTCAAGCGGATAATATCAGTGGTGGCAGATGGTGCCTCTGCTGGCACTCCTCTAGCAGCTCCCTACCGTCATGTATCAAGCCATTAATATACAGGGTTATTCAGAGAGAGGTGAAAACCAGGAGAATGACGGGAGAAGTGAAAATTCTAGGTCAAAATAGCCAAACCAGAAAAATCCTCCCATTTATCTCACTTTCCAAATCGTCTATTTGGTCTAGATTGTTCTCTTCTCCTGCCATTCTCCTGGTTCTCCCCTCTCTCTGAATCTAGTGATGGGGCTGCCAAAACTTCCCAACTTCCCACCATTGCTTGGTCTTAAAGACGCTCGTTTACCTGCTCAGCCAGAACAGGGGCAAGGTTGGGTTTTTGGAAGGATTTACCGAAGAAATCAGTCGGACCGATAGAATAGCAAAACCTCTTATAATAATAGAATTTATTTGGGAATTACCGCCTGGTTACAAATAAAATTTATATAAAAATTGTTGGCGAATACTAGCAACCCAATATGTATTTAACCCTTTGCTTGTCAAGGTCTTTCCTGTCGCGGCTAATTAAAAGAACAAAAAAAAAAAAATCAATCGCGAGTGATTACATGTTTGAATTCATTAAAATATTCATTAAACAAAAATGCTAAAAATGGGTCTTGTTTCCCCCCCCCCATTACAATGCTTGATTTCCTGCTTAATTGAATGAAAGCTTTTAAACCTCCGTTCATGTTTAATTCATAATCATTGGTGGACGGCAGAGGGCACAGAATTAATGATTTTTCTGGTTGTTTTTTAAAATCCTCGTGTTTTTCACATTAACTTTGAGAAACCTTAAAGAGGGGGCGCAGAGCACCCCACCAGGTAACTGTTGGTCTTGTTTTGCTTGCTTCCTATTGGCTGTTCCCGGTGTTCGGACATATAGGGCTCGATTTAATTCGTCCAGGCAGCTGAAATTTTGGGATGTTTTTCATCCGATTTTTGGACAATTTTTTGGTTTCGGAGATTCAAATGCTGGTTTACCGCCATTTCAATGGCCGATAAAAATTCAGCTCGAATATCGTCTCTCGCGGCTATACTCTTAAGATGCTAAAAGGTGCCGAATCATGGATATTCAGGCGGGGAAATGGAGGGAATGAAACCATGAAACCAATCCTTTTTTTAAAAAAAATCTGATATTTCTAATTTGTGTTTAAATGCACAAATCAGTATGATGTTGACCCGAAAATGAGCTTTTTCAGTCGCTTTATCGGCCGGCTTTTGTTCGGAACCAGCGACATATTTTCGATTATTTGCTCCAGCTGAATCGGCTGATGTTTCGGATAAGATGTCGTCTGCGAGCAAAAAACAGAATTAATTAGAGTTCACAGAACCCGGACATTCCATAATGGAATCTTCTACGTAATATATGAGAATTTGTGCGCATGTGTGCGATGTCAAGCACTGATGTTGGGATGAGAAGATCCGTCTCACCGTCCTACAGAAGGATTCGCTAAGTGCTCGACGGTCTGGGAGGTGGCTGGACTGATCCCTGCCTTCAAGGTTGGAATATTCCACTGCAAGGAATTGTATGGCAACGGGTTGGCCGCAGCTTCTTGCAAGTGCTTTGCGACTGAGCCGAGATGCACTTACTGTAATGTAATTGGGGCTATGTGCAACCACGTAAATTCCCCCAAGCCAAAAATCCAACCATGGACCTTTTGTGTCTCAACAAGAAGTCATGACCCGATGGGATGGACGAGGAATGTCTTAATCAAAATTACTTCAAAGATTCTTTATCATTCATCTTCTTCTTCTTTTAGATATCCTTCACCATGCTGATCCTAAGTCCCATAGTGCCAATGGTCAACATTTGTTGCGACTAAGATGACCTTGGGTGAGCCAGAGAAGGAAAATTTTACAATGGTACGTAAAGTCCCAGCACGCAATGGTGAACAATGGCGCCACCGTCATTCTTCAAAAAAAGTGTGACCTGTGACCATTTACCATTCTGTCGGTGTTGGCGACACCAATGAATGTATGTCAGCGATTTTAAGGAGGTGAACTCCATAGACCTCCTCAATGAACGGTGGTGAAAGTAATGGGAAAAACACTGGGACACTTCAACTGAAACATGGTGGAGGCTACCGTGAAGTCTACGCCAAACTACTTGGAGAGGAACTACGGTTGAATCAAAGTGGGGAAATTTCATTGAACCCTACGCCAATAACCAGGCTGGAGAACTTCAACATACACTATGGGGAAAGAACTGCAGAAAGTACGTATACAGTCTTCAAACGGTTAATTCCCCACCCTTGAGCCCCTGTAGTTTGCCAAATTAAACCACTGATCTCTCAATAGACCATTGGTTAGTGCATGACCCCCTCCACTCTACTGGATCGAGGGATCAGGGGACAAACGAAGGACTTTTATCCATTTGTCTGTGGACAGATAAGACTAGCAACATTTTAGCCCCATGGCCGTTACTAATGATTACGTTTGCATATACAGAGTTGTCCACTGGTCCCTCTACCCAATACTCACAAGGAGGTAGCGGCTCCTCTCTAGTGGAGTGCGTTGGCCAAGGATTGTGGCGGTTCTGGCTGCTCCACACGTCTTCCACTTCTTATGGCTATGCTGTTAAGACCGATTCACATGTAAAGGATAGAATAATTCCATACAGCAGGATCAGTTCCTCAAATCATAGATTCTACAAAAAGGGAGAAAACCAAAAAAATACCAAATCAGAGCATGGTTTCATAAATTGTATAATTTCCTTTTTAATATTTCGGGTTAGGATTAGAAATAAGATTCATTAAACACAGGATATATAGAATTATCTTTGTAATAAGTATTTTTTTTTGTCAGATCCCACACTCGCGTCCATCCACGACGAACAATGGCTCGGGAGCCGACCTGTCTTTTCCGATCATCTCCTTAATGAATTCCGTCACCACGGATTTATCAGCAATATGCAGATTTTGCCGTTTGATTCTACGGTCGGTCCTTATCGTCCTCACATCTCGTCCGTCTAATTATTCAAATGTTTTATCAACTCTGTGAAAGTTAATTTTAGTGACTCTCTGCGTGTTATGGACTCATCGCGGAGAATCGCGTTCACTTCAGGACCACGACCGCGAAGCGCAGATCCAACAATTATCAAAGCGTAATGGATTTCCTGCGCGTCGGATCTTTACACATATTCAATCGTTGGTTCCAATTAGTCAATGTACTCTGGGTTTAACAGTATACAATTGCCATTTATATATTATTGTCGCGCACTGTGACATCGATGCCAGCAAGATAGGTCAGTGGTTTGTGCTCCAACTGCAGTATCTCACAGGTTTAATTTCTGGTCTTTAAATGTCAGATGGAATTTATAATTCTCAAATTCGGAAGAATCTTGGCCTCTGTTCCAACATCGTTGCTCACCCGGAGTCATATTGTAACACTTGGGATCCGCTGCACCAGTGGTTCCCACCCATGGACCTCAAGACCCCCTAACAGGCCAGGTTTGTCAGATATCTGACGCATTGCATAGGTGATATAATTTGCATCCGTTTGCATCCTTAAAACCTGGCTGGATCGGGAGACCTGAGGACCAGGGTGCACTCCACAATACTGGTATCGTCTCCTGAAGTCCATCGGACTCCATGAAGACAAGCTGGCCTCCGTGCTTGGTCTGCTCAGACTACTTGCTCCTAATGTTCTTCTGCTTGTGGCCAGATGAGGCCACGGAACGCACCAGCCTCCGCATGGCAGGACCAGAGGTCTGTAAGTGAATTTTTGGTGTATTTATTCAATACTTATTTTGTAAAATCTGGGTTTCCACTTCACTGATTTCTGAACACCATCTCAAGCTGAGAATAACGAGCCCCACGGGAATGGCTTGCTGTCCTCTGGTTGACTCATCCTTAGTGGTTTCTATGAAAAGTCAAGGAGCTGTTAGACTGACTGGGCAAACGCCTGGCAAGCCATCATGGCCATTGACTATGGATTGCTTCAGGAGGTCTCCCCATTTAAGGCCCACACCACTCAATGACTGCAAAGGTCTACACGAAGACCAAAAATATATATTGCAAGTAGCAGAGAATATATTTTTCGAATTACCAGGTGATTCATTGGTCACAAAGAAACATCACTGTCAAATGTTTCCTTTTTTTTGGTGGTGGAACATGTCATTCAGACATTGCTCATCGAGATGAAAGACTTGTCCCTGGTCGAGGAATGCAAGTAAAGAGTCCAATTTCATGGTCATGGAGGACCCAGGATGAGCAGCTGATTGGAACTCGACACAAGGTGATAAAAGCGGGGGTTGGGATCAAAATGTAAATATAAGAAACGGGAAAAGTTGCTCAAGAAAAGAATAAAAATACCGTCCTTCACCAGAATTCCGATGATTCCAATAAGAGGAACCATGTATCGGGCCACATCACAGAGCCGGGTGATGAGGAGCAAGCAGGGCCTGCGACAGGTGACAAATGATCCGTGGATGGATCCCAGGCTGTAGCTGTGTTTATACAGGGAGCTAATGAGCCAGGGAGCGTCTAGGTGGGCTGACAGCTGACAGGTTAATGAGATGCCTAAAGATAGTGCTTTACTGAGTTTTCCTAGCCGACAACTACTGCAGCGAGGGATCCATCAACATGCGGTCTTCCTCTCCATAAGCCGGCGCATCCTGACGTGAGTCTTCACATTCATTCCTTTACACATAATCATAAGAAATGCATTGACGAGGACCCAAGATACTTTGCAGGTGAGGGATGAGCGCTGGGAGCAATGCGCAGCTTTATGGGTGGAAGACTTCAAATATGTGTGTGTGTGAGCATGTGCGTGTGTGTGTGAGCATGTGCGTGTGTGTGTGAGCATGTGCGTGTGTGTGTGTTTCTGTAAGTACACGTGGGAGATTATGTCTATGTGAGCATGTACGTAAATGTGTCTGTGAGCACGTGTATGAATGTATGTTTGTATGAATGCAAATGTATCTGTATACGTGTCTGTGAATGCATGTGTGTGTGTGAATGCATGAGCGTGTGTGTGATTGCGTGTATGTGTCTGTGAATCTGTGTATATGTAGGTCTCTGAATGCACGTGTCTATGAATGCACATATGAATGTGTCTGTGAATGCATGTGTTTGTCTGTGAATGCACATATGAATGTGTCTGTATGGATGTGTTTGTGTATGCATGTGTTTGTGTCTGTGTATGCATGTGTTTGTGTCTGTGTATGCACATGTGTTTGTGTCTGTGAATGCACATATGAATGTGTCTGCGTATGCATGTGTTTGTGTCTGTGTATGCATGTGTTTGTGTCTGTGAATGCACATATGAATGTGTCTGAATGCAAGCGTGTATATGTGTCTAGGCCACTATGTAAATGTGTGAGAGTGTACCTGAAAATCTGTGTGTTTGTGAATGTGTTTATGTGCATTAATGTGTGTGAACGCGTGTGTGCACATGTGGGGCTCTATTAACTGCTTCGCGTAAAAGCGCACGCACAGCGTAATTTTTTTGCGCGCAGCGTTAAACGTTAACGCGCGGAAATTAACGCTGGTATTACAATCCTCGCACATTTTTTCATCCGTCAAAAATAACACGCGTAAAAAAAAAAAAGGCGTGCATTAACGTTGCGCGCAGAAATCGGTGGGCAGACTGTGTTTTCACGTGATTCAGCCAATCAGAATTAAGAACCACAATTGTGTTAAGTTTCAGCGCCTGTCAAAATCAATCTGAGTATATATGCTGCAGCAATAATAAAAACACGCACAACTTCTCCATTTTATTGTTTGGGTATGTGTAGAATGTGTAACTATACTTTGCTGGTTTTTTTTTTCGTGCTGGTGTATTTGGTTTCGGCCAGGACGTTCAGATTTGCCGTTACCCCCAGCTTTTAAAAGATGTTAAAATTATGCGCGCAAACGCTGTCTGTTAAAATTTGCGCATAGATTGTAATACCATCCGCGTACCAGCGCACGAACGCATTTGCGCTCACAATGTTAAGTATAGGACACGCGCAGTACATTACGCTCGCAAAGGGTTCGCGCAGGTTCACCCGAGGTAGACGTTAACGCACATTTTTTGCGCAGGCATTTTTATACGACGTTCTGCGCAAAGGGTTTTTCCCCTCGCGTTAATGTGTTTTTGCGCACGCGTTAACGTTTGCGCGAAGAATGTAATAGAGCCCGTAGTGTCCATGTGATACCCATATTTTATGTGTTTTATATGAGTGTGTGTGTGTGCATGTCTCTACATTTTCCTGTGCGTGTATGTGTGCGTCTGTGTTAAATGTTACACATATTCGATGTGGATTGAGGTGAATCGGAATGAATGAGTCAGTGTGTGCGCGGCATGAAGGGCTCGCTTTCTGGGTTTAGTTTGTGTTTATCGGAGTCTGGTGACACGTCTTGGCTTATAATAAAATAATTTGAAATAAATATTAATTGTATCAGAAAACGTTGCTCTAATCAAAGCAGCCGCCGAGGATTTTCCCGCTGACATTTTGTAAGTGTATTGTAGTGTTTGTTTTTTCGTTCTGTTTTTGGCCGCCTCGGCCCTGAATTCATTTTGCTCTGGGTATTCGGTGTTATCATTAGTTTGTTTGTTTTTCGGAAAGCGCCGATGTATTCGGCGTCGCACGACCTCCCCGGTCTCTCCTTGGTCGTTTGACGATTATTAAAAGAAGATTAAAAAGTATTCAAAAAGCACAGAGAAATAAAGGAGCAGCCGAACGGGGAGGTAAAGTGCACGCAGGAACGCGACGAGAACGCAGGCAAATTAAAATGAGCCATTCAACTCCGGCTTTAACGAGACGGGATTTTTATCTGGGAAAGGTAATTATTCACAGACATCAGAAAAAGCAAAAACTCCAGGAGCCGGAGCTCAGAAAACATCCGGTCCACGGATATTACAGATACGCAGCTGGACCGGCACACCACCTTCAAAGAAACCTGGAGAGCAGGAGCACCGATACCTGGAGAGGCCACCTCTCAGGCAACACCACCCAGGAACCAAGAAGGTTCAGGCACACAGTCTCCAAAAATGGCCGGATTATTGGAAATCATTGTAATGTTTCTTCTCTACACGAGAAAAGGTTTGGAGAAGGCTCATGTAGAGTCAAAACGTTGACCGTGTTTCTAATCCACACAAGAAAAGGCTCATGTAGAGCCAAAACGTTGACCATGTTTCTTCTCCACACAAGAAAAGGTTCACGTGGAGCCAAACTGTTGACCGTGCTTCTCCACACAAGAAAAGGCTCATGTGGAGCCAAAACGATGACAGTGTTTCTTCTCTACACAAGAAAAAGGCTTGAGGAAGACTCATGCAGAGCAGAAACGTTGACAATTATTTCCAATAAACCTGAATTTTTGGAAATAATTGGGAAATGTTTGGAGAAAATGAGTTAATAGGGCTCAAGGGGCGAGACCTAAATACCAGAAATTTATGGGGAGAAGAAATAGTTATTATAGGAGAACAAGGGGCCCTTTCGGTGACGAATGAAGGGGGAACTTTACACCGCACAAAACCAGTCTAGGAAGCGCTACTATACTCCCCGTGGAGGTATACTATATGTACGCCTGCTGATTAACTCCCATAGACTCAGGAGTAGGAGATATAATTCACCCTGGAGAAATGAGAATAGGGGTAGGACCTATTCCAATAGAGCAGGGCTCAAAATTTCAAGTCCCAAGCTACTAACCAGGCCATAAGAGTTACTCACCACCAGTTGCTCCGCCTAACCCCTACCCAGCCCTTAACTCTGCCCCTAAACACACCCCTTAAATTATCTTATGAAATGACACTGTTAAAGGTTATATTTAGAATAAAGTTACAAAAATAACATTAATACCCAGACATCAGACCCCAGATGCATGTATACCCAGTCAACAGACCCCAGATGCATGTATACCCAGTCAACAGACCCCAGATGCATGTATACCCAGTCAACAGACCCCAGATACATGTATACCCAGACATCAGACCCCAGATATATGTATACCCAGACATCAGACCCCAGATATATGTATTCCCAGTCATCAGACCCCAGATACATGTATACCCAGTCATCATACTCCAGATACATGTATACCCAGACATCAGACCCCAGATACATGTATACCCAGTCATCAGACCACAGTGTGAGTGGAGCAAGGAGGCAGGGAAGCTCCTTTCCACCCCCTGACAGTGACAGAGACGAGCTTGGTCAGGTTAGGCAGTTGATTCCTGCCACCACGCAGCCCGGGGTTAGGGGGCGCTGCACGTTGGCACTGCTGGAATACGCAGCACGAAATAATTTATTGTGGTGCCTGTGTGTGCATTTCCACTCGCCCTCACTTAATTTCCACTCGCCGAATGCTAGTAGGCGAGTGGAAATTTTGAGCCCTGCAATAGAGGAGAGGGCTACTTCCAAAGTAATTGGGAGAATAATAGAAGACCAGGACGCAGGTCAAGAGAGAAAGCTACTAGCCCTATACGCAAGTCCCCTCCAGTACCATTTATTCTACTTAATATCAAGCACCCCTTTCCTCTTGTTTCATACATTTCGATCTTAGGATGTTACCCGACTGCAAAATACTAACTGTGGCCAGTTTGCTCGGTACACCATTCCTCTACTGGATGGGCTCCTCACCTCAACTTTCCCAACAGCCTGAATCCATAATGACTGAATGGACCCTATTCGATAAGGTGAACATACTTTCACAGTTAACATAATTATTGTGGCAAATAATCAAAATGATCAATACATTATAAAGTATTAAAGACTAAAGACAATTGATTAACAGTAACCTCTGTTCAAAAATCCGGTAGACATACACTGCCCGACCAAAAGAAGTCCCCACCTGGTTATAACTCAGCCAATAGGTGCTCACCTTCCATTGGATAGTTACTGCAGTGATTAATATGTTTCAGCATAAAATGAGGTCATGTGACCCCCCTGAATATACTGAATGAGCAGGTTTTTCCATCAATGGGTTTTTTCTCCCCTGATGGCAATGCCAGGATTCATCGGGCTCAAGTTGTGCAAGAGTGGTTGAGGGAGCATGAGGCATCATTACCACACATGGATTGGCCACCGCACAGTCCAGCCCTTAACCCCATTGAGGTTAATCTTTGGGATAATGAGCTGGAGAAGACTTTACGCAGCGCTGCGACTCTCCCATCATCAATACAAGATCTTGGCCACAAATTAATGCCGCTCTGGACGCCAATAAATGCTGTGACATTGCGTGAGCTTATCAACACAATGCCACGGTGAATGCGTGACGGAATCACAGCAAAAGGCGCAACAACCTAATATTACAGTGTGACTTTTTTTGGCCAGGTGGTGTGTATCCTTAAGAAATAACAATGTAAATAAAAACAAAAACCATGAATCACTTCCTTCTCATTGATGATTTTCAGGAGCTGCTGTTTAGAACCACCAAGCATGTCAAGAACTTGGGACATTTTTGAAATCTGCCCCATCTGAGGTCACTTTGGACATGCTCAGTCTAGCAAAAGCGAAATTCGAGCTTTCCAATATCTGAAATTGTTATCAGCCACATCCGAGTGGAAGAAAATTAACTAAACCATCAAATCAAGGCTCAAAAAGCCATTTGACTTTCACATTCACCACAATTAACTTTTTAGCCCAAAGCCTTTGAAACCCCAAAGAAAGTAAGTGATAAACTCTTGTGATTTCAGGTGGGAAAGCTCCATTTCAGAATGACATGTTCCTCGATGCTTGTTAAATCATTATACGAATATGCAAACATGGGGGAGGGGTTAAAATAAAACCAGCATTTTTTTTTCACTTTTGTAACAAAAAAAATAAATTAAATTGTT
Source organism: Leptobrachium leishanense (assembly GCA_009667805.1). NCBI lineage: Eukaryota > Metazoa > Chordata > Amphibia > Anura > Megophryidae > Leptobrachium > Leptobrachium leishanense. The sequence goes on from CM019069.1 coordinate 146,473,873, forward strand.
TTTTTTTTTATTGCAAACAGCATAAGGTGCAAATCTAGAAAAGCATCAATAGATTAAAAAAAATACATAATAAAACCTGGTATGTACTCTTGAAGATGGTGAATTTGTAGAAATCATGGAATTAAAAATCTCAGTAAACTATCTACAGTTCCTGCAAAAATTACAGCCAACAATAAATAATGGTTTTGTTAAAAAGAACTCTCTGAATCCAAAGCGTTTGCTGCTGCGCTACTGCCTATGGGAGATGCAGCGCTCACTATGAGGCTTTTTTAACCAGACATATCACAGCAGCTTGTCACATTTACTCTTCCCTCTCTGCAAAATATTACCGGTCACAAAAATGTCAAATAAAGCGAAATTATGCATCACAATATAAAAAATATGGAGCCCTAGTACATTCTTCGCGCAAAAAATAATGTGCAAAAACGCATTAACGCGAGGGGAAAAAACATTTGCGCACAACGTCGTATTACAATGTTTGCAAAACGAATGCGCGTTTTCGTCTATTTCGTGTGAACCTGCGCGAACGCTGCGCGAGCTCACGATACTTTGCGCGTCCTATACTTAACATTGAGCGCAAATGCGTTTGTGCGCTGGTACGCGGATGGTATTACATCGTTTGCGTTTGCGCGCAGAATTTTAACATCTTTGAAAAGCTGGTGTTAATGTCAAATCTGAACGTTCTGGCCGACACGAAATACACCAGCACGAAAAAAAAAATACAGCTGAGTATAGTTACACATTCTACACATACCCAAACCATAAAATTGTGAATTCGTGCGGGTTTCTATTATTGCTGCAGCATGTATACTCAGATTTACTTTGACAGGCGCAAAAACTTAACGGGAGACAATTAAGGTAAAGTGATGTCAATTAAGGTTCTTAAGTCTGATTGGCTGAAAAAAACAGTCCGCGAACTGATTTACGTGCGCAACGTTACTGCGCTCATATTTTTCTTCGTTTTGCGCGTCTGGTTTACGAACGTTATCTTTTGACGGATGAAAAAATGCGTTCGGATCGTAATACCACCATTAATTTTCGCGCGATAACGCTTGACACTGCGCGCAAAAAAAATTGCGCTGCGCGTATAAATTTGCGCAAAGAATGTAATAGAGCCCGCGATGTTTTAGGAGTATTCTTTATTTCATTTGGTTAAATACCTTCTGTTTATGGTTGTTGTTGTTTTTTATTTTACCCTTTAATAAACCGATGACATTCTTTAGAGCAGAGTTCAGCCGCTTTGCCCCCTACAGATGTTTTGGAACTACATCCCCCATGATGCTCAGACATTCATTAGGTTGGCAGGGTCTCATGGGAGATGAAGTTCCAAATATCTGGAGGGACAAAGTGTCCCTGTCTTACAATAACACTCAAAAAAAATAATATACTTATATACACTCACACTTTACTACAAAAGTTCCCCCCCCCAACCCCCCCCCCCCACAAAATTCAACAAGCCGCAATATGTATTTTAAAATCACATTTTGGTTTAACGCCTACTTTAATGTTCCTCAAATCAGCTGTGACTGAGGATCCTGGGAGTTATAGTCCAGGAATTGTTTAAACCTTCATTCTGAGCAATTATGTATTTAATATATATATGTATATATATTTATTTATTGTATTTGGTGTATGTAAAATCCAGATCTGCTGTGTCTGATGGTATTAACACACTATGAGATCACACAAGCAGCACATTCATTGTGTCCTGCTTGCTTTATTGTGAATATTAGGATTATTATCACAGGCTTTAGTTATATGTATAGAGATTTACAGATTTTTTTAAATGTGTTATATATATATATATATATATATAATTCTTTTTTTTTTTTTCATCCTGTCCAACTGTTTGACCCTGAAATGACACTCCTGCTCCTCATTGCCTGGACCAGTACATGCAGTTAAAGCACTGGCACATGCAGGGCAGGGGATTTGGGGCACCCTGCTCCCCAGATTATTTGCCCCCCACCCAATCACAGAGAGCTTGTTGCCCCTTTAATAAAATCATCCTTCTCATGGGTCCAATTCTCTCTGCATCAATAGGCTCAGCTTTTGCATAATGAAAGTGTGAGAGGCAGAGGAGCTGGGAGAGGAGCAGAGCTTCAGAGGAGCTTCAGGAGCACAGAGGTAACCACCACAGTCTGGGTCATGGCCAGAGAGAGAGGGAGGAAATAAAGGGGGGAGAGGGAGAAAATGATGGATGGAGGGATAGGTTCAGTCAGTGGGGGGGGGGAGTGAGGGATACATGGACATCAGGGAAGAAAGAACGAGGGAGAACAGAGAAAGATGGGAAAGAGGAGTGAGGGGGGCTGCAAATAGTGAGATGAGAAAGTGGAATGAAAATGAGAGAAGGGGCAGGTAGAGCAGGAAGTGTGGGATTACAAAGTGAGGGGTAAAAGAAGCAACAGAGTGTGTGGAGATAGAGGGTAAGAAAGAGTGAGAAGCAGGAAGGAGAGAAGGAACAGAGGTGGGAGAGAGGGATACATATGTAAGAGATGGAGAGACAGTAACAGGAGGAAAGAAGGAGAGGCAGAAAGAATGAGAAGAGAGCAGAAAGAATGAGAGAAGAGCAGGAAGAGGGGGATAATAGGTATGAGATGGAGAGACAGTAACAGGAGGTAAGAAGGAGAGGCAGAAAGAATGAGAGAAGAGAGCAGGAAGAGGGAGATACATATGTAAGAGATGGAGAGACAGTAACAGGAGGAAAGAAGGAGAGGCAGAAAGAATGAGAAGAGAGCAGAAAGAATGAGAGAAGAGCAGGAAGAGGGGGATAATAGGTATGAGATGGAGAGACAGTAACAGGAGGAAAGAAGGAGAGGCAGAAAGAATGAGAAGAGAGCAGGAAGAATGAGAGAAGAGCAGGAAGAGGGGGATAATAGGTATGAGATGGAGAGACAGTAACAGGAGGAAAGAAGGAGAGGCAGAAAGAATGAGAGAAGAGAGCAGGAAGAGGGAGATACATATGTAAGAGATGGAGAGACAGTAACAGGAGGTAAGAAGGAGAGGCAGAAAGAATGAGAAGAGAGCAGAAAGAATGAGAGAAGAGCAGGAAGAGGGGGATAATAGGTAGGAGATGGAGAGACAGTAAAGGGGGGAGGCAGAAAGAATGAAAAGAGAGGAATCATTATGTAAGAGATGGAGATACAGTAACAGGGAAAAGAGGGAGAGGAAAGAATGAATGAGAGAAAAGAGGAATAACTAAGAGATGGAGAGACAGTAACAAGGTGGATAGAGAGAAAGAATGAGAGGAGAAGAGAGGAGAAGAATAGGTATGAGATGGAGAGACAGTAACAGGTGAAAAAGGCAGAGAGAATGAGAAAAGGGGAATCATGATGTAAGAGATGGGGATTTGGGGATACAGTAACAGAGGAGAGAGAGGCAGAAAGAAAGAATGAAATATGTACAATAGAGGGAGGATAAGAGATTGTGAAAAACACGAGTGGGGAGAAAAAACTAAAAGACAGATCTTAGAGAGGAAAGAGAAAGAAAGGAAGAATCAGGGGAAAAGGAGCAAGTAGAAAAGAGAAGAAGAGAGAGATAGAAGAAGAAAGGAAAGAGATTGAGAAGGGAATGGAAGCATGTTATGAGAAAGGGTGACAGGGGGTAGAGGGGAAGGAATTGGGAGGCTTGATATAGAGATGTGGAAAAATGAAGGACCAGAGAGCAGGTGGGGGACTGAAGTGGGGGAGAGCTAATGAGGCAGCAGGCAGACAGGGAGGTTTGGATAAAGGATGAAATGCATAGATACATTGTGGATGAAGGGAGAGACCTGCTGAACAGTGATACAGTGTATCTAGATGTGGAAGTTGGAACCTGTAGGTTCTATCAGTTCTAAACTCACCTTTAAAATTCTAGATTCCTTGAGATGTGAGGAGGCTTCAGAGCTGCCATCATCCAGAAGTGTAGAAACTTTCCTGGAGAGAAGAGCAGGATGGGGCTACAGGCTTCATGGTGTACATAGGATACAGGGAGGTACCACCAGGAGGATGCTGCCTGCCTAGGAGCCCAGCCCAGCATCCAGACCCACAGCTGGAGGGAGACAGTCTCCAGATGAAGCTTTCACAGGATTGTGACATTAACTTGGAAATGCAGAAGCTACATGGAGAGATGTCAGAGCTGAGCAGAGGGATTGAAATCCTAGGAATCCTGATTCTTCCAGATCTGCAGTGATTGTCATGAAATTATAAAATACAGCCTGAACTTTACTCCTATTGCTGACACTGAGAAATGTCCAGTTTAAATGTCCAACTATGACCTCATTTGTGGCCGCCTGGTGACAGGTGAGCAGCAGCTGGGACCTGTGTGACCTGCAGATATATCTTAAAGGATTTCTCATTTTATCACTGGATTTCAGGTTTTATTTTAAATATATTTCTATTAATTGCATTTGGACCGGTTCCCCGGATGTCTGGTCAGATGGTCACTATTATAACACTCTGACTTCATGGTGATTTACAAATTATTGGATTGAGAAGCTGAATGTCTTCCTGGGCTGATTCTTCAGAGCCTGAAATTCTACAGGATCCCAGGAGCTGTCCTTCAGCACCACAAGCCTGGTGAGCCCCAGGAGCTGTCCCTTCAGCACCACAAACCTGGTGAGCCCTGGGAGCTGTCCCTTCAGCACCACAAACCTGGTGAGCCCCAGGAGCTGTCCTTCAGCACCACAAGCCGGTGAGCCCTGGGAGCTGTCCTTCAGCACCACAAGCCTGGTGAGCCCCGGGAGCTGTCCCTTCAGCACCACAAGCCTGGTGAGCCCCGGGAGCTGTCCTTCAGCACCACAAGCCGGTGAGCCCATGGGAGCTGTCCCTTCAGCACCACAAGCCTGGTGAGCCCCTGGGAGCTGTCCTTCAGCACCACAAGCCTGGTGAGCCCCAGGAGCTGTCCCTTCAGCACCACAAGCCTGGTGAGCCCCTGGGAGCTGTCCCTTCAGCACCACAAGCCTGGTGAGCCCCAGGAGCTGTCCCTTCAGCACCACAAACCTGGTGAGCCCCTGGGAGCTGTCCCTTCAGCACCACAAACCTGGTGAGCCCCTAGGAGCTGTCCTTCAGCACCACAAGCCTGGTGAGCCCCTGGGAGCTGTCCTTCAGCACCACAAGCCTGGTGAGCCCCTGGGAGCTGTCCTTCAGCACCACAAGCCTGGTGAGCCCCTGGGAACTGCCCCTTCAGCACCATAAGCCTGATGAGCCCCAGGAGCTGTTCCTTCAGGGCCATTAGTTTGAGAAGACCTCAGGAGCAGACCCTTGTGCACCAGAAGCCTCTGAACACCACAGGAGCTGTCCTTTCAGCACAAGTGACCAGACATCATCATAACAAACTTGGAGGTTCTCAGGATCTTTCACTGACTTTGAAAGTCTTTCCTTGGAGATCAACAATCCGCACCAAAAAAACAGGATGTCACAGGGAGCTGTCCAATTTATGACATCAAATATACCATCCTGTGGAGCAGTTCCTTTAACCCCATAGTCTTAGAGGACCATAGGAGCTTAATCTTCAGCACCAAAAAGTGCATGTTTATAAACGAGCAGCCAAGGACTAACCACAAGCACCGCAAAAACAAAGCACAACCACGTCCCAATCACAAGAGGACCCACTCGTCCAAAAAGGAGCTTTGAATCCACTAAAATACATTTTCGGGCAGCGAAACATAAAACCATGGGATGCTGTTGGCTTTGGCTCCAATGTGGTCTTTGATGATGTTCTTTTAAAGTCAAAGAGAAAAAAGGGAATTGTGTATCAGAAGCCCCACTGGGATCATTTTGGAAGCCAGTGATAGACAGAGAGAAAGACTTGCCCAAGGACAGGTGGAAAAACCAAGGCAGTATTTAGGTCAAATGGCCAAACCTCAGTGAGAGGACAATCCAGGAGAGCAGTAAAGAGGAGCGCCCGTCCTATGCTCTGCTACATGATCATTATTATTTTATGAACAATTCTAAAGGAACTCTTAACAGAGGTCGTGATGGGCTTCCACTGCTGAAAACACCGCTCGCAAGGGTTGTCACCTCCCAAAGGAGAAGACCCCCACCAAACCAATGTTCCTCTCTAGCTGGGAGCCCATATATCATGACCAAGCATGAGGATGTGTGACAGAGGTGTCCAGATGTTAATCACCACCATTGGGGCCTTCGCAGCATTTAGCCTGATGACCATAGCTGTGGGCACAGATTACTGGCTCTACTCCAGAGGGGTCTGCAAGGCCAAGTCCACCAATGACAATGAGACCAGCAAGAAGAACGAAGAGGTGATGACCCATTCTGGGCTCTGGAGAACGTGCTGTCTGGAAGGTATGTGTTCTCCGGGTACCTGGGCTCTTTGGTCCACAGCAAGTTGTGTGGTTAATGTTTATGTTTCATGGGAAGATGCCGGGCGTGTTTTACAGGCAGGTGCCGGATGATATTGCTGGGGAGCCACACGCCGGGCCACTTATTGCTGTCGTCTGGAAGCACTTCCTGAGTTTGAATATTGGGTTACAGAGGGTTAAACAGCATGGGTCCTTCAGGCGCACAACGTTTCTACCCTTACAATAATGTAAGATAAATACATGTGTACGTACACGTGTGTGTGTGTGTGTGTATATATAACACTCAAATATATGAGTGTATATATATATATACACACACACATATATATAAGAATGTGTGGGTATGTATATGAATATGTCTGTATATGTGTATCTATGTGAGTGTCTATATATATGTGTAATAGTGTATGTATGTGTTCTATGTATAAGACAGTAAGAGTGTATATATATATATATGCAAAATAGTGTATTTATGACTGTATATATGTTTGTAAGTGTGTATATGTATATTTCCTGCTAAAATACTTTATAAATAAAGGTAAGAGTATGTATATGTTTAATAGTGTGTGTAGGTGTATAAGTATATGAGGATAGGTATGTATATATATACATAGGTGTTTGCATCCATGTAAGATATAATTATATATATATATATATTTATTTGTGTGCATGTGTATGTATGTGTGTATTTATACATGTGTGTGTTTACATATATAATGTGTGTGTGTGGTTACATATATAATGTGTGTGTGTGGTTACATATATAACATGTGTGTATTTACATATATAACGTGTGTGTTTACATATATAACATGTGTGTGTTTACATATATAATATGTGTGTGGTTACATATATAACATGTGTGTGTGTGTTTACATATATAATGTGTGTGTGTGGTTACATATATAATGTGTGTGTGTGGTTACATTTATAATGTGTGTGTGTGGTTACATATATAATGTGTGTGTGTGGTTACATATATAATGTGTGTGTGTGGTTACATTTATAATGTGTGTGTGTGGTTACATTTATAATGTGTGTGTGTGGTTACATATATAATGTGTGTGTGTGTTTACATATATAACATGTGTGTGTTTACATATATAACATGTGTGTGTTTACATATATAACGTGTGTGTGTTTACATATATAATGTGTGTTTACATATGTGTGTGTTTACATATATAACGTGTGTGTGTTTACATATATAATGTGTGTTTACATATGTGTGTGTTTACAAATAATAATGTGTGTGTTTACATATAGAATGTGTGTTTGAAAATATCTGTAATATAATCAATATGTACATCATGTGATCAGACATATATATCTGGCATAGTAACAGAATACAGATACTCTCCTGTTGATTTTTTTGTTCTCTGTTTCTCGTCACACTGTAATGCAATCCTTGGTACCTAGATATTGCCTTGTCTCAGTTTGGGTTATATGTAAACTGTGTAAGATCCATTGTGTGCAGGAGACGGGACGGCCTGGAATTCCGGACACATTGTATCACAGATTTTATTGTTTGGGAGAATAGGAAGTCAGTAACTTAAAGACAGGACCTTATATGGGTCACAGGTCACGTACGTAGGTAGGTACGTGCGTGCGTGTTTTCATATAAGGAGGGCAAAAAGTGAGATTAAAAGCCTCCAAGCAGCAAATAATAAAGTTTAATATTCCAGAAGTCATTTACACATCCCAGCAATTCAGAGAAACGCTTCACAGAGCTCCTGTGCTACATTCCCCATATGCAGCAAGGAACTCTGGGTAAAACATGCAAATGAAGTCTGCAATTTCTCACTTTTTTGCATCCTGGGTCTGTTTTAACACAGAAACCTCCTTGCCAGTGCCGTGCCACACTAGATGACTTTTTAGCAAAGGTCAAGTATATGTACATTAATACACATACAAACATATATACACACTAATATATATATATACACACAGTTGTGTTCAAAATTATTCAACCCCCACTGAAATTGAGTGTTTTGACCAGTTTGACATTGATTTTGATCATTCAGTCATCTTGCTTACAATTAAATCAAAGAGGCACGTGTAGGTCAGACAAATATAACATAACATTTATAATGAAATAACCACAAATGTCTTTTCTGTGCTCACATCATTATCAGTTTTATTCAACCCCCAAGTGACATTCAATCTTAGTACTTAATACAACATCCTTTTACAGTTATAACAGCTTTTAAACGTGAAGCATAGCTTGACACAAGTGTCTTGCAGCGATCTACGGGTATCTTCGCCCATTCGTCATGGGCAAAAGCCTCCAGTTCAGTCACATTCTTAGGCTTGCGCACTGCAAGCAACTGCTTTCTTTAAGTCCCAGCAGAGGTTCTCAATCGGATTTAAGTCAGGTGACTGCGATGGCCACTCCAAAATGTTCCAGCCTTTAATCTGCAACCATGCTCTAGTGGACTTGGAGGTATGCTTGGGATCATTGTCCTGTTGAAAGGTCCAATGTCTCCCAAGACTCAGGTTTGTGACGGACTGCATCACATTGTCATCCAATATCTCCTGGTACTGAAGAGAATTCATGGTACCTTGCACACGCTGAAGCTTCCCTGTACCTGCAGAAGCAAAACAGCCCCAAAGCATGATTGACCCCCCGCCATGCTTCCCAGTAGGCAAGGTGTTCTTTTCTTCATAGGCCTTGTTCTTCCTCCTCCAAACATAGCGTTGATCCATGGGCCCAAACAGTTCTAATTTTGTTTCATCAGTCCACAGAACACTATCCCAAAACTTCTGTGGGTTGTCCACATGACTTTTGGCATACTGCAGTCGACTCTTCTTATTCTTTGGAGACAGCAAGGGGGTGCGCCTGGGAGTTCTGGCATGGAGGCCTTCATTACGCAGTGTGCGCCGTATTGTCTGAGCTGAAACTTCAGTACCCACATCTGACAAATCTTTTCTCCGTTCCTCAGCAGTCACACGGGGACTTTTCTCCACTCTTAAAGCTGCCTAATTGGTGCTTATTATGCTTTATTGCTGCTCAGTGACATCCACAGGTGTTTTCAATACCTGATTGAAAACACTTGAATGAACCTCTGTTCTTCAGAGTGGTAGTCTTTAAGGGGTTGAATAATTGTGTCAATGAAGAATTCACAAAAGAAACATTTACTACTGTATTACAAAACCAATTGATGTCATTTTAGTTGCATATGGTTCTTTAAAAAGTCCTTGTAGGATTTCATTCTGAATACAATTACAAATGTACACTAAATTCCCTAAAACCCTTTACAGCATTGGGGGTTGAATAATTTTGAACACAACTGTGTATATATATACATATATACACACATATGCATACATGCACACACTATTATATATATATATATATATATATTGAGCTGGGAAACAGGTAGCGGGTGCAATTGCTCTCTGGGGTGAGCACTCTTGCAAGGTTCAGAGACCAGACCAGTGACTTTTCTTCAAACGGGGGTACATTTATTGCAGCAACCCACAGGTTATACACCACACTGTATATTGCTCAAAATAAACAGTTCAAAAGCAAAGAAAATTCCTAGCCATGTCCCGGCACTAACTAAACATACAATAGCCCTGACTAACAACCTTTGCAAACCTAGTGTTTGTCAGGCTCCAGCAAACTAGCATGACCAACCTTGTGCTCCAGCAGATAGAGACCGTCTGCTCCCCAGACTCCAGAGCCATGTCTGTTTGCCTCACCTGCACTAAATTGCCACTGAGGCAAAGTGCAAAACCAGGTGCTTAGAGGTTCCGGAAGGTGTAAGAGAGAAATCTGGGTGACACATAAACCCTGGACAGGACCTTTCCTTGCTCTCTACATGATGCCCTGTTACAGTATATACATACACACACTATCGATATACAGTTGTGTTCAAAATTATTCAACCCCCAATGCTGTAAAGGGTTTTAGGGAATTTAGTGTACATTTGTAATTGTATTCAGAATGAAATCCTACAAGGACTTTTTAAAGAACCATATGCAACTAAAATGACATCAATTGGTTTTGTAATACAGTAGTAAATGTTTCTTTTGTGAATTCTTCATTTACTGGTGTGGTTACAAACATGGTGAAGTCAAGAGAATGGTCCAGGAAGACAAGAGAAGAGGTGATTACTCTTCACAGGAAGGGCAATGGCTATAAGAAGATTGCAAAGATGTTAAACATACCAAGAGAGACCATAGGAAGCATCATTCGCAAATTCAAGGCAAAGGGCACTGTTGAAACGCTACCTGGTCGTGGCAGAAAGAAGATGCTGACTTCGACTGCTGTGCGCTACCTGAAGCGTAGAGTGGAGAAAAGTCCCCGTGTGACTGCTGAGGAACTGAGAAAAGATTTGTCAGATGTGGGTACTGAAGTTTCAGCTCAGACAATACGGCGCACACTGCGTAATGAAGGCCTCCATGCCAGAACTCCCAGGCGCACCCCCTTGCTGTCTCCTAAGAATAAGAGGAGTCGACTGCAGTATGCCAAAAGTCATGTGGACAAACCACAGAAGTTTTGGGATAGTGTTCTGTGGACTGATGAAACAAAATTAGAACTGTTTGGGCCCATGGATCAACGCTATGTTTGGAGGAGGAAGAACAAGGCCTATGAAGAAAAGAACACCTTGCCTACTGTGAAGCATGGCGGGGGGTCAATCACGCTTTGGGGCTGTTTTGCTTCTGCAGGTACAGGGAAGCTTCAGCGTGTGCAAGGTACCATGAATTCTCTTCAGTACCAGGAGATATTGGATGACAATGTGATGCAGTCCGTCATAAACCTGAGGCTTGGGAGACGTTGGACCTTTCAACAGGACAATGATCCCAAGCATACCTCCAAGTCCACTAGAGCATGGTTGCAGATTAAAGGCTGGAACATTTTGGAGTGGCCATCGCAGTCACCTGACTTAAATCCGATTGAGAACCTCTGGTGGGACTTAAAGAAAGCAGTTGCAGTGCGCAAGCCTAAGAATGTGACTGAACTGGAGGCTTTTGCCCATGACGAATGGGCGAAGATACCCGTAGATGGCTGCAAGACACTTGTGTCAAGCTATGCTTCACGTTTAAAAGCTGTTATAACTGTAAAAGGATGTTGTACTAAGTACTAAGATTGAATGTCACTTGGGGGTTGAATAAAACTGATAATGATGTGAGCACAGAAAAGACATTTGTGGTTATTTCATTATAAATGTTATGTTATATTTGTCTGACCTACACGTGCCTCTTTGATTTAATTGTAAGCAAGATGACTGAATGATCAAAATCAATGTCAAACTGGCCAAAACACTCAATTTCAGTGGGGGTTGAATAATTTTTTTTTTTTTTTTTTTTTTGTATTTCAAAATTTTTATTTTGCAATAAACAAAAGGTCACAAACCGACCAGTCAGATGGCCTCACAGGGCGAAATGAGATACTCATTCACATAGGAAACTACAGAAAATCGAAAAAGAATGGGGGGGGGTGTAGAAACTCGTGATCCTGCAAAAACAAAAGAGAGCGATGGAGTTCGCTGATGGGGCACCAGGGAGGGGTTGAATAATTTTGAACACAACTGTATATACACACACACTATCGATATATATATATATATATATATATATACACACACACAACTAGAAGTAGACACGCTGATATAATATATATAAGCTTGACAGCTTTTTCTAAAAATCCAGTAATGATGATCAGGCCTCGGTGTCCTGTTTTTTTTTTGTTTTTTTTTTTGCCATTTTTCAATCATGAAATTTAAGTCTCTGGTTGAAGAAAATAGCAATGGAAATGTGGTCCAGGAATAAGCGTAGTGCCGCGGTCAGGCTCCCTCACAGCTCGCCTTGATGTGCCAGATCCTCCGCTACGAGTGAATCTCGCTCCTCACAACATCCGCACAAATAAAATAATAATAATATATTTACGTGTGTGTGTGTGTGTGTGTGTGTGTGTGTGTGTGTGTGGTGTGTGTGTGTGTGTGTGTGTGTTACAGAGCATCACTATGGAGCTCAGCACCATGGAAAGGGTTAACTGCTCCGCAGCCAGCCAGGTGTTGTAAAGCAATGTGCTGCGGTTTCCCAATTAACAGACAAAAACGTACACACACACACACACACACACACACACAACAACAGGTCAGAGTCTAAACACCCAAAGATTCCCAGATCTTCAAACTGCATTAACACTGTCTGTGTGACTCATTCATAACATTATATATAGTGCGTGTGTATAATACAGATTTATCTAGGTGTATATATATATATCGGTTCATTATAAAGATATATGCATGTGTATTGAGATATTATAACACATAGACATACAGTATGTGTGTATTATACAGAGTTATGTATATAAGTATTGTTTGTGTGTAAGTATAGTAAAGATATGATTGTATATTGAGATATGTGGCTATATATTTTCATGTTATAGTAATGCGCGTATAATACATTGTTATGTATATATTCTATCCAAACACCGTCACCTCGGCACTCCAGGACTTTCTAAAACAAATAGGCTTTATTGATCCATAGAGCAGAGCTCAAAGTTTCAGCTCCTCCCGGAGCTTTCCTCAGGACATGATATGTATATATATATGTGTATATGTAGGTGTATGTATATATATATGTGTATATGTATATGTATGTGTGTGTGTTTTCGTGTGTGCGTATAGTAAAGATATACACTTGTATGTTGGGATATGTGTGTATATATTGTAATTTGTGTATAATCAGCGCTACAGAACCTGTTGACTCTTTATAAATACAGGTTACAGTATAATACAATAATACAGATCTGTATGTGCATATAGTATAAACATAATGCATGTATATCGAGCGATATGAATCTATACATATACACATACATACATATATACACACATAAATATACACATATGCACACACATATACATACACATATATTTACACACACACATACATATACGCACACATATGGGTTATAGATCCCACCAATTCAAAAATGAATCTAAATATTACTATAATAATGACAGTAATTATTAGAATAATAAAAATAAAAGATAATTAATACACACACACACACACACACACACACACACACACAATATTAAGAAGGGTTAATAAACGCAGCAGTAAAATGATTTTTTTTTCTATCCAAGTCACAGATTCTCTTCGTATTTAATCTTCTTTTGATTTTCCAGATTAATCAAGCTTTCTTCACTCTTTCTGTGCTGCGCTCCCTCCCTCCAGCGGCTCACCTTTAGCGCATTCTGCACCGACACCAATGCCAGGCTCCATGTAGGGGTGAAAGCGCACACGCACGCACACACGCACACACGCACACAGCCGCACAAACATATAAATACATAATTACTCGTCTGTGAAGATTACCCCTGCGTTCCAAAATAACAGATCTCGCCCGTTTTCCCTCAGAATTTATCCGTCTGGATTTATGTCGCTTCTTCCTCAGTGATACATTTTATAACATATTGTGCAACAACACAAAAAAACATGTAATGGTCATCCGTGACGTCTCACACATCCCCCAGACGCTGGATCTCCTGCGCCGAGCCTGCATTTATCCTCCGCGGCTACTCAGGCGTGACTCGGCCACGCGTCTGGACGGGAAATGGGAAATTACCGTTATAAAAAAATATATGTAATTAGTCAATAAGCTTAACGAATAATTCTATATTAGAAAGCTGCTCTTGGCGGGGAGCAAGATTTACAGATCAGAAATAAAACCAACCATTTGCAACCAGAATAATCTCCGTCGGGGGAGGGGTGGCGTTTCGGCCGAAGTTTGGAGTCGGGGCTGGTGGATTTGCAACAAGACTTAAGTGAACGATGACACGGAGAAAACCAAAAGAAATCAGATTCCGTCCTCTTGTAATATTTAATCTGGTTTACACCAAGGATAGAGAGCATTGCTCGCGCGGTCATTAAGTGTTTATATGTTGCTCAGTCCAGGGCTGGCGAGCTCCGGCCAATCAGATATCAATGGCTTTACCAATCGCAGAATTCGTTGACTACGAGAGATGGCCGGGAATCGTGGGATTTATAGTTCAGAGACATCTGGGAGGAGCGGAGTTTGAGATCCCTATGCTTGTGGAGGCAGAAGACGGAGAGTTGCTTTGTAGTTCCTCATGGTGTTCTTCTTGGCATGTCTTCTTGTGTTTTTTTGACATTCTTGGCGTGATGTCGGCTCTCCAAAAAATTTAGGAAGATTTCGGATGAGGGACACTCAGCCTATAAATGTGATTATGTGATCAGCCGTCATTGTAGATTAAACATGAAACACGTCAAGTGGAAGTTCTCTTGTTGACCTCCAACCCAATGGGTTACCAAAGGGTTATCCTTCCAAAACATTTAAATATATATTTATGGGGGTTTTCGTTAACATCATTTTGTAACGGTATTTGAACAAACAAGTGGACTTTATCGGGTTCAGTCGACTCTTCTTTGAGCACCCAATAAAATGTTGATCGATATCGCCGGTAGTATCGGGCGATGGAGTCGTATCGATAGGAAGCCCTGAAACCGAGAGGCTCGGCGGGGCATTATTCCAAGGATCAAGTGGAAATGCAGCTAGAAAGCTATAGCGTGGTCCAATCCAACCTCTAGGCATCAACGTTATATGGTTTATGCATATAGAAGAGCAGTCAACCATTGTCCATTGGGTTGGAGTCAACAAGAGAACTTCCGCTTGAGCTTCATGTTTAAACTACAATGACGAGGCTCAGCACAAAAAACACATTTATAGGCTGAGTGTCCCTTATCCGAAAAATTCCGAAATGTTTTGGAGAGCCAGCATCACGCCAAAAGTGGAAGATCTCACCCCGGACATCATGGGACGGGTGCAAAATGATTGAAAATCCTGTAAAGAACACCCTTCCAGGCTGTGTGTGTGGAACGTAAATGGATTTTGTGTTTAGACTTGGCTCATTATTACATACAAATATCCCAAAAAAATCCCAAACCACTCGTGGTCCAAAGCATGTTGGATAAGGGACACGCAACTTATAGCTTCAAATTCTAAAAAACCATCCTTCATTATAAAGTCAACTACTCGGCCGCACCAAATGGACGAATGTTGCCAAGGCCGGCACATAGTTACATAGTTATATAGGCTGAAAAAAGACATGCGTCCATCGGGTTCAGCCTCTCACACATCACCTACTGCTGTTGATAGAAAAGAAGGCAAAAAACCCAGTCTGAAATGCTCGCCAATATGCAACATACTGGGAAAAATTCCTTCTTGACCCCAGGTGGCGTCAGATTTCTCCTTGGATCAAGAAGCTTTTACCCACATATTAAATATTATAACCCTTAATATTCTGTGTCTGCAGGAAGTCATCCAGTCGTTTTTTAAAAGTCTGTACAGACTCTGACCCAACCACCTCAACAGGCAGAGAATTCCACAGCTTTATTGTTCTCACCGTAAAATAACCCTTCCTATGCTTTAGGCTGAATTTCCTTTCGTCCAGTCTAAATGGATGACACCTTGTCCTATGTATAGACCTGTTAATGAATAGGTTATCAGACCATGGTTTATAATGGCCCCGTATATATTTATATAAGGTTATCAGACCCCTCTAAGGCCCCGTATATATTTATATAAGGTTATCAGACCCCTCTAAGGCCCCGTATATATTTATATAAGGTTATCAGATCCCCTCTAAGGCGCCGTTTCTCTAAACTAAACAGGTTTAAGCTTGTTAGTCTTTCCTCATAATTTAACCCTTCCATTCCCCTTATTAACCCCTTCGCTGCTATGGACGCGCTCAGCGCATCCACCCGCAGGTAATGTTCCTTGCGATGGACGCGCTGAGCGCGTCCTCCCTTTGGGGCCAGCGATCGGCCGGGTTCCAGCCGATCGCTGGGCCCCCAGGTGCGGGCTGACATCCTCGATGTCAGCCCAGCACCCGGAACCGCCGCCGGCCTAATTAGGTGTCATTGCGGTGGCGCGATGACACCTAATTCAGGCGCCCCCCCGCATGTGCGGAGGAGGTGCCTGAAAGGGAGGGGGGAGGTCCTTCGGACCTCTCTCCCTCCCGATCGCCGGCGTTGCGGGGGTTAATACAGGCACCGTTTGGAAGGGCACAGCCTGCCCTTCCTAACGGTATCTGGAATTAACCCAATGGGGTTCGTGATCCTTTCCCAGAGCTGGCCGACATCTTGGATGTCGGCCAAACTTTCGGGAATGCCCCCTGAGGACTGGCATCATCGTGCATAGCACGATGACGCCAGTCTTGGAGTTAACCCCTAACTGCCACGGATCGGGAGATAGGGGGTTCCAATGAACCCCCTATCTCCCGATCTGTGGCAGTTAGGGGTTAATGTTTGATATTGTTGGATCGGCCAGAGCATGACCGTTCCAACAATACCAAACATGAGTATGAAAAAAGTTTTTAAAAAATAAAAAAAAAAAATTATAAAAGAAAAAATAATTTTTTTTCTCTTTTTTTTTGGTTCGTTAATGCAGCAATATTGTTCCCATTTCAATTACAATGTGAACAATGATGCTGCACTAACGATTTTTGTATGCGGTGCGTTTGTTAAAAATCACATTTCTTTTTGGGGAAAATTACGCAACGAGACCCCATCTCTAATTTGTTTAACAAGCGCACCCCATGCAAAATATAACCGCAATTGCTCGCATGTTAAAATGTGAAAAAAAAAAAATTAACACGTTGTAAATTATTAAAAATTCATATTTTATTGCATTTTTTGTTATAATATACAGACAGGTCATGACGTATACATATAATAATGACATATTATGAATCTGCCGAGTCTGACGGAAAGAACGATATATAATATGTCTGGGTCATATACTAAAATAAGCCTTCAAAACACATTTAAACATGATGAGCAAAACCAGTAAAAATGACCTCAGCACAGAGGCGGGAAATGCCTCAGCAGCGAAAGGGTTAATTCAGTTGCCAACGCTATAATATCTTTAAGATAGGTGCCCAAAATTGCACGGCATATTCAAGGTGCGACCTGACCATTGATTTATACAGAGGCAAAATGATGTTTTCATTACGAGAGTGAACTCCCCTTTTAATGCATGCCAATACCTTGCTGGCCTTGGCGGCTGCTGTTTGACATTGCACATTATTCCCAAATCCTTCTCCTGCTTGGATTTCCCTAACTCCGTACCATTTAGGGTATAAGTTGCTTGTGTGTTCTTCACTCCAAAGTGCATAACTTTCCATTTATCTACATTAAATTTCATCTGCCATTTAAGTGCCCAGTCCCCCAATCTATCTAAATCCCTCTGCAGCGAAGTAACATCTTGCTCACATTGTATCACTTTTCCTAGTTTTGTGTCATCTGCAAACACTGATACATGACTTTCAATGCCTATCTCAAGGTCATTTATAAATAAATTGAATAGTATTGGTCCTATAACAGACCCTTGAGGGACACCGCTTACCACTGGTGTCCATCTAGAAAAATTTATGACCACTCTCTGTACCCTATCTTTTAGCCAGTTTTCTATCCAAGAACAAGTATTTTCATCTAGACCAATTTTTCTTAATTTAAATAGTAACCTCGTGTGGAACTGTGTCAAAAGTTCAATGTCAAAATACTCTAAAATTGGTGGATGACCAGCAGTGAGAGCACCAGAACATCACAGCGTTTCTGGACTTCACTCCCCGTCAATATATATTGGGTGGATCAGTGCCAGGACAAAGTTGTATGTAACATCTGGATCTCAGAGAAACATATGCAGTCGATTTGAGCTTAGACACCTTCTCGATGCCTCATTAGGCCCCGTTCACACTGTGCGATTTGAAAGTCGCGCGATTTTCATATTCGCGACATGGTGCGATAATGTCGCGCGACGTCGCTGTTTTGTGCGATTTTTGCAAAGCACCTCCAATACAAATCGCAAAATCGCAGATAGCAACTCGCAAAAGAAGGGTCATGTACCAGCGACATGCTTCTGCGACATGTGACGTTGCGCGGCAAGATGTGAACAGCTCCATTGAAATGCATTGGAGAAGCTACATAGTGTGAAGTCGCACGGATTTTGCTGCGACGTCGCGGAAAAATCCGTGAGATAAATCGCACAGTGTGAACGGGGCCTTAATGTCAGCAAGGCCACAGTGGTCTTCCATACTGACCTTTTCATCATTCTGCTTCCTGGATTGTTCTTCACTAACCATTCTGAAGATAGAATTTTGGGAATAGACGGGTTTCCCACCTCCTTCCAGCCTTCCGACTGTGAGTGGCTCCTCCTGTTGGGGCTGACCTGATACTGTAGGGTTGCCGACAATTTGCTGCAGGGACGGTGTTCTTGTTCGCTCCAGAACCCCGTCTACTTATGTGTAACGTTCTGCACCCCCTCTGGCAGAGGTGGGAGTTGCCAGTCATGATCTGGATATTCTGTGTCTCTGGCGCCACCTCTGGCCTCGATGGACTTTACCTTTCTTGTTTCTTCTTCCTGGATTCCAAGCCTGGTCACTCACCTGGACTCTATTGTACTAATTGAACATTGTATATAGGCAGGCATCGCCCTAGGAAGGGCGCTGCTTCATTTTGTTCAAGCCTCAGTCTGTTTTGTTCCTATCCTCCAGTCGTTCCATGCTCTCAGTTGATCTGTATCCCGCGTCTTGAATTCAGCCTCATTGTAATCCAGATTTATTGTATGCGGTTCCGGTTTAGCCCTAGTTTGCTTTTGTTTTTCATGTCTGTTTTCAGGTCACGTCCCGGTCAGGTATAGTCTTGTTTATTCCCCTGCCTAGTTCTGTTCATGTTTTTCTGCTTATAGTTACCCAGGTCCTTAGTTGTTTGTTTATGTTTATCTAGTTTAGTAATCATTGTATATTTTAGTTCAGGTCAGTCTGCCTGCTTGCCTTTTGATTTCTGCCCTGTTTATAGCCCTGTATCTCATATTGCTTTTGTATCTTAGTCTTCTGGTTTATTTCTATTGCTCAGGTCTTTAGTGTCATAGGTGTTCTGTTCTGGATTCCTTGCTGTATATTTTGTAAATAAATCTCTTGTTGATACTATTCAGTTATGTCTGTTCACTGCTCCAGTAGCTCACACCCTTTCTGTACCACGTCAGGCCAGGCCCCACTTTACATTATGCTATAGATCTCTACGAAATCTTGATGGAGGTATCCCATGGTGCGTCTTGCGCCCCCCCCCCCCAATGCGCTCAATGGGTTTGGCTTTCCTGTGGTTTCCTCCTCAACGGCTCACCCACTCTGCTTCTATGTTGGTCTTTACATGTCCTTTCCTTTATTTTATTCGTATTTCACCTTTCCTCTCTAAAATGAATTTTAGGAATAAAAATAAATTAAATGGGGGAAGAAAATTATTCTTATAATTTTGGATTGAAAATTATAGACCAAAAAAATAGAATGTAGTCACGGTTTTGCGCTCAAACCATCTATGAAGTTTCTAGGTTGGAAAAGCAGATACACAACTATAGAAGATGTGCATAAATAATTCAATTTACATGTATGGATCGACACGGACTTGCAGAACGGGCCCTGTTGGGATACACGGGAGCCAAACTGTCATTACGTTTTTTTCGTTTTCATGAAAACATCTTTATTGGTAAGTGGCATGTCCCACTTTGTGCCCGAAAGGAGAGCTGATCCCTCCGTTCATGTCTCTGTCCTGTATATGTCCCGGCAGCTGGGATATTACACTGAACTAATCCTTCACAAGACTCATTTTCTCAGTACATTTCTGGAGATTAATGCAAATCTTATTTGAGGTGTACCTAATCCTTGTCATATTAACATACATTCAGCTGGTGGTGCAGCATCGGACATGGCAACCACCGGAGACACAGCACGGCAAGGCAATCGCAGGATTAAGGGGACGATCGCCTCCTCCGTCATTTTTTTAATCATCACATGTGACGAGTAGACAAAAATAAAAAAATTATAAAACACGTGCGTAAATTCCCACGTGTCTTCCCCAGGGTGTTCCTGGACAATTAATATGAAAAGATAATAAAAATGATACATTTAATGTCATAAATTTAAACGAAAGTGGAGTAAGAAGTTGTTATAAAGTATAAAAAATATCCATGTGCTCCAACACCCAAATTACCCCCTAAAATTACAATGAGCCGACCATATAATAAGATAAACAGATATAGAAAAAGTAATAGTAAAGATAAACTAGAATAAAGGTTGAGCAGATTATGAATCCGGAAAAAGCGGATACATTTTTCACATGGATTTTCATTATCAATTTAAAAAAAAAAAAAATTATTCGATTTTATTTATTAATTAATTCATTATTTTTATTATTATTTATTAATTTATTATTTTTATTAATACATTAATAAATAAAAATAATAAATTAATAATTTAAATTTATTAAATAATAATTTTTATTATTTAAGGTCAATCATCGATGAGACTCTACCAAACTCAATGTCTTCTCAGTCCTGTCCCAGCTGTAAAATTTTCATTTATGGAGTCCTGATTCCAAGGCATTTACTCCAATACCACTACCCACTCAACATAATGCTGCGGTTAATCCCTGCAGCCTGGCTTTGTTTGCGTCGTTGTGTCTTCCTCAACGATCCTGTCCTCGGCGCCTGGGCACTGAGTGATGGCATCACACACCTCTACTTGAATCAACCAGTCCTCTTCCTCCTTGCCCTTTACTTTTCTCTTGTAATCCACCAACTCGTCTCCGTATCAAGTCGATTTCCTAGATTTGCTTTTATTTCAGTGATTTCTTATTGGTCAAGTCCTGGTTTGGCCATTGTTCCGATTTCGTTGACGTCTGGCTCGGCTTACAGTTTTGGTATTTCTGACCTTGATTTAATTTCCTGGCCAATATGAGGGTCATCACACCTTCCTTTCAAATGTTCTGGTATTTTTTTGTGAACTTGGGGAGTTAGACGCAAAAAAAATCACCCCAGGTTGGCCCCACCACGTACAGTTTTCTTGCAACTAGCTTTGACGCCGAATCATCAGACTGAATGAAATTAGTGCAGAATTCATAACTTGAGACATCAGCAGTAAAAAAATATTGAAAAGTATACATGTTGTGGTCCGATACGAAATGTGTTTCTATTGGCCTCTTTAGTGGGTGTAAACCTCTCCCTGATCTCCAAAGTCAAGGTCCATGAGCATGGAAGGACAGGTTGCTGTGTATGAGGGCACCAGTTGGGCAGGACTTGTATGTTAGTAGACTTGACGGTGTTCTGTGGCCCATTGACAGCCCATTGGCTGTGAGGTATACGTTTGTGACCACTGGTATTATATACATCCCAACACCGGCAGGTATGAGATCAAGATGGGTGTAGAGTGAGACATGCCAGGGATTCGATTTGCGTCACTGGCAACACCAAAAAGAGGAAGATAAACCTCAAAAAAAGACCTTCCCGTCCCATAGTCCACCATGAAAGACGCAATCCCACCTAGAAAAAGGGAGCGCTCTCTAATGGAAATGGACGCACCCAATGTCTTACCAAGAAAGAAAGGTGGATTGTTATTATCATAGCGTTTCCCACCATCACCACAATGCATCATCATAGAAGGAAGGCTCTTGGCCGTAGACCCATCGATGCTTCCAGCCATGGCCAACACCGAATCCTAGTGCCAGTTTTACGTTTGCACCGAGGGCAGTAGTTTCATGCGCGTCCAATAAAACACCAAGTTTTGTTCGGTTTCCTTGAGAATGTCACAGTCGACAGCGACAAGAGCAGTTTCTTTCTGATTAAACAATATTTTAATACATCTCCCACAACGTGCGCCGAGGCTCTCGCAGGCGAGCAAGTGCACGGAGCAGAACGTGATGCGCTCTTCATCTCTATATTTGACAATAACAGCTTTGTGGAACACGCCCTTTGCATTTTTAATCAAAGACCTGCCATGCTAGCCAGAGTTAAATGTAGAATTACAGAATATCCGAATCCCAGTGAACATCCCCCACCGCGTAGACCTACATTAAATAGGACTATTACAAAGAAGCCATTTTAACGACTGGAACAAGCAACCAAACCCAGTCGCACCCTAAAATGAGCTAATTAACCCAGTGGAAGCCTCTCTCCTGTGGTGCTATGTATATGGACAGCCCGGTGCAGGATAATCAGCAGAAGAATGGGTTCCACAACCCTTGAATGCTGGTGATCCAGGAGGGAATGGCTGTCTCTTGCCAACCCTCTTCTGGACAGGTGATATCCAAGGTTAGGAGAGAGGTAAAGGAGAACCATTAGGGTCCTTCAAAAATTGGACAAAATAAAAGGAGAAGCTACTCAGAGGTTGATCCATGAGAGGACAAGCTCATCTTGCGCCATCCATGTGTTGCCACTTGCTTTGCGGCACGGTGGGGCCATTGGCGTGCGCAGGAGGGCGTGCCTGCTTGGAGACTTATTCCCAAGCTATAAATGTAACCTGTGTGCAGAAAAAATGTGGGCAACGCAAGCCTATGGGTAGGAGCATTGTGCATGGAGAGGGTTAAGATGTGATGAGCTAGGGGATGGCAGCGAGAGACCATGTGTGGTAAGAGGAGCAGGACTCTGTGCTGACAGCAGCATATCTGGGAAGCATGGGTGACTCATATGAATTTCTTCCGCTGAGATTCACCCACATTTAGACCAACTCTAACCTCTTTACGGCTGTGTAGCTGCCTGTATTGGTTTCCCTGTACGAAAAGCCCAAATGCTCTGAGAAGAATGGTGGGGGATGGGGAAGAAGAGGGGGGGGATGGGTTGGAAAAAAAATAATTTTTAAAGACATTGTAGAATTTAATAATATATTATTTGGCAATATTGTATCAGCTCAAGGTATCTTCAATGGAAAAACTTATATTATTCCCCACTTCTGCCTCTCCGTTCTCCGTGAGCACAATGGCCTCCCTGGCCGTCATCTGAGCAGGTCACTGTAGGCTGTTGCCATAGATCAAAAGATCACGACAGGCCAAGTGCACGGGAGCCCTGCAGCTCATCCAACAGAAGACTGAGTTATCGGCCCTGGTAGTTGACTTTCCCAAATGTTTCAGGTCCACCATGTTTTCTTGGGTATGTAATTTATGTTTTACGGGAGGCAAATGAACTAGAAGACGCCTTGAAGTGGTTCTCTGTGGATTAATTTGTTGCCCTTCCTGTATAAACGCCTTCAATATTACGTATCGTTGGAGGATGTGGTGGAGGGAGCATTCGTTGACGAAGCTTCTGGGACGTAAGTGTAATGTTAATCATGCAATCATACTGGGGTGTCGTCATACCGCCAGGAATCATGGCCGAAGCGGGAGCCTAACGCGAATCTTCATCGATCTCATTATCCGAGGGAACGACCGCAAAGCTTATTTAGATGGAATTAGAGGAAAGCCAGTGGCATCCCTATAGTCAGGCAAACTAGGCATTCGCCGATGGCCTCACCTGATGCGGTGGCACAAGATTGACTTGAATTAAGGGCAAAGCAAGAGCCAGGTGTCAATTCTTGTAGAATGAGGAGCTCAAACTCTGGTCTCTCCCAATGTTAATGGCCCAGAATTCCCAGAATCCTTGGAGTGCAGTAGATGGCAACAGAACCTTGGGAGTTGTACTTTGAAAACATCAGTTTGGGGCTGGGGCAGCGTTTGAGAACGTTGTCCTAGAAGAAGTAGCAAATGGCTCTTGCTCTGCCCACTGACTAGACTGCAAGGACACTTCTGTGGACTGGCTGGGCAGATGACTGTCTAGGGCAAGGGTCAGCAACCATGGCCCTCCAATTGTCTTCGAACCACATCTGCCATGATGCTGCTCAGCCACTCATTAGGTTGTCTAAAGCTTGTGGGAGATGCAATTCCAAAACATGTGGAGGGCAAAGGCTGTTGACCCTGGGCTAGGAGATGAAAACACACAATGCAACCTGTTCCTGCAACCCAACATCTCCAACGTCACTCCGTATAAATACACCTGTGCATGGTCATACCTGACAGGTAAAAATCGGAACCTCTGATTGGACCAATTTCCTGTAGGTAAGCATGACAGGTGGGCTTTAAGGGCTTCCCAACGCTAAAGCTGCCTCTCTGGAAAGGGAAGGTTCTAGGTTTAAAAAAACATGGAGGGGGGGGTCATAACTCATCTTTGATTATTGGGTTTGTTTGAGGATGTGGCCGACGCGTTTTTACAGCATTGAGGGATAAAGACAGAGCCCGCGGCGCCTTAAAAATGTAACTCGCCTCGTAAGAACTCCATGCGAGACACGGGTGCGCTCTGAGGAATTTATGTCTTGATTCATCGCCGATGTCCTGGTCACATTGTTTTACATACAAGCGCGATCAATAATTTATATATCAAGCTATTAAATGGAAAAAAAAAAAATAGGCCAAGGCTCGGAAAAGTCTTTTCTGAAACATTGTATCACCGGGTCGCTGTCGCTTGTGATCACTCGGAAACGCAAAGATCAAACCGCTTGGCAGTCTCATACCCCGGGAAAGTCTAAGTGCTCATTAAAGGCGCAGAACCGGCAGCCTGACAAAAATGGGCCCCCCCCTCTATATAAAGTCTTGTAAATTATTTTAAAAAATGGAATCTAATTGGTTGCTTGAATATCAGACCATATGTTGTGACAGTTTACAGGCAACTGAGCAGCCGTGAAAGGCGCGGATCTTAGGGCTTATGTATCCTGCGATCGACTGGTGAAATATTTCTATGATGAATCAAACATCACAGATGGCTCCTTAGTGGAAGATGGCTCCTTAGTGGAAGATGACGATGCTGGTCCATCCGTCACATAGGAAGAGGCAATGTTATTATAAACACAATGGGCCATATTACATTACTCCACGATGCTAACATGGAGACGGTAAGCAGGATAATGTGCGCTTGCAGATTTTCCATTACGGTCTCCATGTTAACGTCGTATTCCGGGGAAAGTGCCATCTCAGCACCTCGTCCCGGAACGCAGCGCTAACCTCCATGACACGCGCAGTAGCTCATCCGTGCAACCACGAATATCAGCTCCTGGAGTCCAGTGATCCCAGGTGTGAGCTCTCGCGAGATCGTGCTGCACCGCAGAGTGATCGCGGAGTGAGACTAGGAACTATTTGCTCCCAGTCTCACTCTGCTCCAGGGGAGAAGAAGCTGCAGACCAGGCCACCCTTTTCACCGCAGGATGAGAGGTGAGTATGAGATTTTTAGGGGGGGTTTTGTGGACCGTGTTTAATGATTTAGCACCAGCTTTTAGGAGGTGTTAATATTTTGGCTTGATCGTCCCGGCGGTAACTTGCGCCAGCACTTTGTAACACCTCACTTGTCGAGGCGCTAATAGCTTGCGTCTCCTATACATAACTCGAGGAGCGCAAAGTACAGGAAGGTCATGCAAGCTGCGAGGCGCAAAACGTTTTCACCCGTGTAGCCTCGAGATCAGAATATCGATGCCCGATGTTAAACTTACTCCTAGCGCTAACGATTACATAACGAGACGCAACATTAGCACCAACTATGGAAAAGAGCCCACAGAGTGTCATAGTTACTAAATCGTGTATATATGAAATGATCGAGTTTTAGTTTTATAAAGTAGATGCGACAGATCCTAAATACATTGTATTGCGATTCGGCTTAACCCCTTAATGCACAAGGCCCGCCTTGGCAGCAGGTGGGCTTAAACCTCGCAGGGTGGCATAGCACACCTTTCTGGCCCTCTCCTCATTCCCAGTGGGCCAATTGCCATTATTGCCTACGTTCAAGAATCCCCTCTGCATCCAATAACAGTGATCGGCCCACAGTGATCGGGATCGGTGTCGGTCCAGAGGAGGGCCAGACAGCAAGGGTGGCAATGGCATAGCATGCCCTGCAGCGTTTTACGTCCACCTGCAACCAGGATGCCTTAACAGTCTGACATCAGTAAGCAGTTGAAAGGGGCATTCTAGGCACGGTGACCACCGAAGGTAAATTGAGTGGTCACATTGCCTTGAGCTCCATCATTCAGAGCTATCAGAGGGTTGATTCAGCCCACTAACCACAGGGCTTTAGTTCCTCCCAGAAACTCAGATCAGTGGGCACTGACCTGGGCATCAGAGATCAGCAGGACCATATTGGGACCCAGTTACCTCCATTGGCTCTCAACGTGCTTGTATTAAGAGCCATTGGATTGCTGGACACACGCTTGAACGCCCAGTGGTTACGTGACAAGCTGCGGCTTGCGGGAAGCTGGCAGCATGCCACGTCAGACAATCAGAGAGGGATCTCTGCACTGGATCTCAGGTATTTTTTGTAGCTGAATGAGTAAAACCAGTGGTCAAGTCAGAGGAAACACGTAAGAATGAAGTTCTCCCACCATTTTTGCAGAGGGAACTTGGTTCCCATTGGTCCCACACACACTATAATGCTTGGATTCAGGTGTTTAATCATATGTTTCTCTGTTAACTCATATTTATTGTTACTTATCGTATAATTTTTGCTAAATTCTAAATATCTATGTAAATATAACAGATCTGCGTGTGTTTATGTTACGTGTGAGATGATAATTCTGTACAGATACCTCGCTTATATTTTTAGGACTTGACCCCTGGTTAAAACAAAAAGGGTGGGGATGTGGAGGGGGGGGTCAGGAGGGATTAATATTTAACCCCTCCATCCTCCCTCCCGATTTAATCCTTTAGTTTCCCTTTAATACCTATATGGTATATATGTACTACTAATATGTATATATTTAATACCTATATGGTTTTTACCTACAATACAATTATTATAGTGATAATAAAGTCTACGAAGAACAGAGGATGGAGTGTGTCTAACCTTGTTGGTTTCTATGAGTTCTTTAGTGAAATCTTGGGTCTGAATCACAGATGATAAAGCATTTGCTGCCGCTTCTCAAGGAGAGACACGAATGAAAGAATTAGGCTAAAATATTGTTGTGTTGAAAACTGGCGCGAAGATAGAGTGCAGAGAGCGGAGGTTTATGGAAAGGGCTCATACTTAACTAAAACATCTGCTTATAATGTTCATTATGTGCATCTCCCTGATGCTCTGGATGCGTCCTGTTGCTCGGCGATGCAGAGGACATTATTTTATTGATGAAAAACAAGCTTTTCGAGAGTAGCTAGAGTGAGCAACAGTACTGGTTTTAACTCCACCTGAGACCTGAGCGAGGGCAGGCTACTCGTCCCGTTGCCTGTTTTAGGACCCTCACAAACTACGCGTTGTTGCCCATTTTCAGGGGCCTCACAAACCTCGTTTCTGCTCTGTTTATCAGTCGGATTTCTAATGATGTCTTTGCAGGTTAATGACTCCAACTCTGAGAAGACTTTAAGGGCACTTTGTTTCCCGTACGTCTCTTAAACTATACGCACCTTCGAAAAATTAGAACCAGAGAAGGCGATCTATTGCATTTCCTAAATATCGTACATGTGGTCAGACCCCGGGGAGAAGTCGCGGTGTCCCTTTTGGAGTCCACAAGGCATCCTTTTCTTCCCCATTTCTTTGTGGCTTAATTGTAAGTCGCTTTAGAAATCGTTGTGTGTTTTTATCACCTCCGTTCAGATGCACAGCATGAACAGAGACAGAAAAGGTTGGTTCTGACGGAGTCTGTCTTTATTTCATCCTGCACAGCGCTCTTATTACGAGCCGGTGCAGAATATAATAACGTACCAGAGGATCCTCGTTAATCGATTTTCTTCCAGGGAGAATTCTCAGATACAATGTTGCCCTCAGTGATCCGAGCTGTCGTTAGATTCTGTGTCAGGTAGGGCGACAGACTATTTCGACGCAGCGCATTATCCTCGGCTCAGCGTTTGACCCTCCACCACCCTCCGTTTCATCTTGGGGAACGTGCTGTGGGAATGATAAACAAAATGATCATTACGACCCTCTTGCCTCCAGCTCCAGCGCTGATAGCAGGTTGTGTTTGCCGATACGCCGAATGGGGACTGCAGCCTGCAGATTATACAAACACCGCTCTTCTTGTCATTAACCCTTACTTCGCACGGTCTCAGCTATATTAACTTGTGATACATACTTTTGCAACGTGACGCAGCATCATTGACGTAAGCCAACTCAACCGGCGAGCGGCGCCATTGCTGGGTTACTGCACACATCAACAAGACACAGTCACCGACGTCCGATAACTGCTTCGGCGACTCTGATTTAGGCAAATTACGGTGACCATTCGATAAATAGTGAATTTACCGTATTTTCAGTAAAATGGAATCGTCTAAATGCGACGAGAAGCAAAGCACCGAAATTGCACGCGATTTCATATATTGCCCATCAGAAGAAATTATGGGTCCAGGAAAACACGGCCGATCTGGAAACCCTAAACGAGTGCCAGGGGGCTGCATGTGCGCCACTGGTGATGCGAACGTTACCTCCTGTCACATCACGGCGAGGTTTCTCTGCAGCCGGAGCATTAAGGCAAAGCTCCTTCGTTTGCGCTTGTGACCTTTTAAATGTTTCAGCCACGTTACGGGATTAAAAACAAGGAAAAATAACCTCAGGGCGATGCTTGTGCCGCGGCGGGGGTGAGAGCGCTCCATTATACACTGCCAAGCCAGAGGTCGAAGTAAAGATGGCGACAGGAGAGGACTTTGCTTTTCTGGTATATTTAAAGGAAAGGCAGGAGCGTGACGGCAGACGGAGATGCTCTATGAGCTGTTTGACTGAGAAGAAGAGGCTTTGTCAGCGCTCCCCTCCAACTAGGGCCGCCAGGTTGGCCAAGGTTTTCTGGACACATTTCATGCAGAGGGGGAGCAAAAGTGCTGCCCTGCAACATGTATAATCCATATGCCGCAGGAAGGTAATCAAGGCAGGCCACCTGGGATTCCTTACATGCAGCGTATGGATTATACATGTTGTGGGGCGGCATTTTTCATGCACGGCCCATCAGCATGAATAAATTATACGTGTCCAGGAAAACACAGCCGACCTGATAACTCTGGATGGAACTTGGGGTTCTGGAAGGGTTTGAGAAAGTTTGAGAAAATGCCGTCAGTATGTCTGAGAGTCAGTGTGTGCCTGGGAGTCAGTGTGTGCCTGGGAGTCAGTGTGTGCCTGGGAGTCAGTGTGTCTGGGAGTCAGTGTAGGTTAAAATTTCATGTCTGTTGGTCAGTATATGTGTCTGTGGGTCAGTATGTCTGTGTCTGTGTGTGTGTGTGTGCGTGTGTGCGTGTGTGCGTGTCTGTCTGTCTGTGGCTCAGTTTGTGTGTCAGGGTCATTGTCAGTATGTGTGAAGGTGTATATGGTGCAGTTGTTATAAAACCATACCCATTAGCGATCGGGAGGTGATCTGTGCGGCACGCCATCACCTCAATTAACCTAGCGGTAACCGCTGACGCTCATTTAATGTGAGCGCTAGCATTAGGGCCCAAAGGGTTTTCTGACCTCACAATAATTTAGGCAAGATTGCCTAAATTTGAGTTAGCGAGCCCCCAGGTGCAGGAGAATTGGTCTTTAATATCAATGCAATATCTCATCCCTTTGTGAGATATCAGTTTGTATTCCCCATGATCCAGCGATGGCTGCCGC
The DNA here is from genome assembly GCA_009667805.1 of Leptobrachium leishanense. Classification (NCBI taxonomy): domain Eukaryota; kingdom Metazoa; phylum Chordata; class Amphibia; order Anura; family Megophryidae; genus Leptobrachium; species Leptobrachium leishanense. The sequence continues at coordinate 146,503,557 of CM019069.1, forward strand.
CATGTTTTGCTCCTCGTGGGCGGAGCTAACTGGGGCTGATGCGTGGCAGCACCTCATTTGATCTCAGTGGTGACAATGGCGCTCTGATTTTTAAGTTGGCACACTGACAGCCAATCGTGCGCCCAGACTGAGCAGAGGGCTGTCCAGTGGGCTGGCTCTCTACTCACAGTCCCTCCTCCTGCGGCATGCCACAGTCATGTGATGGACAGGGAAACCTTAGCAGGGAATAACTCCCTTTTTCCAATTATATTATACAGGCAAAAAAATACTAGAATATATAACAGGAGCGATTCCCTGTCAGATGAGCCCAACTTGTTTTGGGCATGACCGTGTCAGTATAAAGAAAAGATGTGTAACACGGCATCCTGCCGGTATTATCTCACTCCCCTCCCCCTCTATATTGTATCTTCCCACATTAGTAAATGGCACGATGAACATTATGCATCATTTTTCCTGCTTCAGTACAGCCGAGGTTTCTGTACGCCGAGCCGTGGCCTTTCCTTCCTCTACCTTTCTGCACCGCGAGCACAATTAGCCGGGTGGGTGGACGCACTGATCCTTCTTGACGTGCCCTTCGGATCAGCCAACGCATCGCATGAGTTCTGGGAATGGGTCGTGGAGATGCGAAGGAGACTTGTTCCGTGACATATGTCATTTATACTCTCATGGAGAGCCTGCTCGCAGGAAGAAAGCTACATCCATTCTCTTAACCTCTTCCACAACAGCCTGGACAACAACACCCAAAACGAGACGTTCAGCGCCATGCGGCTTTCCACTGAGTGGAGTGTGTAGACAGATACAGGTATATTGTGGTGTTTCTGTAGTGTAACGGTAGCTATATCGCTTACCCAAGAGTAGCGGAGTTGGGATCTTTGAGGACAGAAGTATCTGCTTGAATCATACAAAAAGGTTTATAAACTACAGACTGTAACAAGGAGACACAAGGACTAACTGAATTGTCTCTAAGCTCTGAAGGTTTCAAGAACAACAGATTACCTAGGACACATTCAGAAACAGCAGACGTGGAATGACAGTCCATGAAGTATTCAAGGTGCAGGGCAGTCAGATGCAGAAATAACATAAAACAGAAATAAAACAATAGTTTGTTATGTTTATGGTTTTGCTAAAGACCACGATAAGTTGTAACCTGGGAAAAAGGACCCCTGAGGGTTGCAAACGATACCCCTAAACGTGAAGGGATAGAACCCAAAACAGCAAGTGATCATCCCAGCAACCAGCAGGGGGTTAAATCACTAAAACAAGTGATACAGTGTAATAAACACAATAGAGAGAGAGTAGTCTAAGCCAAGCCGGGTCAAATAACAGGATAAGGGATCTCATACAAGCAGGGTCGTCAACAGTAAAGACAAATAGATATTAGAAGTAGCGGTGCGTGAAAAACTCCACAACAGGGCAATGAGGCCGTTTCTAGAGCCCTGTTTTAAAGCTTCTGGTAACCACACACCTGACCCCGCCCCCGCAGATGCCGATCTGCCAGCAGAAAGTGCTGGCATCCGACCAGCCAGCGGTCCCCCTTCTTGCACAGACCCCCCAGGGGGACAGCGGGGGCTGAGGATGTAACAGAACCCCCCGTCTACGGTCGGGCCCAGAACGACCACCAGGCGCTGAAGGATGAGCCTCATGAAACAGGCGAACCAGACGAGGCACATGGATATCGCAGGCATCTTGCCAAGAACGATCCTCAGGACCATAACCCTCCCAGTCCACCAGGTACTGTAAGACACCCCTGACCAGACGGGACCGCAGGATGGCACGGACCTCGTATTCATCCCCGCCCTGAGACTTGATAGGCAGAGGGGGGGGGGACAGCAATTCTGGTGTACTTAATACAGGTAAGAGGCTTCAGGAGGCTGACATGAAATACGTTATGTATACAAAGAGAAGGAGGCAAAGCCAACACATAAGAGACAGGATTAATACATCTTAACACTTTATAAGGCCCAATAAACCTGGGAGCCATCTTCATGGATGGCACCAACAATTTGATGTTTCTGGTAGACAGCCAGACCTTGTCCCCAACCGTATATACCGTTGCAGGACCTCTGCGTCTGTCTGCTTTTATTTTTTGGTTTCTCAATATTGGCCTTCATAATCTTTTACTTTCTTCCATGTCCCTTTCATGTCATTCAGACGTTCGTCCAAGGCTGGCAAAGCAGTCGCTTGGAATTCAGAAGGGAGCATGGGAGGGTCATAACCATAGACTGCACGGAAAGGTGAGTGGCCTGTGGTTTCACTTACTGAGTTGTTTAAAGCAACCTCAGCCCAGGGTAACAGGTCTGCCCACTAAATTTGTATTTCAGACACAAAGCAACGCAAGTACTGCTCAACACTTTGGTTGGCTCTCTCTCTGCGGCCCCATTTGTTTGTGGGTGATAAGCAGAGGAGAAGCTCAACTCAATACCTAGGTTTTCACAAAATCCTCGCCAGAAATGAGACATGAACTGAGTTCCTCTGTCGGATACTATTCCCAGAGGAACCCCGTGAAGTCTAACAATACCTTGTATGAATACTGGTACCAGCTCACTGGCTGACGGAAGCTTTACCAGTGGTATGAAGTTTACCATCTTAGAGAACCTACCACTGTAAGGATTACAGTATGACCTTTAGAAGGTGGTAAATCTGTGATAAAGTCCATCGAGAGGTGGGACCAAGGTCTCTCTGGCACAGGTAAAGGCTGCAAGAGACCAACAGGTAAGGACCAGGGATTTTTACTTCTACAGCACACGTCACATGTGGCTATGTAGTCTTTAATATCCCTTCGCATACCCCTCCACCAGAACTGTTTCTCAATCGTGGCCACGGTTTTATTTATTCCCATAGGGTTTGAAATCATGATAAGTCCTCATCATCTGTGTTCTCTCCTCAGGTACAAACATTTTCCCAGGAGGATTTTCAAGAGGAGCAACACCCTGACCAGCCTGGATTCTCTCCAGCAAAGGAGAAAACACTGTCAAGACCGTGGTACCCAAGATCCTCTCGTGAGGAATAATTGGACTATGGTCAAACGTGTGCTGTTCATGACTCGAACGGTCTAGATAAAGCGTCAGCTTTGTGTGTTTTTAGAACCAGGACGATAAGTTAACAAAAAGTTGAAACTTGACAAGACCAGTGACCACCTGGCTTGCCTGGAATTCAAGTGTTTGGCATCTCCCATGTACACTAGATTCTTATGGTCTGTGATAATTATCACGGGATCTTTAGTGCCTTCTAACAAATAGCGCCATTCCTTGAGGGCCGCTATAACTGCTAGTAATTCTCTGTTCCCTAGGTCATAGTTTTTTGCAGCAGGTGTCATCTTTCTAGAGAAAAACCCACAAGGATGTACAGGTCCCTCAGGGCTTTCTCTTTGAGACAAAATTGCACCAATCCCTATTTCAGATGCATCAACCTCAAGCTGAAATGGAAGGCCTGGTACTGGATGCCTTAGGATAGGTGCGGAGACAAACGCTTCTTTAAGTGACTGGAATGCCTGCTTGGCCTGGTCACTCCAAACCTGATTCTGAGCACCCTTCTTAGTCATGGCCATGATGGGAGACACAACAGAAGAGAACCCTTTGATAAACCTCCTATAATAGTTTGTGAAACCAAGAAATCTTTGTATGGCTTTCAGACCTTGAGGTAGTGGCCATTCTCTGATGGCAGATAGCTTTTTAGGATCCATCTCAAACCCATTTGGTGTGATGATGTAACCCAGGAATTGTACTGAAGTTATGTCAAACAGACATTTCTCTAACTTACAGTATAGTTTAGTCTCCAGTAACCTTTGCAACACTGTCCTTACATGGACATGGTGTGTCTCAACATCAGGAGAATATATCAGGAGATCATCTAAATAGACGATTACAAAGACTTGCAAAAAAATCCCTCAGGACATCATTTATAAAGTCTTGGAAGACTACAGGCGCATTGCATAGGCCAAAAGGCATAACTAAATACTCATAAAGACCACTGCGAGCATTAAAGGCAGTCTTCCACTCGTGGTCCTCCTTGATTCTCACCAAATTGTACGCACCACGAAGATCCAACTTTGTGTAAATTTTGGCATCTCTTAAGCGGTCGAACAACTCGGATATTAAAGGGATGGGATAGGCATTACGTATAGGGATTCTGTTTAACCCTCTATAGTCAATGCAAGGTCTTAAATCCCCCTCCTTTTTAGACACAAAGAAGAAACCCGCTCCCGCAGGAGAGGAAGAACGACGTATGAACCCTTTAGCTAATTTTTCACGTATATATTCTTCCATAATAGCATTTTCTTTCTGAGAAAGTGGATACACATGACCCCTTGGAGGCATGGTGCCTGGTAATAGGTCTATGGCACAAGCATACGGCCTGTGAGGTGGCAAGATCTCGGATTTACCCTTATCGAACACCTCCTTTAAGTCTTTGTACCACTCGGGTACTACAGTAGGAGAGTGGAGGAGCAGTGGCTACATTCAAGCTACCAACTGTAGCAGTCATGCCCAGACATCTGGACCAGCATTTTGATCCCCACGATTCCAACTCCTTTTCTCCAGTTCACCACTGGGTTGTGTTTTTTAGCCAACCATGGATAGCCCAACATGATAGGCACGGTAGGAGACTCAATAATTTGTAACTGTATTTTCTCTTTATGCAGAACACCAGTGCTAAAAGATACAGGAACAGTTTGATGCGTGACATAAGGTCTTGTCAACCTCCTGCCATCAATACTCTCAATGAGAAGTGGTACCTCTCGCTCAACCAGAGGCACTTGGTGAATGGCAGAAAACCCAGAGTCCAGAAAATTTCCTGCAGACCCAGAATCCAGTAATGCCTCAGTGTCAAATTTGACCTTTTCCCAACCAATGGTTACAGGCACTACCACGCGAGATTTTTTCTTTCTTTTCTTATTAGATACGAGAGACACGACAGTGGTACCTAGAACCAGTCTTTCAGGGGATACCATGCTCGGTTGTGACAAGTTAGGTCTCTTGGGGCATGGTGAACAAAAATGTCGTTTGTCTGCACAGTAAAAACAGAGGCCTTCTCTAATCGCGAAATTGTCTCTCCTCCTCAGATAAGCTAGAACAACCTATTTGCATAGGCTCTGGTTCAGCAGGCATGGGTCTGGGAGGAGATACAGCATGAACAGACCTGGGAATAGAACATGTACTGTGAGGTTGTTTATGTGGCTTGCTACGACCAGACCTTCTGTCTCGTATATGATAGGGATGTGCGTTTCGGAATTTTCACGAAATTTCCCGATTCGTGTTTTCGGATCCAGCCGATTTTCCGAAAATTTTTAGATCCGAAAACTGCAGATCCGAAAAGTTTTCCGAGCCGAAACGAAATATTTTCGAATGTACTTGAAATGTGTCAAATCGAAATTTATTGCTTTGAAACGAGGAGAACAGACGTTCCGAAAAAACGAAAATTTCCGAAAATACGAAAAGTCGATACAGAAAACGAGCTAAGTGACACGAAAATACGAAAAATGGTCGAAATTCCGAAAAAATTTACACAAAAAACGAGTCGAGCCGAACCGAACCGAACCAGAAATTGGTCGAAACGAGCCGAATCGAAAAGTTTAAAAATCCGAAAATCGAAGCGAACCGGGAAAAAAATAAATATATATATATATATATATATATATATCGGTGCACAAGCCTAGTATCTGATCATCAAGAGCAATACAATAGTCAGATTTTCTAGTCCTGCAGGCAAAGACAAAGGTGCTAATTCATTCATAACATTCTCTGACAGGCCCTCGAGAAACGCCGCAACAAGCACTTCATTTTGCCACTGTAATTCTGCTGCTATGGTTTTAAATTCTATGGCAAAGTCAGCAACACGGCGGTTGCCCTGGGAAATACGCCACAAGGCTCTAGCTGCCCCTGTAGCCCTTCAAGCAGGGTCAAATGGAAGTCTCAAGTCATTCATAAACGCAGCATAATTGAAAACGAGAGAAATCTCAATGTATCCTTCCTGGTAAAATCCTTTATAAATAAATAATTATAAATCACTGGTTTCTTTAATTCCCATAAAGGGGTTGCCCACAGAAGAGCTTTCCCAGTCAGGTGGTTAATCACATAACCCACCGTAGCTCTATCTGTAGGACACATAGCTGGATTTAACTCAAACATGATATCAATTTGGGTTATGAACCCTCTGCATACACCAGAATTCCCACTGAAACACGTAGGTGTCTTTAAACTCACATGAGATACTTCAGTAGCGATCACAGTTTGAGGAGCCGCATTAACTGCAGGAATGAAAGGCGACGCCTGAGCTAACTCCTTAGGTTGATTCAGGAGTAGGCCCAAAGCCTGAGCAAACTGATCCATCCTATGATCCTGCTCCTCTAGTCTACGATCTTGCACTTCCTGTCTATGGAGTTGTTCCTCCTGTTTATTAATCAAGTCACCTAATTTGGACAGGAGTTCAGATAATCCTGCCAGATCCATTGGCCCTGTTGTAGTGTAACGGTAGCTATATCGCTTACCAAAGGAGTAGCCGAGTTGGGATCTTTGAGGACAGAAGTATCTGCTTGAATCATACAAAAAGGTTTATAAACTACAGACTGTAACAAGGAGACAAGGACTAACTGAATTGTCTCTAAGCTCTGAAGGTTTCAAGACCAACAGATTACCTAGGACACGCTCAGAAACAGCAGACGTGGAATGACAGTCCGTGAAGTATTCAAGGTGCAGGGCAGTCAGATGCAGAAATAACATAAAACAGAAATAAACAATAGTTTGTTATCGTGGTCTTTAGCAAAACCATAAACATAAGTTGTAACCTGGGAAAAAGGACCCCTGAGGGTTGCAAACGATACCCCTAAACGTGAAGGGATAGAACCCAAAACAGCAAGTGATCATCCCAGCAACCAGCAGGGGGTTAAATCACTAAAACAAGTGATACAGCGTAATAAACACAATAGAGAGAGAGTAGTCTAAGCCAAGCCGGGTCAAATAACAGGATAAGGGATCTTATACAAGCAGGGTCGTCAACAGTAAAGTCAAATAGATATTAGAAGTAGCGGTGCGTGAAATAAACTCCACAACAGGGCAATGAGGCCATTCCTAGAGCCCTGTTTTAAAGCCTGTGGCTCCTGGTAACCACACCTCAGATGCCGATCTGCCAGCAGAAAGTGCTGGCATCCGACCAGCCAGCGGTCCCCCTTCTTGCACAGACCCCCCAAGGGGCACAGCGGGGGCTGAGGATGTAGCAATACCTCCAATCCATTCAACCTTATGCAAAGGATGGTACCCGCATGTGGGATTTACTTCTGAAAACGTGAATGCATGGTCAGAATTCCTGTAGTGTCGTTGGCTCGCTTGTCAGGGCTATTCATAGAGAGGTGAAAACCTTGAGAATGACTGGAGAAGTGAAAATTCTAGGTCAAAATAGTCAAACCAGAAAAATTCTCCCATTTATCTCACTTTCCAAATTGGCTACAGTATTTGGTCTAGATTGTTCATTCTCCTGACAATTCTCAAGGTTACACCTTTCTCTGAATAGCCCTTTGTGTCTTACTGTCGAATAGAGATACGCACAGCTCAAAATTTAGTTTTCATTTTGGCAAATTTCAGAATCCCAAACTTTCGGATTTTAGAATATTCAGAATTTGCCAATTTGGATTGATCTGAAATTTTGAACAAATCCGAAAACTTTCAGAACTGTCAGAAATTTACGAGCGCTTGATCTTTTTACCCTTATAACCACCCCTTTACCCCCTTATACCCCCTCTACAAGGTTAGCATTAGGGAGGGATGTGTTACAGTTACTCTTTATGTTTGTATTAGGGTTGAGGTTAGGGCTAGGGTTAATGTTACTTCTAGGGTTGGGTCACTCTTAGGGTTTCAGTTACTCTTTATGTTTGCATTAGGGTTAGGGTTACTGTTGGGCTCACTGGTTATGTTTGAGTTAGGGTTCCAGTTACTCTTTGCAATGGGGTTAAGGTTAGGGCTAGGGTTACTTCTAGGGTTATATTACTGTTAGGTTACGGTTACTCTTTATGTTTGCATTAGGGTTAGGATTAGGTTACTATTAGGCTCACTGGCTATGTTTGTGTTAGGGTTACAGTTACTCTTTATGTTTGCATTAGGATTAGGATTACTGTTAGGCTCACTGTTTCTCTTTGTTTTAGGATTACAGTTACGCTTTGTGTTTGCATTTGGGTTAGGGTTACTTCTAGCATTAGGGTTACTGTTAGGCTCACTGGTTCTGTTTGTTTTAGGGTTACAGTTATTGTTTATGTTTGTATTAGGGTTAGGGTCACTGGTTCTGTTTGTTTTAGGGTTACAGTTATTGTTTATGTTTGTATTAGGTTTAGGGTTACTTCTAGGGTTAGGGTCACTGTTGGGCCCACTGGTTCTGTTTGTGTTAGGGTTACAGTTACTTTTTATGTTTGCATTAGGGTTAGGGTTACTGTTAGGCTCACTGGTTCTGTTTGCTTTAGGATTACAGTTACTCTTTATGTTTGCATTAGGGTTAGGGTTACTGTTAGGCTCACTGGTTCTGTTTGTGTTAGGGTTACAGTTACTTTTTATGTTTGCATTAGGGTTAGGGTTACTGTTAGGCTCACTGGTTATGTTTGAGTTAGGGTTCCAGTTACTCTTTGCAATGGGGTTAAGGTTAGGGCTAGGGTTACTTCTAGGGTTATATTACTGTTAGGTTACGGTTACTCTTTATGTTTGCATTAGGGTTAGGATTAGGTTACTATTAGGCTCACTGGCTATGTTTGTGTTAGGGTTACAGTTACTCTTTATGTTTGCATTAGGATTAGGATTACTGTTAGGCTCACTGTTTCTCTTTGTTTTAGGATTACAGTTACGCTTTGTGTTTGCATTTGGGTTAGGGTTACTTCTAGTGTTAGGGTTACTGTTAGGCTCACTGGTTCTGTTTGTTTTAGGGTTACAGTTATTGTTTATGTTTGTATTAGGGTTAGGGTCACTGGTTCTGTTTGTTTTAGGGTTACAGTTATTGTTTATGTTTGTATTAGGTTTAGGGTTACTTCTAGGGTTAGGGTCACTGTTGGGCCCACTGGTTCTGTTTGTGTTAGGGTTACAGTTACTTTTTATGTTTGCATTAGGGTTAGGGTAACTGTTAGGCTCACTGGTTCTGTTTGTTTTAGGATTACAGTTACGCTTTGTGTTTTCATTAGGGTTAGGGTTACTTCAAGCGTTAGGGTTACTGTTGGGCTCACTGGTTCTGTTTGTGTTAGGGTTACAGTTACTTTTTATGTTTTCATTAGGGTTAGGGTCACTGTTGGGCTCACTGGCTATGTTTGTGTTAGGGTTTCAGTTACTCTTTATGTTTGCATTAGGGTTAGGGTTACTGTTAGGCTCACTGGTTCTGTTTGCTTTAGGATTACAGTTACTCTTTATGTTTGCATTAGGGTTACTTTTAGCGTTAGGGTTACTGTTAGGCTCACTGGTTCTGTTTGTTTTAGGGTTACAGTTATTGTTTATGTTTGTATTAGGTTTAGGGTTACTTCTAGGGTTAGGGTCACTGTTGGGCTCACTGGGTATGTTTGTGTTAGGGTTACAGTTACTCTTTATGTTTGCATTAGGGTTAGGGTTACTGTTAGGCTCACTGGTTCTGTTTGTGTTAGGGTTACAGTTACTTTTTATGTTTTCATTAGGGTTAGGGTTACTGTTGGCTCACTGGTTATGTTTGAGTTAGGGTTCCAGTTACTCTTTGCAATGGGGTTAAGGTTAGGGCTAGGGTTACTTCTAGGGTTAGGGTCACTGGTTCTGTTTGCTTTAGGATTACAGTTACTCTTTATGTTTGCATTAGGGTTACTTTTAGCATTAGGGTTACTGTTAGGCTCACTGGTTCTGTTTGTTTTAGGGTTACACTTATTGTTTCTGTTTGTATTAGGGTTAGGGTTACTTCTAGTGTTAGGGTTACTGTTAGGCTCACTGTTTCTCTTTGTTTTAGGATTACAGTTACTCTTTATGTTTGCATTAGGGTTAGGGTTACTGTTAGGCTCACTGGTTCTGTTTGCTTTAGGATTACAGTTACTCTTTATGTTTGCATTAGGGTTACTTTTAGCATTAGGGTTACTGTTAGGCTCACTGGTTCTGTTTGTTTTAGGGTTACACTTATTGTTTCTGTTTGTATTAGGGTTAGGGTTAGATTTAGTTCTAGGGCTAGTCCTACACACCATCAGCACTACTCACCTTTCCGATCGCTCCCATAATCGTGGCGATTTATTCACTGTATATAAAAGATTTATATATAACATCAATATACTAACCCAAACGGAAATCATTTAATTCTGTAACCAGCTGTTTTGGGGGATTTTGTTACTTTTTGCACTTTGTATATACCCAGAATGCTTCACAGGGCTTGTAGCTTTACAGTAGCTGGAGGTGAGGATTCTACTATTCTATGGGTCACCTTTGACATATACACGGAAAGGGAAAACTATGGGGCTTTTAGATGCCTACAATTCGCAAAAATGTTTTCCTACAGCAGATAGCCAGAGGATCATGGGAGTTGTAGTTAAGCAACATATGGGGAGGCCGGCGTTTCACATCCCTGAAATATATAGAATATAAAAACGCACAGAAATTGTCGCGTTCTGCATCACTTAACCCCCCCCCCCGCCCCCACCTCGTCGTACATTTAAAATTTAAGGAAAATTCTCATTTTTTTTACGTTTATTTGTATATTTTAACGTGTGAGGAAATGAGATCTTGACCCGGCGGCGGCGGCGTTAAAGAATGGCTGCAGAACGTACACACATCCTAATGGCCTGATATCTGGCAAACATATGGGGGAGGACTTGGCTATTCCGTCTGGGTCATTTCACTTGCCCTTCCCTAGAGCAAAAAATTGATTTTAATTCCAGCCTCTCTCTCACACAACAAACGGGAAACAAGAGCAATCCTCCTAATCTGGATGCAATGGAGCGTGTTAACCATTTGCATCCCAGACAGCAAAAGCTTTGATGGAAAACCATGGATACTGTTGCAGGGTTATTCAGAGAGCGTGAAAACCAGGAGAATGACTGGAGAATGAAAAATTCTAGGTCAAAATAGCCGATATGGAAAGTGAGAATTTTTCTGGTTTGGCTATTTTGACCTAGAATTTTTCATTCTCCAGTCATTCTCCTGCTTTTCACGCTCTCTGAATAACCCTATTGGTGATTTTCAGATGCTTTGCATTAAGGGCCACAACCACCAAAAAATGAAAAAGTGTTTTGTTTTTCTCTTGTATGTTTAGCTAAGAAAATATTTTCCTCTATATGTGTCACTGGGTGCATCCATTGTGTGATATTTTCCTCTATATGTGTCACTGGGTGCATCCATTGTGTGATATTTTCCTCTATGTGTCACTGGGTGCATCCATTGTGTGATATTTTCCTCTATATGTGTCACTGGGCGCATCCATTGTGTGATATTTTCCTCTATATGTGTCACTGGGAGCATCCATTGTGTGATATTTTCCTCTATATGTGTCACTGGGCGCATCCATTGTGTGATATTTTCCTCTATATGTGTCACTGGGCGCATCCATTGTGTGATATTTTCCTCTATATGTGTCACTGGGCGCATCCATTGTGTGATATTTTCCTCTATATGTGTCACTGGGCGCATCCATTGTGTGATATTTTCCTCTATATGTGTCACTGGGTGCATCCATTGTGTGATATTTTGTGTTGTGTCTTTCCATCACTTGCTCCTCACTGTGTGGCTTTGGTCATAGAATGGAGTGAATGGGTCAGTCACTGACTCACATCATTGTATTGTGTGGGATGTATTCAAAGGACATCACCAGGGGGTAGATTTGAAGTCTTTTAAGCTCCCCCTCTTATCTCATTCAGCTGCTATCTATTATCTTGAGTAGCCTGGAGAACAATAGACCTTGCGCAGACTTATCTAAACATTCCCTCCTCCACCTCATTACCTGTTAACTATTAATAGGATAACATACAGTCACGTAGTAAAACTTTTCTATCGATTTTTTTTCATGGTAAAAATCTACACAATGGAACCAGGAGATAAAAAAACTAACTTTATTTTTCATTTTACATGTAGTTACTTCAAACAAAGAAAAAAACAGCAGCATGTGTTTTATAATGTGTTTTATAATGTTGTTTTGTTTTGGAATGCACGAGTAATCTAGTTAGAGCGTAAGGGAGTGGTAGTGTCCCTTTAATGTTATCTAGATTTTTAGGAAATGACAGCAGGACATGGTCTCTGGAGCACACAATGCAAACATGTTCCTAAACAGGTGTCATGAACACGGTAAAAAGCATCAACCTTGTCATCAATCATCAGTTTAGGTCAAATGGTAACCAAGGCAGGAATCAGCCCCCACTTGGTTTTACCAACCTAATGAGTCAATAAGCATTATGGTAGATGTAGTTCCAAAACATCCGGGGGGGGTCAAGTTTGCTGACCCCTGCCTTAGTACATTGGAAAGGAAACCTCTCCAGTTAGCACTTGTAAATATAGAAATGGGTTTTGAACCTTCCCGATTAGTTGATGATAAACTAAATACACCAACGATTCAACCAGATACCTCACTACAACCACATACCTCAATGATCCAACCAGATACCGCACTACAAGCCACGTACTTCAACGATCCAACCAAATACCGCACCACAAGCCACGTACCTCAACGATCCAACCAGATACCGCACTACAAGCCACGCACCTCAATGATCCAACCAGATACCTCACTACAAGCCACGTACCTCAATGATCCAACCAGATACCTCACTACAAGCCACGTACCTCAACGATCCAACCAGATACCTCACTACAAGCCACGTACCTCAATGATCCAACCAGATACCGCACTACAAGCCACGTACCTCAACGATCCAACCAAATACCGCACCACAAGCCACGTACCTCAACGATCCAACCAGATACCGCACTACAAGCCACGTACCTCAACGATCCAACCAGATACCTCACTACAAGCCACGTACCTCAATGATCCAACCAGATACCTCACTACAAGCCACGTACCTCAACGATCCAACAGATACCTCACTACAAGCCACGTACCTCAACGATCCAACCAGATACCTCACTACAAGCCACGTACCTCAACGATCCAACCAGATACCTCACTACAAGCCACGTACCTCAATGATCCAACCAGATACCTCACTACAAGCCACGTACCTCAACGATCCATCCAGATACCTCACTGCAAGTCACGTACCTCAACGATCCTCCCAGATACCTCACTACAAGCCACATAACTCAACGATCCAACCAGATACCTCACTACAAGCCACGTACCTCAACGATCCAACCTGATTCCTCACTATAAGCCACGTACCTCAAGGATCCAACTAGGTACCTCACAGCAAGCCACGTACTTCAACGATCCAACAGATACCTCACTACAAGCCATGTACCTCAACGATCCAAACAGATACTTCACTACAAGCCATGTACCTCAACGATCCAACCAGACACCTCACTACAAGCCATGTACCTCAACGATCCAACCAGATACCTCACTACAAGCCATGTACCTCAACGATCCAACCAGATACCTCACTACAAGTCCACTTACCTAAACGATCCAACCAGGTACCTCCCCTCACTTTCAAACATCCCCTCACTACAGCCACTTACCTCAACGTGTCCAACCAGGTGCCTCACTACAAAGCCACAAACCTAAACGATCCAAAAATATACCTCACTACAAGCCACGTACCTCAACGATCCAACCAGATACCACACTACAAGCCACGTACCTCAACAATCCAACCAGATACCTCACTACAAGCCACGTACCTCAACGATCCAACCAGATACCTCACTAAAAGCCACGTACCTCAACGATCCAACCAGATACCTCACTACAAGCCATGTACCTCAACGATCCAACCAGATACCTCACTACAAGTCCACTTACCTAAATGATCCAACCAGGTGCCTCACTACAAAGCCACAAACCTCAACTGTCCAAAAATATCCCTCACTACAAAGCCACATACCTCAACTGTCCATCCAGGCACCTCAATACAAGTCCACATACCTAAACAATCCAACCAGATACCTCACTACAAGTCCACATACCTAAATGATCCAACCAGGTACCTCGCTACAAGCCACGTACCTAAACAATCCAACCAGATACCTCACTACAAGTACCCATACCTCAACTGTCCATCCAGATACCTCACTACAAGTCCACATACCTGAACTGTCCAAAAAGATCCCTCACTACAAAGCCACATACCTCAACTATCCAACCAGAGATCTCACTACATGTCCACGCACCTCTCTATCTAATCAGGTACTCCACAATCCACTTAAATGCCCCACTAACCGACACACCACACTACCCAACCAAATACCCCACTTCAGCATCCTTGCTACCCAGCCAAATACCCCACTATTCACTCGACTACCCCCTTTACCCAACCAAATACTCCCCTATCAGAAAGCTTTCCTCCCTATTCAACCAAATATGCACAAGCAAACAGTACAACTCCATATCCAACAATAAACACCACTATCCACTCAAACACCTCCATATCAAACCAAATGCCCCACCATCCACTCCAATACCTCTCTATCCATCTAAACACTCTCTAACAATCAGCACACTTCACATTTCAGTTGAAAAGCTGTTAATGCTGCTGTTTTAGAAAATAAATATGAGGCGATTTAAAATTTTTACATAACCACGTTCAGTATTTATGGAAAGACTAGACTCTGCTCTTTCCAATGACACATCAATTGACCTTGTGGGGTGTATGGAACTGGAGATAAGGGGTCCAAAGAACCCCAACATCTCCTACAATGGGATTGCAGCTGGGGGGCCACATGGCCCATTTTACCCTTCCCTGGATCTGCCAGTGAAGAAGTCCCGGTGTTGCAAAGATTGGCAAATATCGTCGACAAATGCTGGCATTTCTCAGAACTACAATCCAAAGGGCGACAGAAGAATCGTTACAGCAAAGCTCCTCCGGTGACTCCTCAGATGTTGCCGGTGTTTGTCAGCGCTGCATTTCCACCGATATTTGCACTAATCGGCAAATACCGTCACTTAGTGAATATCCCGCATTATTGTCCTGATTTAGCCAAAAATAAAGACTAAAAACAATCTGTAGCTGCCAAAGGTCACCGTGTAATAACACAATCGTGAAGGCACGAAGACCTGACACTGCGAGTCAGGGAAAGGTTAACCTCAGGATTCCTCTGGTTTCTGCCTAAGCGTCCTGCGGCGAGGGTTTAAGTCTGTAATATTTCTGGCCCGGCGGCTGCTTTTGTGTTAAAATTTTATCTCTCTCCCACAGGAGCTTTCCGTGGAATGTGCAAGAAAATCGATCACTTCCCGGAGGACGCGGATTATGAGCAGGACACGGCGGAGTATTTACTGCGTAAGGAAGTCACCGCAAGCGTTCATCAGCTCACCAAGCCTACCGAGAGTCAGGACAGTCCCTATTTTGAGCCCAAATCTCCATAAGTTCAGGGTGTGCGAGTGTCTCTGTAGGCTCTGTCTATCCAAATATCTGTTTACCTATCTACCTGTCTATCTAAATATCCCTCCACCTATATATCTTATCTTCCTACCTACTTTTCTATCTCTCTACCTATATATCTATCTACCTACCTCTTTACCAATCTACCTATGTATCTACCTACCTCTTTACCAATCTACCTATGTATCTACCTACCTCTTTATCAATCTACATATGTATCTACCTACCTCTTTACCAATCTACCTATGTATCTACCTACCTCTTTACCAATCTACCTATGTATCTACCTACCTCTTTACCAATCTACCTATGTATCTACCTACCTCTTTACCAATCTACCTATGTATCTACCTACCTCTTTACCAATCTACCTATGTATCTACCTACCTCTTTACCAATCCACCTATGTATCTACCTACCTCTTTATCAATCTACCTATGTATCTACCTACCTCTTTACCAATCTACCTATGTATCTACCTACCTCTTTACCAATCTACCTATGTATCTACCTACCTCTTTACCAATCTACCTATGTATCTACCTACCTCTTTACCAATCTACCTATGTATCTACCTACCTCTTTACCAATCTACCTATGTATCTACCTACCTCTTTACCAATCTACCTATGTATCTACCTACCTCTTTACCAATCTACCTATGTATCTACCTACCTCTTTACCAATCTACCTATGTATCTACCTACCTCTTTACCAATCTACCTATGTATCTACCTACCTCTTTACCAATCTACCTATGTATCTACCTACCTCTTTACCAATCTACCTATGTATCTACCTACCTCTTTACCAATCTACCTATGTATCTACCTACCTCTTTACCAATCTATATATCTCTCTTATTATCTCTCTACCAATATAACTAGCTACCTACTTACCTGTCTACCTACCCAAATATCTGTTTATCTACCTACTGGCCTATCAATTCTTTTATATTCTCATACACAAGAAAAGATCTCAGAAAAATTTATGTTTTAGTATATTTTTCTGACAAAGGCAGAGGATCGCCGTGTTCGTATGAATCTCAGATCTTACAAGGCACCATCTACACATCATAAGAATAATTTGTTGATTCATTTTCAATTCCTTGCCGCGGCTTCTGAATTTTTGAAGTTCCGTTCAATCCGCACAGCACGCGTATGCTCACACATCAGGTTAATTGTTAGAAAGCCTGATGAAGTTCCAAAGTAAATGAAATCCAATAACCCCTCTCCGTTTTTATGGAGGACACCACTAACTAAGCTTCAGGTAATAACAGAAGAGAAACCATACCTTCCACCTGGCCATCGTTCACCGTCTGGTGCGTAATGTGATCGGGAGGATTTGGTAAATCTTTCTCTGCCCTGTCAATTTTGACGTAAGCAGCATAACTTTGACTCATACATGACCTTAAAACATCTGCTCAATCTGATGACCATGTTGACTTTGTACATGATTGTTTTCCAGGTGCCGTCCGTGCCTCCAGTATCTTTCCCATACTCAGCGTTGGTCTTCTGTTCTTCGGGGGTCTCTGTGTGGCAGCCAGCGAGTTCTACAAGAATAAGCACAATGTCATCCTCAGCGCCGGGATCTTCTTCGTATCGGCTGGTCAGTGTCCTCCAACTGAGAAAGTTGGCTTCCCAAGATCGGAAAGTCTAATTATATTTGTAGAAATGCAACTGTTCCATATTGTGGGGCCACGGATTTTAATTAATTTTGGGGTTAAAATGGTGGTTTAGGAAGGTGCTAGACAGTCTTACCAGACATTCAGCTCCAGACTCTGAAGAACTCACCATATATTCATACCCTTTTTTACCCCTCCCAATGTGGGCACTCTGGTGGAATCCCAGTAGGGCAACTCGGACATCAGAACTTTGAGTAACGAATAGAATCCAGGCACTTCACTGGCGGTATAAATAAAGCAGCGTTGTTGGATAGTAACGGGTGGCAACTTTTCAGCCATCAGATGTGGCCTCTGGAAAGCCTTTACAAAGGCCACATCCGATGGCCAAAACGTTGCCACCCGTTACCATCCATTAAAGCTGCTATACCAGTCGAGTGCCAGAATTCCAGTCTTTATTACCATGACCTGCAGGTCCAAATCTGTACTTTGACGTTGACTTAAAACCAAATTAGGATTTTGAAGAAGGATTGGCAAATTGCTTTGGAATTTCATTGAGGTTCCAGTGCAAACAATCATTTAGTGCTCTCTTCCCTTGTGACGTCAAATTTTGATTGATTGCTGATAGGAAAAGCATCTGCATACCCCGTTGAGTAACAGATGCCTACAGAATCACTTTCCACATGCACAAGATGGTCTGTCAAGGATCCTTCTTTCATGTGAGATCTTCCAAAGACCAATGTTTTACACTTTCAGGCATTTGACAGGATGGCCTGGGTAGAGGTAGAACGTAAAGTTAGGTGATCTTGAGCATCATGAAGAACAATGAAACAATGGGTGAAAAATGAAGAAATGGGAAATACAGTGATATAAGACTGAGGACAAAATGGCAAAATGCCAGTATGCCCTTCATTTAATCTGCCGAATTGAAAAATGTCCATATGGCTTATTTCAGTGATCATGTTGAATTAAATCAAGCCCTTAGAGAGTAACAACCTTTTCAATACAAAAAAGTTTTATTTTTATTGAAGATTGTGGCTTTATACTCTAACATTTGTGGATCTGATAGTTGTAGCCATGGTAACACTCATTCCACTACTTTCATCTTTTCCTTCCAGGATTGAGCAACATCATCGGGATCATCGTCTACATCTCCGCCAATGCAGGCGACCCGGGGCAAAGCGATTCCAAGAAGAGCAACTATTCCTACGGCTGGTCCTTTTATTTTGGGGCACTGTCCTTCATTATTGCGGAGATGGTGGGCGTCCTAGCCGTGCACATGTTTATCGAGAAGCACAGGCAGATTAGAGCCAAGTCCCACTCTGACCTTTTCAAAAAGTCTGCCTTCTCTCGGATTCCCAGCTATAGATACCGCTTCCGAAGGCGCTCCAGCTCACGCTCCACCGAGCCGAGGTCCAGAGAACCTTCTCCTGTCGGTAAAAGCTTCCACACAATACCTACTAGTGACATTTCCCTGTATACCTTAACCACTCGTGACCCAACCAAAGTGACTGTGGGTTCCCTGTTGAATTCTGAAAGGGAACATAATTTTCTTCAAGTCCACAACTCCATCCCCAAGGACTACAAAGAGTCTTTGCACAATAACCCTTCCAACAGGCGCACCACGCCAGTCTGAATCCTACACGTGGAATGTGGAGATCTGAAGATATTCTGCTGGAAATCGATGGAGAACCCTACAGCCACCACGGAAGGTGGAAGGGTTTGATTTCCCGGCATTATCTTCCAGTAATATAGAATCCAAGGAGAATCAGGATGCTCTTCACCCAACATTTTCCCATCAGATGAATCAAATGGTGGAAATGAAGATCGTTGTGACTACACGTCATGTTGCATTAACTCGGCGGGACTAATCCTTAAGATACGATGACGGATTAAGGTCTTTAAACAGTATTAGGGTGGGAAAATGAAGTGTTTTCACCGATCTGTAGGCTTGCCTTGAATGTACAGAGATAACGACGCTTCATGGAACGAACAGGGAACGACGACTCCTTTTATTTTATGTTTTACCGTTGGACGAAGGTTTTTCGAATATTCATGAAGAATAGAAACCCCGGGAGGAGCATTAGAGAGAATTATTATCTAATCTCCTCCATTGATGTTTGTTCCTAATCAGAACACTGCTAGGAGCTCGTAACGTTCTGCGGTGGAAAATAGGACTACAGGAACAGGATTATCTCCCAATAAGTGTGCTTTAGAGAACCGACCCTTAATCACACCACAATCTAGTAGGAGACGAATTTAAAGAGACGATGTGACAAAACAATTTCTATTTTCCATTGGGTTCCCCTTCCCGATCTTCCAATTTAAGGAATCCAAGCCAGGTTTTTTTTTTAATGTTATGTTGAGGTTCTACAAAGTGCATTGAGATAACTCTACATCTGGAGCGTCGGCTAGCACCCCGTCCACTGGAGCAGCGACCCTTACTTCCAGCTGTTCTAGTGGATCTTCCTCTATCCCTAGCTTTCACCGCTTCTCCCAAAAAAAGGGCACATGGGGACGAGACGTTAGAAATAATCAGGGAAGTGAGATGTTGCATAATGACCATGTGGCAGGTTGCCCGTGGATGGTCAGGTCTCATGCAAACCTTTGCAAGAAAGAGATACAATGTAGCGATGTAAGAGATTGCAACAAATGGGGGGGGGGTGAGGAATAACTGTCCGAAAACGGCTGTAGACGTTGTTATGACTCGGGCGAGGGGAGACTAGTGTATTGAAAGAAACCGAGAACTGTGTAGTAGACAAACGATTAACTCCTATATAATTAATAAAAACAATATTTAACTTTTTTCATGAAAATGTCTGTTTAAATCGGGAGTTCAGGGCCGGGTGGATAGTCTGAAATATCATGATAACACTTTGTAAGAACTTACAAAAAAGTGAAAGGCGGTCGAGGAGCACCAGGCTTCGTTTTGTTGTACTTTTAACACAACAGGCGCCGCATCAACTTCTGTCTGATGGTACCGGTTCACGCAGGGTTACTCAGAGAGATTCGAAAAGTCACTGCACGTTCGGCGACCTTTCGTTCCCCGCACTTCGGGGCGATGCAGCGATTATAGTTCGCCGACTCTGTGGTGTATACAACAAGCACCGCAGGGCTCCCCGTAGTGCAGGGATAACCTACCGCAAACCCTGCAGAACACTCGCCGAACACACACACACCGAAAGCCCGCAGAAACCGCTGCAAAAACCCTGCCGAACACACTGGAAAACCCGACGAGCCACTGATCACAGCGCAGGGCAGCCGCTGGAAAAACCCGACAAGCAGATGAATGTGATAAAAAAACTAAAAAAAAACAGTACGCTTGAAAGTTTCAAAAGTGAAACGCGGTTTGCAAAAAAACTACTGAAAGAAAATATCTGTAATTTACATATAAAATCTGATGAATGATAATATAAAGGGCTGTTACAGAAAAAAAGATTTAAAAAAAAAACAAAAAGAAAACAGAAAAAATATTGGGCTGAAAAAATCCTTAACGATGCCTAAAAGATCCTAAAAGAAATCTGCAAAATAAAATAATAAACGGTTTATTAGATATTGAGTTAAAACGGGAATATTTTTAACATTGAAGTCTATGGGATTCGCCTGAACAAACCTGTCGAATGAAAACACCGAACAGCAGGGCTTTTCGGTAGACTTGTGCACCGATTTTTTTTTCGGTTCAATGCGGTTCGGTTCGTTCGTATTTTGTAAATTTTCGTTTCGGCTCGTTTCGACCGATTTCCGTTTCGGTTCGTTTCGTTTTTCATATCGACTTTTTCGTAATTTCAGAAATTTTCGGGTTTTTCGGAACGTCTGTTCTCCTCGTTTCAAAGTGTCTATTCGTTTTGACGTAAACTAATGGTTTTTCGGATCCGATAATTCTGTCGATACGACAATTCTGCCATTGAGATTTCTCATGTTTTACAAGAAGGATACATTGAGATTTCTCATGTTTTACAAGAAGGATACATTGAGATTTCTCTGGGTTTACAAGAAGGATACATTGAGATTTCTCATGTTTTTCAAGAAGGATATATTGAGATGGGAATGATACAAAATTACAGAATCAGCGATATAACCAAAAAATACGTTGTCCGAAATTACTGAAACGGAACGAAAATCAGGAATGGAGCCGAAATCACGAATGAAACGAAAATGATTTTCGATTTTACACATTTCTAGTCCATTCGAAAATTCCGAACAAATTTTCGTTTCGTTTCGTAAACTTTTCGTATCTGCCATTTTCGGATCTGAAATTTTTCGTAAAATTGGCCGAATCCGAATGCACGAATCGGGAAATTTCGTGAAAATTCCGAAATTCCGAAACCCGAAACGCACATCCCTACTTTTCGACAACTTTTCACTGCTGTTCAGTGTCTCTGAATAGATTAAACATTGTTTCTCTATGGGGCATTTCACTGCCATCGAACAGGCACCGTACGTGATGGCAATTCGCCAAAATGTGGCGAACTGGCTGGTCTCTGAATAGCCGAATGTCCCCGAAATGGCACCGTTCACTGAAATTCAGTGTCCAGTTACATTTCGGCCACATTTCGGACCTCTCTGAATAACCCCCATAATGTCTTTTTTTATAGCAGAGAATACGATCTGCAAGACGGAATGTGAGCGCTTTGAATTTTAATAGACGGTGATCTTTCCCCACGCAGATTTTTTGCAAAGTGCTGTTTTGACAGGCGAGGGGGTGTTGGCAGGTACAGACGGTAACCATGAAAACCGAGTGAGACAATCAACAAGCTAAAAAGTGTTAATTTGCTCCAAAATAAGTTTTCTGAGTCCAGAAGAAGGAATTTAAACTTCTTATACGCAAACCTACTGGGACTCTGCTCTCATACTGTAATGGCATGATGTATTAAAGGGACACTATTAAAACTTTACACACACCCCGCCCCTTTTTTATACCTTTAAATAATGATGCCGGCAGCCTCCGCCCAATTATTTTTTTAATCTTCGATGATTTTACTCCTCTTTTGTCCCTCGCCGCGCGCAGCCACTCGTCTTCAACTCAGGTGGCTTTCAAACCCGGAAGACCCTGAAGCTTTTCTGCGCAATTTTCTCTCTTACGCAACTTGCGTAGTGTAGGAACCGCAGATTGAGCAGCGCTACAGACTTGCGCGAAATACTTACGCGAGTTCCTTAGCGCCTGCGCAGAAGAATGGATCGATCCGATTTGTGGGCTGCCTCTCCGAGTGTGCGTACTAGCACGGTTGGTGACGTCGGCACGCCCTCTGCATGCCGACGTCACTAGAGACCGATCCGGTAACCGGCAGCCAGGAAAGCCAAAATCTCCGGCTGCTGGTGATGCTAGGAGGGGTGGAGTAAACTCCGCCATTCACCCAACATTTGCACCAGAATGGGGTAGCAGGGGGGGGTGGGGCGGGAGAGGGGTGACGCTACACATCCTGTCCACTTTAGAAAGGTGCAGTGGTCAGGATGAGTGGAGTGTCCCTTTAAAGCACTGGTCTGTCCATTGATGAACGTCCAATGCCTCTCAGGATGGTTTCGAAATATGACATCCTCCTCTGTTGGTTCTCTAGACATCGCTAGAGACTTGTCATACTTTACAGGAAGTGACGTAACCCTGGCAAACTCCAAAGCTTTGAGAATAAATCCTTAAGTCACGTTATTCATGTAACGCAATTTGCCAAAGTACAAGAGGAAAATATAGGTGTTTTTTTTTCTTCAACTTTGGTTAAAATTGCATATTTCCTCCTAAAAATACAGTAGCAGATTCTCCGTTTGATTTTTCTTTTCCCCTCTCCGCCAGTAGGAAAATTTATTTTTCCAAATTTCAACATCCAAACCTTTTTAGGTGATATATTTTACAGGTTCCTTTCTTTTTTAAGTTCCTGGGAAAATATATAACCGCAAAGGTTTGGTTGTTAATATTTTGAAAAATAAATTTCTCTACTGCGGGAGTGGGGGGAAAAAAAATCAAACGGAGAACTTGTTACTGTATTTTTATGAGGAAATAAGCAATTTTAACCAAAATTGGAAAAAAAAAAAAAAAAACACCTAAATTCTTCTCTTGTATTTTGGCGCATTGATTGAATCTTAAAAATATGGAAAAACAAATGTTACAGCGAAAATAAAACACAAATAAAAATACAACAAGGAAAAAAACGATAAAAATGGGGTCAACTCAGCACATGGGGAACACAGTTTTCAGGGGGAACCATGCTCTGCAATATTGTGTGTATCAAGTATGTATTTTTAGGTGTCTTGCCCAAGGATATTTGGAGGGGTCCTTTGACAGGGATTTGAACCTGACGCTCTTCACAGTTGTTACCCCTACTCTACCCAGCTGACATCTTTAGTTCTCAAAGGGTCCAGCAGGTGGGGGTTGCAATCCCCTGCCACTGATTCACAACACTGTAGGCAAAGGAAACAAAGCAAAGGTGGTCAGGGTGCATAGAGCGCAATTTAAGAATAATATTCGCCTCCGGGTCTTTAATAAAATTTTGACTTTTGTTAATTTCAAAAGGTCCAAAGAGCACCCCATTAGCCTAGGAGCCACAAACTGTGCACCGCAACTCTACGCACTCGCGCAATCTACATATGCACGTTCTGTAGTGCCAGTGCAGAACGATGGAACGGAGCTGCGCGCATGCACATTGGCTGCCTCTCTGAGGCTGATCGTAACCAAACGCTACCGTGACTGATCAGGTGACGTACAGCCAGAAAATTCAAAAATCCTGGCTGCTGGTGAGACTGGGTGGGGTGGAGGAAACTGCCACTTCAACCAGGGTTTTCTCCAGATCGGTGAAGCTGGGGGGGGGGGACTCCTCACATCTTGATTACTTTATAACTGTAAAGTGATCAGGATGAGTAGCGTGTCCCTTTATGTCACAATAGTGGTCTATGGTCAGCATGGAAAAAATTCAAAGTCAAGTATTTTGGCCAAAAACTTGCTTTTCTTCACCAATTCACTGATTTGTGGATAAATCCTTGTGCGATTTTAGACTTGTGACACAAGACACGGCAGTACATATAAATATTATATTAATATTATAGTAAATATTATTATTATTATAGTAAATATTATATTATTATTATTATTATTATTGTAATTTTTTTATTATTATTATTGTAAATATTATATTATTATTATAGTAATTATTATTATTATTATAGTAAATATATTATTATTATTATTATTGTAAATATTATTGTTATTTATATTATTATTATTATAGTAATTTTTTTATTATTATTATTATTGTAAATATTCTTGCACATAATATTTGTTACATTTTTAACAGTCAGCCACAAAATAATACTCCACATAAATATGCTTGTACATTTATAATTAATTCAGGTTTATTTTTAGATAACAGCGAGTCTCTGTCATTTTTTTTTAAAATAAAATATTTATTGTGGTGATGGTTAAATTGCTTTTTTTAAGATTAGACGTGATTAACCGCCACAACCGCAAATGAATAAATCGCTGCAGAGCACACGCTGATCTTGTTTATTTGGATTAGGCTCCTCTAACATAATCCTGATTTATATTCTTTTACTGTGATTTTTTTTTTATATTACTTATCTGTAATAATAGAGGACACTCAAGAAACTTTAAATCGGGTCACTTAAACCAATCGTACAAATATTCCATAGAATGACTTATTTAATCAATTTTTAATTATAGCGTTTTTTAAATTAAATATTATATTTAAGCTTTTAATATACATTTTTACATTTTGCTTATTTCTTTTTTCCCCCCTTTGCTTTTAATCACAGAGGAAAAATATATGAGTTTCACAGATGGTAATTTTACATTTATATGATATTTAAATAAATATCATATAAATTAATAAATGTAAAATTACCAGCTCTGAAACTCTGATTTTTTTTCTCTCTGAGATTAAGAAAAAAAATCAATAATAATAATAAATAAAAGTCACTTAACACCAGTAACGCCAGTTGCAGCTAGTACCTTTTTTTTGTCATTACCATCTGCAAGCAATGTTACCCAGTGGCCTTGGAGTTGCTTGTTATTCTCCAGCTGCCCATCACATTGTATAGGAATCACCAGAGTACAAGAAGTATTAATGTACAGTCGGAGTACACATATAGGTGCTCTTGACATACATGATGATTGATACACTTGGGGTTCATATTCAGGGCAAATGGACTGGGCACCCCTTTTTCATTGGAATATTTGGGGTCGATGGTTCATATTCATGCTGGTGGACAGGGTTCCGCAGCAGCTACACTAGAAGTCATGGAAGGGTCAACCCTCCACATGATATGCTTAGGGATTGGGTGCCCATATTCCTGCAAGAGCGGTTCAGGGAGCATGAGACATTCTTTTCACACATGGATTGGCCACCGCACAGTCCAGACCTTAACCCCATTGAGGTTAATCTTTGGGATAATGAGCTGGAGAAGACTTTACGCAGCGTCTCGACTCTCCCATCATCAATACAAGATCTTGGCCACAAATTAATGCCACTCTGGACGCAAATAAATGCTGTGACATCACATGAGCTTTTCAACATGATGCTGCAGCGAATTCATGCCGCGATCACAGCAAAAGGCGACACAACCAAATATTACAGTGTATGACCTTTTTTGGCTAGTGGCGTATTTGAGGGTAAGGGTTCAAATCGATGCCAGGGGATTGGACATTCCCCAACTGGGTACAATTGGGGTTCATAGTTCATATTCTGCCAAGAGAATAGGACCCCTCAGCGAGATATATTTGAGGTTAAGGGGGGACATAGTGATTCCATGGAAGAGTTCCTCACCATGCTACAGGGTCATATTCATGCCAATCGGCCCGAGATCTCTCGACATGGCAGTTTTATCGTCGTTGGGTCAATATTTGGTGGGATCCCTGCAAATAAAGATATGTGTGTATTAATAAGGGTCGTAAATACATGCCATGCTGTGAAAAAGTATAAAACCAGCAGCACCTATTGTGAGTTGATCACGTTTAATATTTTTCCTGAGCAGAATCCTTCTCCAACGGGTAACAAGTTCCTTGACATTGAAAGACATTCCGGCTTACTGCTCCTCAACGCTAATCTCGAGGCTTCAAGCTTCCTGCTGTGGAAATACGAGAGAAAAAAAGAAGAGGATCATTTGCCGGTCGTCAGCTGCCAAAACGCCATTGAACGTGATGACAATAGAGTGATTTGTATTTATCACGCAGTTTGTTTCATTTGGATGCATTGTTGGATTATGAAAGCAAGGGACGATTTCTCTTTCTTTCTGTTTCGGGTCTGTATCTTGGAAGCAGGATGGATTTGAGCATCTTTGGGCCAGCTGTTTATCCTGTACGCTTGCCCAGGAGAGATCCCCTTCAATCATCAGCCTGGCTCACCCCCCCAGTCCCCCGTTTTAGCTCGGATGAGATACGGTTCCCATTGCCCTTGGTAATTGCTCGGAGCCATTTGAATCTGGGGTTTACAGATTGAATCAGATGCTCGGGAAGGAGGTTTCCATCACGTTGCACGTGAATAAGCAAATTGTGTAGAGAGGAACGAACGGCACGGAACATTGAAGGATTCGTAGAAAAACTGAATTTATTAGAAAAAGGCTTCAGCATGAACGGACATGTTTGTAGGAGGAACAACAATGACATTGTGCTCCATCACCCCAGGAAATTCACTGAGTGCCAGGATTTTCTGGCTTGGGGGTCAATTGAATTTAATTCCATCGGCCGACTTTTCAAGAAAAATATCTGCTCTTTACGGCTGATTCGGGTGAAAAAACTCGTCCTGAGTCAATATCGAAAAATGACACTGGTCTGAAAAAAGCTGGCCGGTGAAACGTCCGGAAAAAGCGTATTTTCAGGCTGGATCATAAAGATTTGTGCCTTTAAAAATGCCTATTAAAGAAGATATCTGATGTTTTAAAAACAGATTTCATTTGATTTCCTGCCTGGAAATCGCTAATAATGCACCTTTCAACATTTGTAATTAAATCGGAAATCGTCATATCGATAACTGAAATTGAAATCGATAAAGACGATATTTCCATTAAAATGTAAAGCCACAAGAGACGATATTCAATCAGATTTTTAATTGGGAATCGAAACACTGGTATACTATCATCTGAATCCCCCGTGCCGAAAAGTGGCCAAACAAGGTTCAGATTTCCTCCATTGGTCTGTATTAAATCAAGCCCTTAGTGTCTATTCCCATATCAACAGAAGTCTGTACCACTCAGTTCACCCATAGGGGATGTCAGGGCGGCGCCCCACAAGGAACTCTTGCAGCCAAATATTGGGGAGATATTAATTGGCTAATTTTTGGTCAGAAAGACTGGTTAAAATACAATCACAAAAGTGACTGTGTGCTGTTCTATGAAAAAAAGTGTATTATATCTTGTTCTTGCAAGTTCACTTCTTGCACCTTGATAACTGTCTGGAGAAGCTGTTGATAAAAACTACTGGACGTTTTGTGAAATCTGTCCCAGCTGAGACCACTTTGCACATGCTCAGTCTAGCAACATTCAGCAAACCAACCTCTAAATAGCTCAACCAGCTGCCACTGGTGGCGCTGTTTGTGGGCGCATGGTAAGATGCTTTGCAATGAGTACTCCTGGGCTCTCCAAAGCAAAAAAGTGTTGGAAAAAAGCATGACATTAAAACAAAACTATATTTGGGCATTTTGACCATTGAAAGAGTTCGATTTTTATTTTTTATTTTAGAGGAGGAATAAAAAAACGTGCCTTGGTTCCACACACTGTATTGTCTCCAACATGTATTTGGGATACTACACAAAGCATCATATTTTCCATAAATTGATGTCAACAAATTATGAAAATCGAGAAAAGCTAAATTTCATCTGTTTAGCAAAAGATATAAGAGAAGAAAGAAATACCATGCGTGAGAATAGCAGCTTTTTAAGGATTCTGTTCCCTCTTCTGCTGGCGGTTTGAAGACATTTTTAGTGAACGATGTGCCAAGGTCAGTGTTTAGTAGCTCTTACATGTCATACGATCAACCCTGCACCAATGCTCTCTTATCTATCCACTGTGGTGAAAAGACAGTTGGAGAAGTGGCTCATCCAAGGGTGGATATAATCTAAGGCAGTGGTTCTCAATTTGTTTGGGCTGCTGCCCCTCAACTCCCTGGCCACATCCCTAAGGCCCCCATACACAAACCCCTCCTTTTTGCTTTTAGGTATACAGTAAATTCAAAACATCAGTTAATCTCTGACTGTAAACATGCACCCTATTTTTCCTTAATGCCCAGCCTGGACCTTTCCACCAACCCCAGGGGGGGAAGTACCACCCCCTTTGGGAATGACAGATCTAAAGGCTTATGACTAAATTATACTCATCCATGGCCTTCCAAGAGGAAGATATTTAAGGGGTTATCCACCAACCACCGTCGTAGTACTTAAGTTCACCGGCAGGCAACGTTGTTGCACACAAGGGTGAGCATTGGTACCACCATTCACCCCCCCCAAAAATGAATAAACTGTGGCTGTTCGCCATTTAAACCTTCTTCCATCAATGCTTGTGTTCCACCAGCTGATATAGTTGACTAAAATCTATATTCACACTTCCAAAACAAAACAATACAATATAGGGGATATTCATAGAGCACCGAAATTTCACTGACATTCCGGTGCTCTCTCGTTCCCCAAACTTTGGGGGGAATCAAATTCCCCGACCCTGCGGTGAATTCAGCATTCACCATAGGGTCCCCGAAGTGCAGGGAAAAGCCGCCGGAAAACCACCGATTTTAAAAAAAATGAAATCGCTGCAAAACCGCCAAAATTATTGGATCCGATTCCATAAGCCACTGGGAACCCGCAGAACTTTGAGGATCCAATAAGCCGCCGCAAACCCGCCTAACGCGGGCCCAGAAAAAGCCGACAATACACCGAACACAGCACTGACTAGTCACCGGAAAAAGTCAACAAGCCGACGAACGGGGTAAAAAAAAAGGAAAACTATTGAAAGTGTTTGAGACACTGTTTGCAAAAGACTAAAAATGTCTGGAATTAACATATAAGGTCCTACGAATAATAATAAAAAGGTTTGTTACAGGAAAAAAAAATTATTTGGTGAAAAAATGCCTCAAAAAATCCTAAAAGATAAATAAATAAGGAGACTTTTTGCTGCAGATTGAAAAAAATAAACGGTTTATTAGATATTTAATAAAAATGCGAATATTTTTAACATTGAAGCCTATGGGGTTCGCCTGATTAAAGCTACCGAATGAAACCACTGAAAATCAGGGCATTTCACTGACATTTCTCTGCTGTTCGGTGTCTCTGAATAGATTAAGCATTGCTTCTTTATGGGGGGATTTCACTGCCGTTGAACAGCACCGTATTTGCTGCCAATTCGCCAAAATTTGGATTCACTGTTCGGTGCAATTTCGGCTCTCTCTGAATAACCCTGATAGTTTACAATATAAAAGATACATTTTAGGTCGCTACGCTCTTAAATATTGCCAAAAAGACGGCTAGATGGTTACAGAGTAGAACACCCAGGAAACTGCAGAAGCGCCTCGGAAGGCAGAAACACAAAACCGACACATTTTTTTAAAATCCCGCTTGATTAATCTCACAGATTTCTCGTGAGAAAGATCTCATTTGAATAATGTCGAAACGCTCGGCGGATAGAAAAGAAAAGCGAGAAGAAAAGAAAGACGGGGGAAAAAAAACGGAAAAAGCACACACGGACCGTCTGCAGGGTGATTGATCGCGCTTGGCTTAACGCACGAGGTGAGATTGATCTGTTTCTTGATTTCTCTTTCTTTTCGTTTTATCGTTACGATATCTGCATTTTTTTTACCTCTTATCCCTCCTCGCCTCGCGCGGAAATAAATAAATAAGCAGCGCCAGCCCGCCACAAAGTGCTAGGCTCGCATCTCATCCACAGCTGCGGTGATTAGAATAGCAATTTAGCCTGACAAGGGGATATTCAGACTCTTATTACCGAGTGCCAAAGCCACGCGGCAGCCAAGATACGGCGCGGTAATAGCGGCAACTCATCAGGAGCAGGTTCAAGCTGGAAAGCGTATCGTCTTCCAAATGGAGAGAGATAAATGCATCATTTGCTTCTAATAATAAAAAAAAAAAAACAGATCGTTGCTTTTTTTTGTTTTTGTTTGTCTTCTATCTATGTTTGGAGTCAGCTGCTCCCATCTTCGTTCTGAAATATTCACCACCCCCCCCCCCATAACACGCGCCGTCAAAAATGTTCAAGACACTAAATAAATAGCAAAAAGCTGTTATTAATACAAAAAAAAGTCTTGACTTTACATATTTTAGCTTTGATCGCGGCACGCATCCGCCGTGGCATCGTTTGGATACAGTCATGCAATGTCACAACATTTATTGGCGTCCAGAGCGGTATTAATTTGTGGCCAAGATCTTGTATTGATGATGGGAGAGTCGCGGCGCTGCGTAAAGTCTTCTCCAGCACAAAGATTAATCTCAATGGGGTTAAGGTCTGGACTGTGCGGTGGCCAATCCATGTGTGAAAATGATGTCTCATGCTCCCTCAACCACTCTTGCACAATTTGATCCCGATGAATCCTGGCATTGCCATCTTGGAATATGCCCGCTGTGCCACCAGGGGAGAAAAAACCCATTGATGGGAAAACCTGCTCATTCAGTATATTCAGGGAGTCACATGACCTCATTTTATGCTGAAACATATTAATCACTGCAGTAATTATCCAATGGAAAGCGAGCACCTATTGGCTGAGATACATCCAGATGGAGACGTTTTATGGGCCTAGCAGTGTGTATAAACAAGTTCACATACAAACATAATGACAAGAGAGCAGTTCCATGTGCGGTTTGTTTTATTTCTTCATGAAAGGTGTTGTATCACAGGTTTCTACATAGAAAAGTATGAGTACGCCCGCTGGTGATGTTTCAGAAAGTGCACTCACACATACATACAGTGGCAAGAAAAAGTATGTGAACCCTTTGGGATTACGTGGAGTTTTACATGAATTGGTCATAAAATGTGCTCTGATCTTCATCTAAGTCACAACAATTTGAAAAACACAGTCTGCTTAAAATAATACAACACAAACATTATATGTTTTCATGTGTTTATTGAACAGAACATGTAAACATTCACAGTGCAGGGTGGAAAAAGTATGTGAACCTTTGGACTTAATAACTGGTTGACCCTCCTTTAGCAGCAATAACCTCAACCAAACGTTTCCTGTAGTTGCAGATCAGACCTGCACAACGATCTGGAGTAATTTTGGATCACTCCTCTTCACAAAACTGTTTCAGTGTAGCAATATTCTTGGGATGTCTGGTGTGAATCGCTCTCTTAAGGTCATGCCACAGCATTTCAATCGGGTTGAGGTCAGGACTCTGACTGGGCCACTCCAGAAGGCGTATTTTGTTTTGTTGAAGCCATTCTTTTGTTGAATTACTTGTATGCTTTGGGTCATTGACCTGTTGCATCACCCATCCTCTGTGGAGCTTCAGTTGGCGGACAGATGGTCTTACGTTTTCCTGCAAAAGCTCTTGATAAACTGTGGAATTCATTTTTCCATCAATGACAACAATCTGTCCAGGCCCTGAGGCAGCAAAGCAGCCCCAATTCATGATGCTCCCTCCGCCATGTTTTACAGTGGGGATGAGGTTTTGATGTTGGTGTGCTGTGCCTTTTTTTCTCCACACATAGTGTTGTGTGTTTTTTCCAAACAACTCAATTTTGGTTTCATCTGTCCACAGAATATTTTGCCAGTAGTGCTGTGGAACATCCACGTGCTCTTTTGCAAACTTCAAACGTGCTGCAATATTCTTTTTGGACAGCAATGGCTTCCTCCGTGGTGTCCTCCCATGTACTCCATTCTTGTTTAATGTTTTCCTTATTGTAGATGTGTCAACAAATATGTTAGCATGTGCTAGAGATTTCTGTAAGTCTTTAGCTGACGCTCTAGGATTCTTCTTTACCTCATTAAGCATTCTGCGCTGTGCTCTTGCAGTCATCTTTACAGGACGACCACGCCCAGGGAGAGTAGCAACAGTGCTGAACTTTCTCCATTTGTAGACAGTCTGTCTTACCGTGGACACATGAACATCAAGGCTTTTGGAGATACCTTTGTAACCCTTTCCAGCTTCATGCAAAACAACAAAACTTGATCGTAGGTCTTCTGAGAGCTCTTTTCTGCAAGGCATGGTTCACATCAGGCAGTGCTTCTTGAAACCAGTAAACCCAAAACTGGTGTGTGTTATTAAAGGGCAGGACAGCTTTCAGCAACACATCCAATACTATCACACTGATTGGACTCAAGGTTGGCTCACTCCTGGCTCCAATTAGCTCTTGGAGAAGTCATTAGGCTAGGGGTTCACATACTTTTTTCACCCTGCACTGTGAATGTTTACATGTTATGTTCAATAAACACATGAAAACATATAATGTTTGTGTTGTATTATTTTAAGCAGACTGTGTTTTTCAAATTGTTGTGACTTAGATGAAGATCAGAGAACATTTTATGACCAATTCATGTAAAACTCCACGTAATCCCAAAGGGTATATATCTATATGTAACATGAGCCTTTCATGTACTTGTATGGACAGGACGCAGAATATTGTCCACTGGTGACATCATTGCGCAGTGGGTGGAGTCGTAAGGGAAGTTTACCTGTAGATATTTTGTAAATTGGTGATAGCGGGACGTGACACTCCATAATGTGTGTAAAGCAAGTTGCTCACAGACTCTGGATTATTACATACAGGGCTCAAAATTTCCAGTTGCCTGCTCGCATTTGGCGAGTGAAAATTAAGTGAGGGCGAGTGGAAAAGCACACATTAAATTATTTTGTGCTGCCTATCCCGGCCGCCGGCTGGAGAATCCAAGATTGCCCTCTCTGATGATATTTTTGTAACTTTATTCTGAATAAAATATTTAACAGTGTCATTTCATAAGATAATTTAAGAAGATGTGTTTAGGGGCAGAGTTAAGGGCAGGGTCGTGGTTAGGTGGAGCAACTGGTGGTGAGTAACTCTTAAGGCTTGGCTAGTAAGTCAGGACTTGAAATTTTGAGCCCTGATTACATATTTAGGGGGGGTTTCCACCTTATTTTTGGCTTCATTTTTCCGTACTCTACTCTAGATTCCAGAAACCCTCGGCTCATCAGATCGGAATCTTCGCAAATAGACGAGCCGAGGCGGATACAATGCCGCACAACCAATACGCGCCAAGCAGAGACGAGGAAGAATAGTAAATAATTATATTGTGATCACATCAGGAAGGATGGAGAGCAAGGGAGACAGGCAGATGACAAAATGAAAAGGTTGGGGCGGGAAATGAGCGCTCGGTTCATAGCACCGCACAACGTCTGCACAGGAACCAAGAGGGACGACATGGGTTTGATTTAAGGCTGGGGTCAGACTAGCAGCAAATGACGGGCAATGACAGCCAATATACGAAGTACAGCTGCACGAAAGTCCGGCCGCGCAACGCAAGTGGAAAATGAACGCATTTTTTCGAGAACGCAGAACCGCTAGTACTGAAGTGCAGAGTGCGCTGCGGCGGCATAGCGGCGTGTGTGCGTGATTAGGAGATGTCAGACCAGGGGCGGATCCAGAGACTAGTCTCGGGAGGGGCACTGACAGAAAATAAGGTGTTTTAGCAGAGAGCCCGACTCACGAGAATTTACAGAGGGCCCGGCTCACACGAGTTTACAATCTAGACGAGCAGAGGGCACCCAGGAGTTTACAATCTGGAGGAGCAGAGGGCCCGGCTCACAGGAGTTTACAATCTAGAGGAGCAGAGGGCCTGGCTCACAGGAGATTACAATCTAGAGGAGCAGAGGACACCCAGGAGCTTACAATCTAGAGGAGCAGAGGGCACACATGAGTTTACAATCTAGAGGAGCAGAGGACACCCAGGAGCTTACAATCTAGAGGAGCAGAGGGCACCTAGGATTTTACAATGTAGAGGAGCAGAGGACACCCAGGAGCTTACAATCTAGAGGAGCAGAGGGTACCCAGGATTTTACAATCTAGAGGAGCAGAGGACACCGAGGAGTTTACAATCTAGAGGAGCAGAGAGCACCCAGGAGTTTACAATCTGGAGGAGCAGAGGACACCCAGGAGTTTACAATCTAGAGGACCAGAAGGCACCCAGGAGATTACAATCTAGAGGAGCAGAGGGCACCCAGGAGTTTACAATCTGGAGGAGCAGAGGACACCCAGGAGTTTACAATCTAGAGGAGCAGAGGACACCCAGGAGCTTACAATCTAGAGGAGCAGAGAGCACCCAGGAGTTTACAATCTAGAGGTGCAGAGGACACCAAGGAGCTTACAATCTAGAGGAGCAGAGAGCACCCAGGAGTTTACAATCTAGAGGAGCAGAGGACACCCAGGAGTTTACAATCTAGAGGAGCAGAGAGCACCCAGGAGTTTACAATCTGGAGGAGCAGAGGACACCCATGAGCTTACAATCTAGAGGACCAGAAGGCACCCAGGAGTTTACAATCTAGAGGAGCAGAGAGGACCCAGGAGTTTACAATCTAGAGGAGCAGAGGACACCCAGGAGCTTACAATCTAGAGGAGCAGAGGGCACCCAGGAGTTTACAATCTGGAGGAGCAGAGGACACCCAGGAGCTTACAATCTAGAGGAGCAGAGGACACCCAGGAGCTTACAATCTAGAGGAGCAGAGAGCACCCAGGAGTTTACAATCTAGAGGAGCAGAGGACACCCAGGAGTTTACAATCTAGATGAGCAGAGAGCACCCAGGATTTTACAATCTAGAGGAGCAGAGGGCACACATGAGCTTACAATCTAGAGGAGCAGAGGACACCCAGGAGTTTACAATCTAGAGGAGCAGAGATCATCCAGGAGTTTACAATCTAGAGGAGCAGAGGACACCCAGGAGCTTACAATCTAGAGGAGCAGAGAGCACAGAGGAGTTTACAATCTAGAGGAGCAGAGGGCACCCAGGAGTTTACAATCTAGACGAGCAGAGAGCACACAGGAGCTTACAATCTGGAGGAGCAGAGGGCACCCAGGATTTTACAATCTAGAGGAGCAGAGGGCACACATGAGTTTACAATCTAGAGGAGCAGAGGACACCCAGGAGTTTACAATCTAGACGAGCAGAGAGCACCCAGGAGTTTACAATCTAGAGGAGCAGAGGACACCCAGGAGTTTACAATCTAGATGAGCAGAGAGCACCCAGGAGCTTACAATCTAGAGGAGCAGAGGGCACCCAGGAGTTTACAATCTAGAGGAGCAGAGGGCACCCAGGAGCTTACAATCTAGAGGAGCAGAGAGCACCCAGGAGTTTACAATCTAGAGGAGCAGAGGACACGCAGGAGCTTACAATCTAGAGGAGCAGAGGGCACCCAGGATTTTACAATCTAGAGGAGCAGAGGGCACACATGAGCTTACAATCTAGAGGAGCAGAGGACACCCAGGAGCTTACAATCTAGAGGAGCAGAGGACACCCAGGAGCTTACAATCTAGAGGAGCAGAGAGCACCCAGGAGTTTACAATCTAGAGGAGCAGAGGACACCCAGGAGTTTACAATCTAGACGAGCAGAGAGCACCCAGGAGTTTACAATCTAGAGGAGCAGAGGACACCCAGGAGTTTACAATCTAGAGGAGCAGAGAGCACCCAGGAGTTTACAATCTAGAGGAGCAGAGGGCACCCAGGAGCTTACAATCTAGAGGAGCAGAGAGCACCCAGAAGCTTACAATCTGGAGGAGCAGAGGACACCCAGGAGTTTACAATCTAGAGGAGCAGAGAGCACACAGGAGTTTACAATCTGGAGGAGCAGAGAGCACCCAGGAGCTTACAATCTAGACGAGCAGAGGGCACCCAGGAGTTTACAATCTAGAGGAGCAGAGGGCACCCAGGATCTTACAATCTAGAGGAGCAGAGAGCACCCAGGAGCTTACAATCTAGAGGAGCAAAGGGCACCCAGGAGCTTACAATCTGGAGGAGCAGAGGACACCCAGGAGTTTACAATCTAGAGGAGCAGAGAGCACACAGGAGTTTACAATCTGGAGGAGCAGAGGACACCCAAGAGCTTACAATCTAGAGGAGCAGAGGGCACCCAGGAGTTTACAATCTACAGGAGCAGAGGACACCCAGGAGCTTACAATCTAGAGGAGCAGAGAGCACCCAGGAGCTTACAATCTGGAGGAGCAGAGGACACCCAGGAGCTTACAATCTAGAGGAGCAGTTTACAGACTCATATCTGAGAGGTTTATTACTGTGCAGCTCTAGCTTTGTTATACACCCTGGAGGAAGGATCAAACTCTCAGGGACCCATTACTTACCTCCCTGGTGTCCCTGCATGGAGGCTTCAGCCTCTCTCCTCTGATCCTGTTGCTCAGGGCAGCCTCAGATCCCGCCCTTTCCTGTGGCTGTCAGGCAGGCATGGAAGGAGACATGCTCAGCCACATGGTCACCAGGAAAAGGATCACCACGTGACACGCCCCTGACACATGACTGGGAGGGGCAATCCACAGTGCTTCTGCGCAGTGTGTGCCCCTGCAAATCACCATGTCTGCATTCACTGCACACATCGTGATTTTAGTTCTGGAGGTCAGCTTGGCATCTGCACTGCTCGGGGGGGGGAATTGCCCCGTTGCCCCCCCCGGATCCGCCCCTGTGTCAGACGCTGCTAATGTCCAGCCTACATAACGTCCAGACGCAAGAAGTGTTTTATTGACGATCCGTAAAAAATCACGCACGAAAATGCGCGTCGTCTGACCGTTTTCGCGCATTCCGTGAAAAAATACGTCAGTGCTTTCGGACGCACTGTTTGACGGTTGCTGCGAATAATGCGTTCGTTTGACCCTAGCCTTAGGGCACCTTCTAAGGGTAGCAGCTATTAATATCACATGTTGTTACCTGCAAGGACCTTTTAAGGGGGCTATTAAAAGAACACTGTCAAAGTTAAAGTTACTTTCTGTGTGGCAATATAAGAGCAACATCAGTGGAGGGATCTCAAGGCCACCGTCAATGTTGGGTTTAATGAGGCTGTCTGGGGAGGGCAGCTAAGGGAACATCCTATGGAAATGGGGCATGGGCAACCTCAGTGGTAGTAAGTTTGGTGCCCATGGCTGTATTTACCCACTGTGCTGCCCGTAAGGATAGTTTCTTCAATGTCGTCCTACTCCCTTCCCATTGTGTGATTGGGATTGGTTGGGACGGTTCTGCAGGTGGTTTGGGAGACCAACCAGTGGTTCAGTAATGGGTCCTAAAGATTTCTGATGGCATCTCTTGGTATAATTATTGTAAATTGGAGCGTGATGGTG
This sequence comes from Leptobrachium leishanense, assembly GCA_009667805.1. Classification (NCBI taxonomy): domain Eukaryota; kingdom Metazoa; phylum Chordata; class Amphibia; order Anura; family Megophryidae; genus Leptobrachium; species Leptobrachium leishanense. The sequence goes on from CM019069.1 coordinate 146,540,874, forward strand.
TTTATTTTCTTTAATTTGGGTTAAAATTGCTTATTTCCTTAGAAAATTACAATAAGAGGTTATCCATTCCTGGTTATTTAAAAAAGAGTTCCTAACACAACATATGACCACATAGAAATTATGTATTTTGATTCTGCAGAAATAAAAAAAAGCATTATATAATTTGTGTGGGTTCTGCAATAAAATATGACTTCAAATCGTGGTTAAACGTGATGGGTAAAAAGTGGTTAAAATGAGCTTACCACATGGATGGGCAGGTGTGTAGTGCATTGAAGGGGTTAAAGCAACATCATTGGAGATCAATAAAAGGCACACCATTATTGGTTAAAGTCCAATTTATCATAGCGAGTTGAAGACACTTTACGAGGAGGTGAAATAAGGTCACCTTGTGGTTAAAAGTGAGTTTTCGGACATCTTCTTGGGCTCCCCCATCTGTGGGACTGAGGTAAGATCATCGTCTGTCAAAGGCATGGTCTGCAAGACTGAATTATGGTCTTTGGTCAAGAAAAACACTAAACCTCAGAATTATAATGGTGTGAGAGATTCCACGAGAAAATTGCTCCTTGAAAAAATTTTAAGTCACTATGAACTGCAGCAGCAGAGATGCTATCTAGTCACTAGGATAATTATATCGTCGGGGGTGTTGTCGAAAGACCAGTAAAGACCAGTACCGGCTGGATGGAGTAGAGGTAATATCACTACTCTATAACCGTGGAGACCCAGGTTTGAATCCCGGCCAGAGCACCTCTTCAGTAAGTGTCCTTGGGCGAGACACCTAACGGTACATACTTGCTACCACATAATATTGGCTGTGGAGTCCAGTGGTAACAACCCAACCATACGACCATGAAGAAGCAACTCAAAATCCCATTCATCACATCCCTCCAATACAACTGTGGAGAAGCAAGTCTCGACTTTACGAGAAGCGAGTTCAACCAAACCACCAGGTCGCTGATCTACAATCATGGAAAGACGACTCGATCCCACTCAGAAGACGCCACCAGTGAGCGTCCTTGGGCAAGACACCTTACGATATGGATGCGCCTACTTGTACATCTCATAGACTGTAAGTTCCCTTGGGAACAGGGTCCCTCTGAATCAGGCCGTATCATCCATGTGTGATATTCTAACGTATCAACCCTTTGTACACTGATCTTGTAAAGCGCTGCGGAATATGTGGTGCTGTATAAATAAAGGATAATAATAATAATAGCGAGTTGAAGGCACTTTATAAGGAGGTGAGATAAGGTCACCTTGTGGTTAAAAGTGAGTTTTCGGACACCTTCTTGGGCTCCCCCATCTGTGGGAGTGAGGTATGATCATCGTCGGTCAAAGGCATGGTCTACCAGACTGAATCATGGTCATTGGTCGAGAAAAACCACTGTATCTCAGAATTATATTGATGTGAGAGATTCCACGAGAAGATTGCTCCTTGAAAAATTAGAAAGTCACGATGAACTGGAGCAGCAGAGACGCGATCTAGTCACCAGCTTCCTTTATAGGTACCCACACTCGCCGGGGGTGTTCGAGGTGACCTATGCGCCGCTCAAAAATGGAGTCTCAGTCACAACCTGAAAGTTAAATTAGTCTAGTTGACCTGAAAGAAAGACCAGTAGAGCACGGAGACGCACGTATATGTCTCCAACACGATGGAAAACACACGCAATAGTTCAAAAGTGTAGAAAACCGTGTGGTTAGAGAAACCACCATGAAGCCAACTCCTTAACAAGGCAGAGCCAGACTGTAGCGATGGTCGAAACCGGCCTGAATTCCCGCTGCGAGAAAACCGAGGAACATCTGTAGAACAAAAAGATACAGGCAAACCGGTACATGGACACCAACATGGAGGCGACCATTGACCAATAATAATGGAAAACAAAGGCGGCAGATTTTATTTTATTATTTTTTTAACACAGGCCTTTATTTATAAGTGCAGAACCGCTACGAAGTCCGGCAACCGACTGGCAGCCTCGCGGTTTCTAAACTTTGCCCGCAGCCAGAGAGGTCCTCTTCTTCCGCAAACGTAGGTCAAATAAACCATGTAGCAGCAAGGATCCCAATCTGCTGCAAATGTTTACTGTCTGCAATTCCCAGAATCCTTTCAATTCAGTAGATGGACAGAGGATCATGGGATTTGTAGTTCAGAAACATCTAGGTGCTGGAGTTTAAAAGCCCTGCCCTACAGCTTTCAGAATTTTGGCAAACCTGTCCATCCACGGCGAAAGACAAGGCCAGTTCCTTTTGAGCATCGCCCTAAACGGTTTTGACGCTGCATCACCGAATTCTTTTATTTTTCGGCTGAATTTGTGGTCATGTAGGCGGAACAACGAAAAAAGGAAAGAATTGAAAGGAGATAGGGGAAGGAGCACAGAGACGGTCCCGTGCAATGAGTGCTTTGAAGGCCTAATTCTCCGAGACGCAGAGACTTTCTAACGATGGGGGAAAAGATCAGACGTTTCTCTCGGAGGGGGAAGAAAAAAAAAAGGTGGAAATTGCGATTAAATGACGACAGCGCAGCCTGATCCCCTACAGCGAATGATTCCCGTACCTTGAGGTTTAGAGAAAGATTTAAGTATCAGGAGGACACCATATGCTCTCCCATGGTTTGTTCTCAAGCCCCAAGAAAACATTTCACTCCACATCTCATCAAAATGCTCCAAAGGCTTTCGGATAGCTCTCGGTGCCTGGCGCTGGAGACCGAAAGCTCTGCCGGCACAAAAGAAAAAAAAATATGTTCCTAATCGCTTTGCAGCCACAGTGACTTTTTCTAAATCTTCCGCCGCCATCTCTGACTAACAGCTGCCTCACGTCGCAACTGCCCCGAGGTACCATGGGATGTGGTCCGGCGTCCGGCGGGCACTGGATGAGGGCAGCAGGAGATGCTAATGTGTCTCCGGACGACCACAACTCTCACCATACTCAGCCCACAATCCCTGAGAAACCGGTATCAAGATTATAACGAGTTAAAAAAATACAAGTTATTGGTTGAGAATATGACATTTTTAGGACATAGTTATACATGTTGAAAAAAGACCAATGTCCATCAAGTTCAACCTCCCACATATGGCTATGGATGCTGCTGATCCAAACCAAGGCAAAAAAACTCCCCTTCAATTCTGCCCGAAGAGGAAATTAATTTTTCGTGACTTCTCCCTGGATCAACAAGCGATACATTATGATTTGAATTTGTAAATGTGTGTGTACAGTATATTATTTTAACCCCTTCACTAGCAGACACTGCAGCCCAAGACTCTATTAAGACGATCAGGGGCCATGCTGTATCGTTGCAAGTGAAATTCCTTTGCATTTGGGCTCCGGAAAGAGATTTTTCAAGTTGTATCAGCGTGGGCATCATGATACACGAGGTGCCGAAACTTTTTAAAAACCAGCTGGTAATGTGTCTGAATGACATCACACCAGCTGATCCCGCGCGGAGCCCAGAACTGCACTAACTCCTCTTGTCCAGCAGATGGCGACGTCTCCCTGCCAAACGAGTTATCACGGTAAAGAGTTATTCAAAGAGAATCAAAAAGTCACCGCACGTTCGGTGACTTTTCATTCCCTGCACTTCGAGGTGATTTGGCGATCCTATTTCACCGACCCAACGGTGTATTCGGCAAGCACCGCAGGGTCCCAGTAGTGCAGGGAAAACCCGCCACAAACCCGCCGACCACTCACCGAAACCCACAGAAATCAGCTGGATTAACCCCGCCGAACACACCGGAGAAACCCGACTAACCGGCCCGTCAATCTCAGCGCAGAGCAGCCGCTGGAAAAACCCGACACGTAGACGAAGGAGGTGGGGAAAAAAATACAGTACGCTTGAAAGTTTGAAAAGTGAAACGCTGTTTGCAAAGAAACTACTGAACGAAAATATCTGGAATTTACATATAAGATCCAAGGAATGATAATAAAAAGGGCTGTTACAGAAATAAGAAAAATCGATTTAAAAGAAAAAACGATTCAGGCTAGGGTCTGACGGACACATTTTTCACGTCTACCGTCAAAAAGTGCGTTGATGCGTCCGAAGACGCGATGGCGGTCATACAATGCGCAATGTTGGCCGTATTTTTTGACGGAGCTATTAAAAACAAATGGACGTTATGTTGGCCGGACATTAGCAGCGTCTGACGTCTCCTAATCACGCACACACGCTGCTATGCCGACGCAGCGCACTCTGTGCGTCAGTACTAGCGGTTCCAAGTTCTCGAAAAAAAGCGTTCCTTTACCGCTTGCGTTACGCGGCTGAACTTTCGTGCGCCCATACTTCGTATATTGGCCGTCATTTGCTGCTACTACTGCCGTAATAAAATATTGTTTATGCTGCATATGTTTTTGTTTTCCCCCCTCTCCCCTTTTCTTTTCTGTATCTGTAAATATTTTGTGTTTTTTCCTGAAAACTTAATAAACATACAGGGTTATCCAAAGAGATTCGAATTGCTTGAGAAAGGTAACCGAACGCTGAAAATCAGCGTTCGGTTACCTTTCCTGGCCATTCGGCTATCCAGAGAGCAGGCAATTCTCCAAATACTGGCGAATTGCCTGCACATACGGTGCCTGTTCGGTCCCTGTTCGAGGGCAGTGAATCCCCATGAAAAAGCACTGCTTCGGCTATTCAGAGAACACAAACCAGCAGTGAAAGGTTCCCCTAATGCCCTGCCATTCGGTGGTTTAATTCGGCAAGTTTATTCAGGAGAATCCCATAGGCTTCAATGTTAAAAATATTCCCGTCTTAATTCAATATCTAATAAACCGTTCATTATAAAATTCTGCAGCAAAAAGTCTCTTTATTTATAGATTTTTTAGGATACTTTAAGCATTTTTCTGAATTTTTAAAAAAAAATGTAAAAGTCCGATTTTTTTTTTATTTTTTTTTTCAGTTTGCTTATTTTTTTTGTAACAGCCCTCTTTATTATCATTCCCTGGATCTCCTGTGAAAATTTCAGACATTTTCGCTCAGTAGTTTCTTTGCAAACAGCGTTTCTTTTTCCCAGATTCATACAAATGGTTTTTCTAATTTATTCACCTCCCTCTGTCTACGTCACAGCTGCTTCGGCTCGGTGTGATTCGGCTCCTTTTCGGCTCCTGTTCGGCTCCTGTTCAAAGGTTAATCCAGATGTTTTTGCTTGTTTTCAGCGTGCATTCGGTTAGTGTTCGTCAGGTGTTCGGTAGCTTTTCCCTGCAATTCGGGGACCCTGTGGTGTTTGCTGAATACACCGCAGGGTCACCGAAATGCAATCGGCAAAAGGAACCGAATTGAAGAGAACGAAAAGTCACCGAACGTGCGGTGACTTTTCGAATCTCTTTGGATAACCCTGTTTATATTTCAAAAAATATAAAGACTGGTTCCTGACTGGTTTGTTGGGAAAAAAAAACACTTTTGTAGTGAAGGGGTTAAAAGCATCCATTGAACTGGATAAAACAACATCTTTAAGATGAAAATTCCATATTTTCCTTTGCAGTTGACAGAATCTTGGTGGATAACCTCGTGGTCCTTTTTACGGTCCTGTTAATGAACAGGTCACCATCCAGCTCTTTGTATTGGTCCTGTCTGTGTCTAAACAACATAATTATATAATCGCCACAAAATAATGAAGGTGGATGAATACCAGAGATGGAAATAGTTACAGATTCAGCTATTATCCTCTAGATTGTAAATTCCTCCAGGAAGGGCCCCTTGAACCTCTTGTCTCTGAGGTTGTTTGTGAATTTGTTTATATATATATATATATATGTGTGACAGATTATGGACAGGGTGATGGGGAAAGCCTTTTCCCCCTACAGGGTTAATTCCCAGCTGTCTGCTGATTAACCCCTTCACTACCAAGTGATTTTCCAAAAAAAACATTGTCAGGAACCAATGGTTTTTTGGAGAATCGTTTTTAATCACTTTCAATTAATTATACTGAAGTAAAATATTTAAAAATACTCCCAATGATTTATTTTTATTACTGTACTAACATATTTGGCCACTAGATGGTGCCAAATTGAGTTACAGTTGCAGTGAGTGTTTCACTGCCACAATGTATCAGCTTGCTGCATGCCGATGTCCGACATACAGTTGTTCGCGAACATGCGAACAGGTGATGTTCGAATCGAACTCCGAATCGATCGAACCGAACAGCTCATCCCTATCAGTTACTAGCTGATTTTACACAGATTTTAACTCTTTTGGGCATTATGCCCACAGGGCTACAACTTTGAGGGGCAGCTTCTGCAGCCCGAAAGGAAACAAAATTTGTTTGCAGCAAATGAATTTCATTTGCTTTTGGGCTGCAGATCAGCATATCGAGATATCAAGATATCGGGGCACCGGATGGTGCCTTTGAAGCCCAAGATATCTTGATATCGGTAGTGAAGGGGTTAAGACTGCCCTGCCTTTATACTGTATATAAATATTGTGACATTGTGATTAGGGGCAGGGTGATAGACCGCCGTTTTGTCAGCAGGCGGATGGAGAAAGCCCTTTTCCCCTATAGGGTTAATTCTCAGCTTATTAAGACTGCTCTGCCTTTATAGGTACTGAGGTTCCCTCTGGGACAGCAGTGTTTTTCCTGGGAGCAGCAGAGGAGGAGACAAGCCCTGAAGTCGCAAAGGGAAGTACAAACTCTTTATTTTTGTTTTACTTTACCGGTGTTAAATAATAACTTTAAACAAACAATAAATCTAATTCCCTATTATAATTACCATATATGGATGCCATAAACCTTTTTCAAGTTTCTACTATAGCAAAAAGAAAGGAAGCGCGCACGCCATGGTGGAGAGACCAAAATCAGCTACACACACGAAATAGCTTCATCAGGTCGTCTGAGTATTCCTTTGTTAGACAGACGAGTTTATTAGATCTCAAAGAACTTCTAGCCAATCAACATACAGATACATTTCTACATCAGACGTCACGTAGATTTCGCAGGCATTTCTAAGTTAACACAGGATATCTATTTTAATCAACCCACTGGCTAGCCTCGTGAGCAAACGAATCTGAACAGACATTGTATTGCGACAAGAAGGGGGGGGGACCTGGCCATGAACCGGCCGCGATCTGGTTCTCTCGCCCCATTCTTTATACCGGTGCTGCACGAGACCGTCAACAGGGATGCTGGCGACGGTGACCGTTACGCGACCTGGCTGATGCGGGAGCTGAGAGTCTTGCCCCCTGCTATGGGGCCTACGCATGCTGCGAACCCAGGCCTGTTTGAAGATGCTCTGCCTGTAGTTCGAGAAATTCCTTTCCGTGATACCGGCTGATGGGACTTTGCTTGATCGTTTTTCCTGTGCCATGTCCCTTGCCGTTTGTGGACGCAGGCTGAAGAGATCTCTAACCTAAATTTTTGAGTCTCCTTGTTTTCGGGAACTTCTCCCCAGTTTTTCCCCCCCTGCGCCTTTTATGACGAAATGGACAATTTCTGAGACCGTTTTGAGACTTTTTGGTTTTTTATTTTATTTTTGTTTTGTCCCCTTTTTTTTTTTTTTTTTTTTTTTTTTTTTTTTTTCTTCTCTGCAGTATTTCAGATGACCTTTGCTATAACCCTATTGATTCTACCTATTAATATACTGACATTTTTATTGCTTTCGGTTAGAGTATTTCGACATTTGGCTTTTCTTTTCTTTCCCACTTACTTTTACCTTGAAACACCTAAGATGATCTTGTTATTATTAGGAGCAGGGGTCAAGTCGAGGGGGAACGCGTGGGAACGGAGTTCCTGCACTAATTTTGCAGAGGGAACGGAGTTCCCTTTGGTCCCATACTCTATAAAGCTTGTAGTCAGGTGTTCAATCATATATTTCTCTATTAAGTCACAATAAATATAGGATTTATCATATATTTTTGCTATATTCCACATATTTATTTATTTGCAAAGTATTTTACCAGGAAGGAGACATTGAGATTTCTCTAGTTTTCAAGTATGTCCTAGGTTTAAGAAATTGAATTGTTACAGTAGGTACAGAAATACAAGTAACAAACGGTTAGGCAGGCACATTATGGATATATACACACACAGGCAGGTACAATAGGTACAAAAATACAAAGTAATAGAATGCAAGATATTAAAAAAACAACACAAATATACAGATTAACCCAGAAAATAAATATGTAGGAAATATAGTCACTATGTTACATGTTTACAGGTGCATTCCGTATTGAGGTATGTTAATAGAGATCTCGAGTACCTTTAGACTGGGGGAAGATTTGATGGCGTCTGGGAGGTTATTCCATAATTGTGGAGCTCTGTAGGAAAATGAGGATCGAGCCACTTTCTTTTTGTATTGTGGTATTGCAAGTAAGGTGCAGGTCCTGGATCGGAGGTTATAGGATGAGGGAGCTGCTGAGGGAAGCAGTCTATTCAGGTAGGGTGGCAGCTTCCCAGAAAAGCTCTTAAACACCAGGTTGGAAAGGTGAAGGGTGCATCTGGATTAAAGCGATGGCCAGTTTAGCTCTTTTAACATGTCACAATGGTGGGTCATGTAGTTACATTGAAGCACAAAACGACAGAATGAGTTATACAATGTAGTAAGTTTATGAAGGTGTGTTTGAGGGGCAGCTGCATACACTACATCTCCGTATTCAATAGCCAGCATAAGCATTTGTTGTACAGTCTGCTTTCTTATTGACATATATACATAAATATAGCAGATCTGAGTGTGTTTGTGTTACATGCGAGGTGATAATTGCTTATTGGGAGACAGAAATCCTGGCGAGTTCCCACACTTCTTTTTTTAGGACTTGATCCCTGATTAGGAGTAAATGTGGGTTTTATTCTTTCTCAGAAGTACCTGCAGACTTTCGTTGTTGTTGTCCCCCCCCCTCATTTTTACTTCCCCCCACCCCTTCCCCCCCCTACGACATATTGTTAATTTGAAGCCGAGATTCCCCCATCCCTTGATAGCTGTTATTACTATGTGTTCCCCTGAGACATCTCCCCCCTTATTTCTTTTAAGCTGAGACCCCCCCCCTTTTCGGGGGATGTTTGTTATTTTTCACAAGTAGTAGTACTTATGCTGTGGTAGGCCCTGCGTGGCCCTTGCATTAATACGTTTGATTGTATGCTGCCATCTTTACAAAATAAAAATCTTAAATATAAAAAAAAAAAAAAAAGAAGGGGGGGGGGACAAGGGGGGAAAGGACGGATGGAGACCACAACCCTGCATCAGAGCAAGCCCCTTTAAATCATACAGAAAATTAAAAACCTACCTATCAAATTAAAATACATTTCAACTGGTAAGCGGCTTAGCTGCCCAGTGTTATGAGCGAGGGGAGAACAAATGATCAGCTGGTCTCCGGATAAGGAGTAGGCTTTGATTTATGTTTTATTTGCTTGTTTATATATAATGCCTGTGCTGTGGCTGCAAAATAAAGCGAAGCCTTGAACACTGAATGGTCAACATCTGAGGGTTGGGATTTAGGGGTTATTATTGCAGAGGATCTAAGGGTAAGTAGTCAATGTAATAGAGCAGCAGGAAATGCTGGCAGAATGCTTGGTTGTGTAGGGAGAGGTATTAGCAGTAGGAAAAGGGAAGTGCTCATGCCACTGTACAGAGCACTGGTGAGACCTCACTTGGAGTACTGTGTGCAGTACTGGAGACCGTATCTCCAGAAGGATATAGACATCTTAGAGAGAGTTCAGAGAAGGGCTACTAAAATGGTGTACGGCTTGAAGGAGAAAAGTTACCAGGAAAGGCTTAATGATCTTAACATGTACAGCTTGGAAAAAAGACGAGACAGAGGAGATATGATAGAAACATTTAAATACGTAAAGGGAATCCACAAGGTAGAGGAAGGGAGTATATTTAAAAGGAAACAAAATAGCAAAACAAGAGGACATAGTCTTAGATTAGAGGGGCAAAGGTTTAAAAGTAACATCAGGAAGCATTATTTTACTGAGAGGGTGGTGGATACATGGAACAGTCTTCCAGTAGAAGTGGTAGAGGCCAAAACAGTAATTGAATTTAAGCAAGCATGGGATAGGCATAAGGCTATCCTAAACAAAAGATAAATCCAGGTAAAGTATCCATGTAATTGGGCGACTAGATGGGCCGAAAGGTTCTTATCTGCCGACATTTTTCTATGTTTCTATGTTTCTGTCCAGTGGCTGTATCACAATAGAATTGTTTTTAGAATTCAAAGTTTATTAAGATTTTATTGACAGTAATACAGAAATAAAGGCAGGACACAATACAAGCAGCAAGTGTCTCGGCTCCAGGTGGCACAATAGAAGTGACCAGTAATATTATAGTTGTGACTCAGTCCCCCGATAGACGGGAAAGGGCGTACAGATGTCCACCTCGAGAACCTGGGACAGAGAAAAAGTAAAATAAAGTGACATAGAGATGAGGGGCCCCCCACATGCAGACCAGGTATACGAGTCCCAGAGAGAACAAGACACCACCAAAAGGAAATAGAGAATCAAAAAGGAAGGAACGCGGTGGAGAGGGAGAATAAGAGAAACAAAGAGAAACAAAAAAAAATGTTCGTCTTATTCCCCATTGGTTATTCTAAGGCGCTGCAGAAACTGTTGGCGCTATATAAATAATAATAAACAGTATGGGAATGCAGCATCAAAAGAATCTGTATTATGAAATGCTCCAGAAACATTCTGAACACAGACAAGACCGAGACACGTCACGGGGTACAAAATCACAAAAGAAATTGCATTGAGCCCTATTCCCCATAAAAGGGCGACAGTAAGGGCAGTATTACAATCTTACGGTAGCGTTAGAGCTCAGCTGTGTCAGCGATAATGTTAGGTTAAGTATCCCTAGTGCGGGCCGGCCATATCACAATCCGAACACTAACGGGTTAAAAAAACAAAACGTTAGCGCATCGGTAATAGCACTTTCTAGCGCGCGCTAACTGTACTTAGCGCTCCCCATGCTTAATGTGGGAGCAGGGGCGGATCCAGGGGGGGCAACGGGGCAATTGCCCCCCCCCCCGAGATTTGAGCCGGGGACCCAGATGCCGGCAGCGCGGGAGTGCCTGCCCGGTCCTGAAGAGTCCGTCCTGTTAAAGGGAAGCGGCTGCGTGCAGGCGCAGCCGGTCACGTGGTCTAGCTAATCAGGTGGTACTGAGTCTCTGTACCACCTGACTCGCCGGACCGCGTGACCTGCGCACGCACGCCACGCAGCCGCATCACCTTCAACAGGACGGACTCTTCAGGACCGGGCAGGCACTCCCGCGCTGCCCAGCATCTGGGCCCCCTCAACCCCTGAACACCGGAGCTGGAGGCCTGGAGCAATATCCAGGTGAGAGCTGGGCAAATCCATGTGTAAACTGGGGGCAAATCCATGAGCTGGGCAAATCCATGAGCTGGGGGCAAATCCATGTGTAAGCTGGGCAAATCCATGAGCTGGGGGCAAATCCATGAGCTGGGGGCAAATCCATGACCTGGGCAAATCCATGAGCTGGGGCAAATCCATGAGCTGGGGGCAAATCCATGACCTGGGCAAATCCATGAGCTGGGGGAAAATCCATGTGTGAGCTGGGGCAAATCCATGAGCTGGGGGCAAATCCATGACCTGGGCAAATCCATGAGCTGGGGCAAATCCATGTGTGAGCTGGGGCAAATCCATGAGCTGGGGCAAATCCATGTGTAAGCTGGGCAAATCCATGAGCTGGGGGCAAATCCATGACCTGGGGGCAAATCCATGAGCTGGGCAAATCCATGAGCTGGGGGCAAATCCATGACCTGGGGGCAAATCCATGACCTGGGCAAATCCATGACCTGGGGGCAAATCCATGACCTGGGCAAATCCATGAGCTGGGGGCAAATCCATGAGCTGGGGGCAAATCCATGACCTGGGGGCAAATCCATGAAGCTGGGGGCAATTCCATGACCTGGGCAAATCCATGAGCTGGGGCAAATCCATGAGCTTGGGGCAAATCCATGAGCTGGGGGCAAATCCATGACCTGGGCAAATCCATGAGCTGGGGGCAAATCCATGAGCTGGGCAAATCCATGTGTGAGCTGGGGCAAATCCATGTGTGAGCTGGGGCAAATCCATGAGCTGGGGCAAATCCATGTGTGAGCTGGGGCAAATCCACATGTGTAGCTGGGGCAATATTCATGTGTGAGCTGGGGCAAATCCATGAGCTGGGGCAAATCCATGTGTGAGCTGGGGCAAATCCATGTGTGAGCTGGGGCAAATCCATGAGCTGGGGGCAAATCCATGTGTGAGCTGGGGGCTCTCTGCTCCTCTAGATTGTAAAATCCGGGGTGCCCTCTGCTCCTCTAGATTGTAAGCTCCTGGGTGTCCTCTGCTCCTCTAGATTGTAAACTCCTGGGTGCCCTCCGCTCCTCTAGATTGTAAGCTCCTGGGTGCCCTCTGCTCCTCTAGATTGTAAGCTCCTGGGTGCCCTCTGCTCTTCTAGATTGTAAGCTCCTGTGAGCCGGGCCCTCTGCTCCTCTAGATTGTAAGCTCCTGTGAGCCGGGCCCTCTGCTCCTCTAGATTGTAAACTCCTGTGAGCCGGACCCTCTGCTCCTCTAGATTGTAAACTCCTGTGAGCCGGACCCTCTGCTCCTGTGAGCTGGACCCTCTGCTCCTCTAGATTGTAAGCTCCTGTGAGCCGGGCCCTCTGTAAATTCTCGTGAGTCGGGCTCTCTGCTAAAACACCTTATTTTCTGTCAGTGCCCCTCCCGAGACTAGTCTCTGGATCCGCCCCTGGTGGGGAGCGTAAAGACTAATTAGCGTTACGATTACAAAGTCCTAACGCTGTTTACTCACCGCTGCGGCTAACTGAAAAGTTAAGGCTAGGGTCAGACGAACGCATTTTTCGCGTCGACCGTGGAAAAGTGCGGTCGAACGAACGGACATATTTTTTCACGGAATACGCGGTAGCGGTCATACGATGCGCCTTTTCGTCCGTGATTTTGTACGGATCATCAATAAAACACTTTTTGTGTCTGGACGTTATGTTGGCCGGACATTAGCAGCGTCTGATGTCTCCCAATCACACACACACGCCGCTATGCGGCCGCAGCGCACTCTGTACGTCAGTAGTAGCGGTTTGACGTTCTCGAAAATGCGTTCGTTTGCCACTTGCGTTGCGCGGACGAACTTTCGTGCGGCCGTACTTCGTGTGTTCCCCGGCATTGGACGTCATTTGCTGCTAGCACGGCCGTGATTTTGTGCGGCTAAACGCACGTTAAAGCTGCGTTCGTCTGACCCTAGCCTTAACACAGCTAGGTGCTGCGGCTCACTGATACGGCTTCTGCAGAATCAGTCATCACCCGCTTAAAACACCCCAGAAATTGCAGGGAGCAGACTGAGACTGGGGGAAAAAAGTCCCCAGTCTCCCTCCACCGACCTGCAGGATCTCGCGATAGGCCAGATCCTGCAGGTCAGCTGATCTGGCAGCACAAGCCTCCATGGAGTCCTATGACCTCAAGGAGGGGATACTCGCGACGGCGCGTTAGCGTTGCATTATGGGACAGGTTGCTGAATCAGCACCTGCCCCGT